>JAKWJA010002499.1:52731663-53172915 GCA_027704765.1 Solanum habrochaites | reverse complement strand
TAGAAGGTAGCTAAACCGCTCTAGCCACCGGCATTCCTACTATGTTGTCGGTACGTACACTCCGATCCCCCTAGTTTCAAACCGTTTCGGTTCGTGACCCCGATCTCCCTAATCTCGTGTCAGGTTTCGTGACAACAAACACGAACCACCCCCGATCCCCCCGTAATTCTAACTTCGTCGGTATCGTACACCCCAAAACCAAACCCCCTATTCATAATTCTTATTGTCTGTTCATTTACCCCCCGATCGCCCCTCCGTTTCTATGCATTTTGTCTGTGGAATGGTTGTCTACTTTCCTCCCATCGCGTCGCCCTACTTTGCGGGTACTATTTCTTTGTTCTTTCGTCACCCGGACTGCACACAACCCCAACGTCCCTGCTCATCACTTTAGTTCACATCAACCTTCTTTTATATACCAAGGCACCATCAAGTCTCATTAACCAGTTAATTAGGATTTTGCTTCTTTCAATATTAAGGATTCAAATGCTTCATCATTCTTATTTGTCACAATTGTATATCACATTCAATACAAGCATACATTTAAGCATATAGAAGGGTTTCCATACTACTCAATACATATCATGTCGCTATTAAGAGTTTTTACTACTATATTATATAGTCGGAGGAGAGTAGATACCAACCATCACTCGCTCCATCGACGCCTTCTTGATCCTCCGCGCAAATTCCCCAACGCTTTGTTTCCCCTCCCTCTTCGTTTCTCTTCTCCCCCTTTTCCGTTTCGTTCTCTCTCCTACTCTTTGTTCTTTCTATTTTTCTTATTCCAAAACCCTCTTTTCTTTTACCAATACTAACCACCCTATTAACATATAATTAAGTATAAAGGATGGCAATAATAACCCACTATTAACCTTAAGAATGTTACCGATCTTTTATTTGACTAAAATAATAAATTAAAAACCCCAATTAATTAGACTATTAACATTAACCCCTCCTTTATAATTCTAGCAGGAATAGTCCGAAACGTCCCCTTAATTTACTTAACAGAAATCCGACCCACGCCTGGGATTCGCAGCCTGGTATCGGCCCATCGGTCGCGCCTGCGACTGTCCGCCTGTCTGCTTCCGTCACCGGTTCGAGGCTGAATTTCACTGAATTGCGCTGTGACTGTCCGTCGTGCCATCGACGTCCGCCGGTCCTGCCATTCCGTCGTGACGGTTTTCTAGAGTCCGATCTCAGTACCCAAATTTCTATTCTAGTGTTTTTGGACGAGACCCTCCCCACGACGGTCCGTCGTGCCCATGACGGTTTGACGTGGGGTCCGTCGACTCTGCATTTTTTCCAGAAACATCTTGCTGCTCAAAACGACTAAACAGGTCGTTCACAACAACAGAAAAAAAGAGCCACTTGAATGTAGAATAATTTAATTCGATAGATATTTTCGGCCTCAAATTTTTAAAAAACACTCAACTGGCAGTAGCCTTGGCATTATAATGTAGCGGGTTTAAACATTACGAAGGTTTACTTCGTACTTGATGGGTCGTGCCTTGCTTTACTCTCAATTCACTACTACATAAGTTTAAATTTATCACAATCGTTGAGCGCCACTTATTTTCAAAAATATATTTAAAATTGAAATATAAAACCGTTAAAATAAGTGGTTAATTTTCAACAAAAAGATTGGATGACAGGGTATTTTGTGGACCACAATAGGTGGGTGGAAGGTGTAATTTTGGAGTCATATGTGGATTGAGGATTTTTGTACCTTTTCAATACTTATGAGGTTTTAGGAAAGGCCCTTTTTTTTTTTTTTTTTTTTTTTTTTTTTTCCGTTCTCTGCTCTGTTTTCCAAGCACAAGCCCTTTTCTATTTAATTTTATTTTTTGTTATTTTTATTTTTTTTTAACTACTCATTTTTTCTTAGTTTGTATTTTTAATATTCCTTAGAATTCGAATATTAATTTTTTTTATATTCAACTAATTCATCTATTTATGATATTAAGCCAATACCTCTATAATAAATTTTTCCCTATTTAATAGTCACACATTGTTCATATCTCCTTAGTCCATATTTTATATTCATTATTAAAAAAATATTGATACGGTCATTTTAAATGATTATATTTAATAATCAAGATACCGAATTGAGTTGATATATTCTATTATCCAATCATTAACTTTAATTTTTACCGCAATAATTCTCTAAAGTATTTTTTAAGAACAAAAATATTCACTATTCAAACCATTTACTTTAAAAATAAATTAGTTCAGATTTTTTTTTCAATTCAAAAACATTTCAAAACGAACTTAGCATTTATTATTGCTTAAAAATTAATTTAATAGAATCTTCATTTTAACACAATTTATAAAATATCTTATGGGGCCAATTTTAAAAAAGAAAAACAAGTTAAGCATGTATAAATCTCTAGATTTTCATTTTGGTCATTAATTAATACATTATTATTTCAGCAGCCTTAATAATATAAAATTTACTAAAATGTCATTGTTTACTATAGATATTTTGGTTTAATGAAAATTTCACACTACAAAAAAAAAGAAGATGAAAAATCTAGAAAATGTGGGGTCCAATTAATGTCCCCTCACTTAGGATACAAATGTTCCTTGTGAGACAAAGATATTTTTGGTGGAATTGTTATTAAAATCTAGTACCACTTTTTTTGATGCCATTACATAAAAATAAACATTCTAGGATATTTATGAAATGACAAAATTGTCTTTGATCGTCCTCAACTTGGTTATTCTATATATACTAGATAATTTAAGGCCCGTGATACGAGCCCAATATAATGAAAGACCCGTTTACGGGCTCAATATTACAATATGATATATATTTTTTATATAATAGAAATTTAATTAGTTTTCAAAAAAAAATTATTATGATATTTTCAAATAAACATGATAATAAATAATAATAAAATATCATATCCTCTAGTGATTATCTTTTCACCGTGTCAAACAATATATTCGAATGAAATAATCATTTAATGATACTATTTTTCTATTTTATTTGAAAATCATCAAGAAAATAAATTAAAGTTATGAGTCTCAATATATTAACTATTTCCATAAACTATATGAAGATAGAATCTATTGATCTATTTATAGATCAATTCTAGATACATTTAAAATTTACTTTATAGGTGTTTAACAAATAAAAATAATGACTTGCTTTTAAAATGTATATCTTAAAAATTGAAACTTAATTTAATTTATTTTTTATTTAATATCTATTATTAATTTATGATCACACATATTTCTTTTCAGGTATATTTATTAGAACCAAACTAAAAGTGACAATAGTTTATTATAAACGTTTTCTCTCTCCTCCCCTTTTCTCTTCCCGTGGGCCCTTTTTGGTCCCGCCCGCACTCGGCCCCTCGTTCCGTCCCTCCTTCCCCGTCTCGTCCCCTCCACGGCCTGCCTCCACTCCCCCCCCTCCTCCCCCCAAGATGAAGTAATAACAAAATGAGTCTAATAATGATAACAATACTAAGATGTTGGTAGAACTATTTGAGTTTTTCTTGTTATCATTCTTGTTAGATTTTGGTTAGGTGAAATTAAATTTTTTCTTCTACATCCTTCACTGTCATTATGGAAAGAATATTTCTTTCTACAGAAAAAAAAAAAAAAAAAAATTATGTGTTGTTTTTTGTTCTTGGCTTCTCTCTCTTATATATTTATGTTAAAATGAATATATTTTTATTCTTGATTATCATCCTCTTCATTTTATTTGTAAAGTTACTTTTAACTCTGTTCTCTTTAATTTGCACTACTATTATTATTAATTTTGTCACACTATCTTTATTTTCCAAGTATATTAATTAGAGCCAAAATAAAGATGAAAAAAATTAATTCATGATCAAATTTTTATGCACTTTTTAATAAACATAAATAGAAAAAATATTAAGCCTTCCCCCTTTTTTTCCCGTCCTGTCCCCTCGCGTCATCCTCCCCTCGCTCTCACCCCTCCCTCCTCCCGCCCCGCCCGTGCCCTTCCTCCCCCCCTGACTTCCTGGTCCGCCCCCTTCGCTCCCGCTTTTCCTCCCTTCTTCCATTTTTTTGTTCCTCCTTCGTGGTAGTTTTTGTTAGGCGTGAACTACATTTATTGGCCTTGAATCATTATTCACTTCACATATAGGAAGATGTTTCTATAATTATTTTATTATCTTCTTTATAGTTTTATTAGCGTGAAATTATATTTTTGGCCTTGTCTCTCCCACTTCACTCTTCTTCTATAATAGAAATATCTAGACATAAAATGCCCGATGCTTTAAGCAAATTTAACTTTGCATCAAAATTCATGTATAGTTCAGATTTATTCTTACGGTTGGTAAAAATATAGAGTAACTACATTTTATAGTTTTATACTAGTAGACCCATAAAACTATTGATACATAAAAACCTTATAAATACGAAAAATGAACTTTTTTCTATTTAATTTCAAAAGTTATCTCACATGGTTGAGAATATTCAATCTCACCAAGTAAAATCAAACTTTGTCATCCACATTCAACAATACGGGAATTCGACACTTCTATTCAAGTTATGTAAACCACTAGATTGCAGTGTTGATGATTGAGCCTACATAAACTATTGGGATATCAAATACATCAAATGAAAGTAATATTGGAAGCGATACATTGCCCACAATAATAATCAGTAAATTTTGGGGGGAAAAACTTAACATACTTGTATCTAATTTTTAGTACAGAAGGCAATAAAATTATCGATTTAATGCAGAAAATGTTTCTTATCAAAATAAAATGAAAAATACCCTACCATGGGAATACAAAACCATAAAAATCATCTGCCTTAATTCATTGGTCTCGCCATGATTACATACACACACAGTTAATAAACTATATATGCCTCCAAAGAAAAAAAAAAGGGATCCATGTTTTAAGAAAAACCAAGGTAGAAAAAAAATAAAATAAAAGCACATGAAGTTTTTAAAAAAATGTAACCATTTACTGAGTTTTTATTTTTTCCTCATATTAGTCCAGATAATACTGGTCATATCCTCCTTATATATGTTCATGTTATATTTATAAAAAACAAAAGTAAAATATCGTACTGTTTTCAAGTTTTCAATTAATTCTCGATTTTAGATTGATCTACAACGAAATATTATACATAATTCAAGGCTGGCCTGCTAGGACCATAATAAAGATCATCCCAAAGACAATGGTTCCAACTTTCGATAGATAAGTGAACTAATCCATTAGAAATTGATAGTTATAAGCAGAGTAGGGGAAAATAGTATACTTAACATATAACCTAGATGGTAAAATCTCATATTTCATTATGGGTCAAAAGCTTTACCAACTCCTTCTTTTTCCTAATTCCATATTAACTGATATTACATTATTAAAAAAAACTGCAAATTAGATGATGACAGATTGAATTTTGAGAGCTTGTGAAGTTTTTTTGGAGTAAGAGATCGACCATACCTATTCTATAATATGTAGACTTACGCAGAGAACGGTATTAAGAGCAAACCCTTTGTCTGAACAAGGTGCGATGCTACTAATGATTTTTCCGTTCCTTTGATGGATTAAGATACTTTTGCTCAACTCCTAGAGATGGAAATCAGTTGTTTATGTCAACACAAATCTAGTGATAGTTATGGATACCGAACATGTTAGGGAGAAACCCCACCCCACCTTTTCGATGATGAAAGATCTCAGTCAGAATCTTTCAGGTATTGATTCATGTCACATTTCGTAATATTACACAGTAGCTAAACTACGAAAAAAAAAATTAAGCGGCAATAAACATGCACATTAACAAAGAGTACTAAAGTCGTTACAAAGCATTAGTTATATTGTCATTGGATCCATGTCCTCATCCTTTAGAGACATTTACAAAGACTGTCATGCTTCTAAGGAACAATATTTAGCAATAATTAAGCTCTTTTCATTATTAATACTACTAAAGATCATTTTTGGTGTATGTAAGTTATCACAACATTAAAAAAAAAACTTGATGATGAAATATTTTTTGGCATTTTGGGCTTGCAAAAAAGGATTGAAGTGGCTTCAACAGAAAACAAAAAGCATTTGGTATCAGTGCTCAATTTCAAACTGAAGTTTCAAATGTTCTAACTAACTTGTAAGGCACCATGGTTTTTTTGTAATTAACTAGTAAAATATGAATTAGTACTAGTACTGTTTCAGTGGTACCAATATATCCCTACTTATTCTTTAATATGTTCCCGAATGATCAAGTGGTTTAGGGAAAAATATAATACTATCAGATGTGTGAGGAACTTTTCAATTACACATGCATGACGTCTTCATAAATAATCTGTCATCATTATTAGTTTCATGAACCACACAATTACAGTGTGTTTGTTTACATTGAAATATTAATACTTCCAAAGAGAAACTTAAATTTAAACAAAACAAAGAGAAGAGACAAGTAAAATGGAGAAACAACATACTTTATCATCAACTAAAAGTGTTGATATGTTTCTATGATAAGAAATATGTCACAGAAGGTACGTTTAACTCACTTTAACTTAGAATCAATAGACCATTCTCTTACTTATCCAGATATGTTTGCACAAACAAAACAACCTCTACACTTGAAAGTAAATAGAATCAATCGTCGGCAATATTATGTGTGCCAACCTTAATAAGTGTGACTCTTAATGTCTTGCAGTAAAGTGGCAAGAATAAAGTACAGACAAAAAAATAATCAGAATTGAAAGGAAATCTTTGTTTGATGCGCACAACCTGAATTAAGCACAAAAAACAACACACCGCTTCTTTTGGTACAAGGGAAACCACATACACTGCATATGCATCTCTGTTTATATGCACAAAATATCAGGTACACCCTATTAGATGGAATCATTCGAGTACTGACCCAATTATAACTTGACCAATCAAAATGCAGTCGAAATAAAGAAAGTCACAAATAATCAAAATAATAAAGATGAGCTAAGATAACAAAGAAATAAATGAAACCACGTTAGGCTTTATTACTAACAGTAAAGATGAATTCATAAGACACATAGAAAGAAAGTAAATTTGGGACTAAAGGGTAGTAAAAATTCGAGATGTAGATTTCACATAAGTAAACCAAGAACAATAAATATTTTACTTAGCTACTGTGGGTAATTATATTTTTTGACTCGAGGATCTTGGGTGACATAATGAGTTAACACACTATGTTTCCTTACGAAGAAAAATATTATGTGAGTAAAATCAAACAACTTGCATGATGGGATGTGAAATCACCCCACATTTTTGGAATAGGAAAGTATTCAGGAGACTTGTGATAAAATTAGTCTTTATTCACTCATAATCATTCACCATGTACAACAATAGCGTGATTTAAATGCAACTTAGAACCACTTCTTTTTTTGGGCATTTGAAATAAGCATTGATCCCTTGAATTAATTATTTTTTTTAAAAAAATAAAAATTACTGTAGATCCAAAATAGAAAGAAATACTTGTAGTAGAGTCAATCAGCTTAGCAAGGCAACATGTAATGACCATAGCCATCTTGCCTCCAATTAAAACTCTTGGACAAGATTTCACCATAGGACTTGTGCTTAAAAAGTATCAATTCCTCCAAATCCTAACAATGACAACTGACAAGCTCATTGCAACCACATTCATCATTCACAACCAATCTCACCTTATAATTTGCTACAAATGCAGCAGTAAAAATTGGCATAATGATAGCCAATGGAAATAAAATAGCCAAGGCTACTGCTGTCTGGAATGAATTTGGCAGTTGTTCCTCGTTATCTTTTTCATGTTCTTGGTTCTGTCCTCATATTGTGTTGTCTATATTCATTTGATCTTGCTCTATGTCTAATTGAGAGTACACTGAGACAAACTTTAGGCAATCCTACAAGCATCGGCAAATCCAAAACACTTAAATGAGTTACAAAGCAATTAACAATGTCCACTTCATTTCATTCATTATGTCACTTATAAAATTCGTTTATCTCAATTCACGTAGAAATTATCAGTTTATGCCTTGGTAATATAGCACACTTACTTTTTTAGTGTATTGGTGCTTGTAATTGTAACTCCAGAGTTCTTGAAAATAAAGATAACAAATAACTTTATTAATACAACTCCTATGTAATCAGACATAAAAGAGTTCAATTACTTTTGTAATAATAAGTTTACAGGTGGAGCTAGGGGGGGTGCAAACATATGCTCTTAACCAACATATTTTCAATCAATATAATTTTTACTAGTCGTAACCATAAAAATGCAACAATATTTTATCTCTTTAACACAAGCACATGTGATCAACCTTTTGTTTCACCTTTATTAACATTTAAATGCTTTCCAAGAAAGTGCAGTTGCCCAGGAATATGATTCCGTCTACAAATTAATCCACGTATTTTTTTTACCAACTATTGTAAACAAATTTTTTTAATTTAGCTGCAAATCGTTGAATAAAAAATACGATAAGACTGAACCAGAAGCTTCATATGAAAGATTATCTTCATCAGCGTTTACCCAAAGGGATCGACAAATAATGTCACCGCATTACTGCGTCTCGTCCATATGAGGTCAAATAAACAGCCTAAGGAGACACATAATTTGTACGTAAGGATATAATTTGTCCGTTAATGCTCAATTGTAGCGTACATAGGATGATATTGAATGAACCAATACTCGGAACTAGAGACGTATATAAGTTAACAAGTTGAAAAAAGTATAAAGTTATTTCTTTGAATATTCCTCACCTTTAAGTAGGCCAAAGCAAGATCAACTGTTAATATCATATACTTTCATGTCCTCAATATACACAACATTCTCTGGACCGCTAAGGCATAGCTAGTTTTACATACCCTCTATCCTCCACAAAGGGCAACACATCATTTGTGGGACTGCCTGGTATGTGGTTGTTGTTTTCTACAACTTTCAAATAGTTTGGAAAGTTTTTATTTTTCAAATGTATCCCACTTTTTTGCTGATCTATACGTATAACTAAGCTTATAATTTCTAAGCTCTAAGCAACAAAAAAATTTGAACTTTTGGGGGTGTCAGCACATATTGTTCTAAAGAAGAGTCGGGAGGGAGGAGAACTTGGCAATGTGAAAGAGGTTCTCCTATTTCTTCGTCATGTTTGTCTGTGCTGACCCCTTCAACTGACTGACGTCTCAGTTTTCTCTCTTTTTTTAACTGTTTGAAAGAGGGGCGTTGTTCTTACAAAACCTTCCCTAACTTCTTTAGGGACCCCTCTTGTTAGTGTTTCGCCGTGCGACAATGCATCTTTGCCCTGGTCTCCCCCATCGCATTGCGCCTCTCCCGATTTGCCCCCCCTATTAGGAAGAGTTTGTAGTCCTCTTTTTTCGAGGATCCCGAGGACTCGCAAGGGCAGCTCCCCAGCCGTTTTTTCTCCCGCCTCCCAATCCCCCCTGCTCCTGTGCTGTTTCCCCTAATTCACAGAGGAAATAAAACTCTTGAAATTATTTAATGGATTTCAAAGATAGCAGATAATGGAAATCAAAGTGAGAAAAAATAAACGGAAAAAGGGAAAGAGAAATCAAATAGAGAAATGATCAAAGATGCAATGAAAACTAAACCTCCATTAGGGGCGTCTCTAAACACATGGCTCGAACCCACTGTGTTCGACATAGTCGAAATCTTCCTCAGGCTTGGCTTCTTCTGAACATGATGTGTCTTTTAGGAATGGTAATCAGAATTGGTTTTGAGCATCTAATTAAGAAGTTTATAGAGTACTTGTTGTATCAAGAATATTTTCTTTCTTAACGCTGGGTGTTGTAACGAATACTTGGTCACAATGTTGAATGTAGAGTTAGGCTATAAAACCACAAGTTAAATTGCAGAGAGGACGGAAGGCAGGAGAATCCGAGGAGTAGACAATTAAGATATGCATAAGAAATAAAAGCAATTGCCTTCAAACCTTTACTCTACAATCAATAACCAAATGAGTTATAGATCTACAAAGGCATAGTATAACTCTAATGAATTCTGAAATTAGTTTCAAGAACTCCAGTATTAACACAAATAACATAGTAGAGACCTCCAAAATAGTCCAAATGATGAAAATATAAAAAACATGTACAGGGAGTTGACAAATGAAAAAAAAAATATTTTTTTGTGGTGTAACACCAAAAAAGAAAACCTATCAGATTGGATAGAACAGAATCTGAACATGACATATTTTTACAATTTCAAAAGAATTAAAAGGAGTTCTCTGCTTGAATAAAAGAAAAAATATTTCCGCCGGCAAAAAATGAGAGAATAGCTTACCGCGATTACGGAAATATTGTTGAGGAAGACCATAAACTGTAAAATTGCACTTGAAGTGTACAGAATCATTGTTTGGAAGCAAAAAAAATAATAGCGACTTTGAGTCGTTCTTGTTATTTTGTCGGTGAAAGAAGTGCAAAATGATTGGTTGCTTCGAGAACTAAGCGATATTTTTTATTAGCGTGAAATGACCAGTATGACCTTGGTCGTCCCATCTTCACACTTCTATATAGTATATAGTAATATATATATAATAAAAAATAATTAATCAGATAATAATTAGATACTGTTTGCATTTTATTTTTACAATTTTTATTTTTTAAAAAAATAAATAAAATTGATAGATATTTTGATTCTTTATATGTTTTTTAAAAAATCAAAATCTTACAATTTCTAAATCACTCCGACGTTTATCTATTTAATCTAATTTTTAATACATGACAAATTCACCCTATTTTAATTTTTGCTGTTCCTTAAATAGCTTTTCATTTATATAAAATGTCCACCTTCATCTCTATTCAACTGCAATAGGATTTACAATCATATATTCTATCGTATAATAAGAACGATATTAGAAAATTTGACAAATTTTTTAAATATGTTCTTAAATTACACGAAATTGAAAAAGAATGTCATTCGTCACTAATTTAGTGTAAGACCGTCTTTGTTGTTAATATGATTGTCCAAAAAGGTCATATTGATACTTTTGAATCAATAATGTCCTTTTATAAATAAATATTATTTTCTCTAATGAAAAGGAAAAATTTTTATGTTTTTTTGATTGAAAAAGGATAAACATATGCTAATATGATCATTGGTTTAAAAGTTAAGATACAATAATAATAATGCCATAAAACAAAAACAAAAAATCATTACAGTGCTTCAAATCACAAAATATCTTTAAATTATCGTCGCTGGAGTTATTGCTGACTCTTTTACATATTAATATTAAAATCAAAGAACATATTAGTAAATGTTTATTCTACTTCAATTAAGAAAATATTAAAATATTAAAATATTTTCTATTTTATTAGAATTTAAAAAATCATTATCTAGATGAAAAGAATATCAGTTCAAAGAAATTTATATCTTAGACGTGTTATGCAAGTAGATCAAACAATGAGCTTCCTCACTAGCTAAAGCTAAAACATTCCGTTGAGCCTTATGATAGAGTTAACAATTATAACTTTCTTTTTTGATTTCGAACAAATAGCACTATCATTCAAAATTAAGATAATCAGTGGTGGGACAGGAATCACCAAATAAAGTGCTTCAATTTGTATTAGAAACCTTCAGTACAACAATTATATTGGGGGGGGGGGGGGGTTTTATAGAAGAACCTAAATTTTCGGGTATTTCATTAATTATCTCATAAGGAACTCTTCTAAATAGTCGGGTTACAACTTTTATTACATGGTTTACTTATAAACCCGGCAATAAAGTACGCGTGTGGCATATGTCAAATGTTTGTCCTAGTGTAATCAGTTACTTATCACAAACTTTCAATTAATTTAGCATATTACGTATGATTTATTACATCATTTTCACTTTGAACATGAAACACTCGAACCAAAAGGAATTACAACATGCTCACAATTAATAAAGTTATATGTTTTCAAAATTTTCTCAACATGTTTCAAAGAATATTCTATCACATGTTCTTGTTATTTTTATTCAAGATTAAATTTTCTCACCAAGATCTTTCATATCAAAATGGTTTCTAAGATTACTTTTAGCATCATCAATAACATTTATACTAGAGTCAAAGTTCAATAAATCTCAACATATAGGCAATTAATTGAAATTATTTCACAAGACTTATGATATCTAGGCAACACTTTATTCACACTGTGTTTTTTACATATGTTGCAATGCACGCGGGATCAACTTTTTTCAAGTTCCTTTGTCTGTGTCTGTCTCAAGCCATATAGTGATTTAGTTAGTTTACACACTTTGCTTTCTTGAACTACTTCAACAAAATATTATGATTGTTCCATATAAGTTTTCTCATTTAGGTCTTCATTTAAAACACAATTTTTATATCCATTTGATGAATTTGGAAAAAATATTTACAGTCATAATAGTTAAAAGTCTTACGTCTGTAATTTTTGTTATCGGAGAAAAAATATCAAGGTTTCTTTAGGCCTTTTAGTTGCTTCAAACCTTTTACAACTAGTCTATTTATCAATAGATCAATCGATTTCAACTTTTTTTTGTAAGACCCATTTGCAATCAATTGTTTTTACAATCAGATGATAAATTAACTAACTTTCAAGTTTTATTAAAAATTAGTAATTCCATTTCATCATTTAAAGTCTCTTTTTAAATAAATAGAATAATGTGAAGATAAAGTTTTTTTTTTTTAAAGTGAGAGGGTTATCTCCAACATTAAACATGTAAAAATCAGGACCTGAATCTTTTTCTACTCTAGTTCTTTTACTGTTTAATTCAATACATAAAAAAATTTATTTCAAAAAGTCGAAGTAGAAGAACTAATATTTTGTTTAATCCTTTGGCCCCACTCTTTTCAGAATCAAAAGAAAATTTATTCTCATGAAAGTATCTCATCCAATTCTATTATATACTATCTTCAAGATTAAAAATTTATATGTTGTATTGATTTAAGTATAACCAAGAAAAATACAAGTAGTAACTTTCTCACCCAACTTTGAAATCTTGGGATCTATTAGCCTCACAAAGGCTAGACAAATCCAATCTTTTAGGGGTTGTTTGGTTGGGAACAAGTTATCCCATGATTACTTATTCTTAGCCATCCTGGGACAATTATCCACATTTCACATCACTATTTTTCCTAAATGCGGGATTAATAAAGTATTCAACTGACAACAAAACAAGATACAGAATTGTTTTGTCCTATTTATTCAGCTTTTTAGAAGAACCCCAGGGTAGGGGGGACACGGCCTCTAATGGTGGTTGGAGTTCTTTTTTCGCATGCATAGCTAAGGGGGACAGAGCCTGCCGCAAGATTGGTTATAGGGACGGCGCGGGGGAAGAGGGGGCAGGGTTGTATGAGAGGTGTGGAGGAAAGTGAGAAAGGAGGAGGTGGAGTGGGGGGGGGTGGCTATGGATTAATGAGTAGGAAGCGGGATGACCCCCCAACCCCTTAAATATCCCAAACATGACTTGTGACTTGTTTAAGAAGTTCATATTATTTCCTTTACTCTTTGAAGTCATATTGACTTTATACTAGTTTTAATGTTTCTTACATTTTAATAACTAGAGAGTTCATGTATCTTAATGTCCTATGATATTTTTTCAATTGTTCAACTTTATCAGTTATAATTCCATTTTAAATTTTGTTACTTTACATACAATTCATTTCATATACTGATTTCATTCATTCCTATCTCATTTTATAATACAAATATATAGGATTCAAATATGGTGTCAAGCGGTTCACTAGCTCTATTTTTCTCAAATTATTATATATTGGAAAATAAATATTAATATTAATAATAAAAATAAAATTAAAAATTATTTCTTGATTTTTAATAATTGAATGCATAGTTGCGTTATACAAAAAAATAGTTATATAATTCGCTATGCATATACAAAGAAATAGTTGTATATAATTCGCTATACATATATAAAAGAAAGCAATTGTATACATCAATTGTATAATTTGTGTATGTATAAAACGAGAAAGAAAAAAATAAAAGAAAATTTGACAGAGAAATATTTGTATTGTATAGTGTATATGGCGAAGATATATATATTTGCATGTGTATATACAATTTCTCTCGCTTTATACAAACACAAACACAAACACAATTAATCCATTTCCACTTTATTTGTGTAAGCGAGGTGGCAAGCGAGATTTGAAAAAGGGAAACAAAAATATATTTATATATAAAATTTTCTCTTATTTTATATAAAAGCAAATATATTTTATACATTTATTTTATATTTGTATTTGAATAAAAAACAAGAGAAGCGAGCCAGAAAGAAGGAGCAAGCTTCTTCCGATGGAGTCCTATGAATATGAATTACGAATTCGAAATAGGTAGATTCCAATAGTGATATTGGAAAAAAAAGAAAAGAGGATAAGTAGTAAAAGTTAGTAGTAGAAGAGTAACCAATAGTTGGAACAAGTTTCTTGGAAATAAGAGATTTGACACTTTGTGACCAAAAAGTCAAAATTGGCTGGTAAGAGAGAGAAGGAGAGCTGACAAGGTATAGGACGTCATCCCATTTTAGCAACTTTCACCTGCTTCCCATCTGGGTACTTCCGGCAGTGCTTGATTTATTGATTTGGTGATTCTAAACTTCAGTTGATTTCTCACTGATTCACTGAACACAGAAGGGCTAAAGAAATTGAAGGGGAAAAAAACCCCAACAAAAAATAACAAGATTTGATGATTCTGTTGTCTTATTTTAGCTTTCTGGCAAAGCTTGAGCCTTTTGCTATAGACCCTTTTCGTTTCTTGAACTGTAAGTGGCTTAGCTTTCTGTAATCTTCAGTTATTATGTAACTTGCTACTGTATTGCTTACTGCTTTTTTTTTTTTTTTTTTAAGTGGGTGTGGTTGTTTTGGGTTGGAGGGTTATAAAGTTTGGATTTTGAGGACTTTGTGAGTAAAGGGTTTACTTTTTTTGATTCTGTTGAGGATGGGGAGGGGTGAGGTGTGGATTAGGGAGGAGTTTTTGTTTGGATTTTTCTAGATATTAGTTGAGCATGATTCTTGATTCTTAGAATTTCAATTTTTTGGGATTAGTAGTGTCTTAGGATTTGAGAATTAGATGACAATTTTTGGGATTAGTAGTGTCCGGGCCTGCCACCTCCCACCACCAACAGGCACCAGGTAATAAGCTTTGAAGATATTCTTCAGCTTAAGACAAATTACTTGATGGAAGATGCATCTATGGCGATGTCTATGATTGTATGTCTATTGCTGCTGAGGCTACGTATTTAGCCATTTTGTTGCTTATGATAGTTCTTTCCTCAATAAAGAGTTGGAAGTAGTACATGACTGTTATTTGTTGTTTTTTTCTTATATGAACATTCTCATCTGCTTCTTTAATGTTGCTTAAGTTTCAGTACTTTGTTTTCTAGTTGCCGAGATTTGGTGCAAACTGAATAAACTTATTAATTGATCAATGCGAGGTGCCAGAACAATGAGTATTTGAGTCTATAATTTACTTTTGTTTGCTTTGCAATGAAATATTTTAGTTTCTCTTAACATCTATATGAAGTCCAGTATGATTCAAGTCTCTTGCCAGGCACCTCCCCAACCTAGTCTAACCCCCTTCCCTTCTCCCCTCACTTCACTGGAAAAAAAGGAGAGAAATTTCCGGTTTGCAGCCAATATTTGAGGGGTTGACTTTCAAGCAACCAACTGATTCAGATATTGACCCTAACAACTACTATTTGCTTCAAGAAACTCACCAGGAAAATGTTACTTGTTAAAGAATGTATGCAAACTAAAACTTAGCATTAGATGGCAGATAAGTGTGCATTTGGAGGCAATCCTTTCTTGAATTAGTTATCGATTTTATAGTTAACATAATAAGCTTGTTGTGGAACGCTATATGGATTAATAGACCTACGCTTTCCAGTATCCAGATTAGCCATCTTGTTAGCTTATTTTATGTTCCAAGAGATTATGACATTCCATCATGCAGAACTGAGCCCAATTGTGAAATCAAGAAATCAAATAACTAGCAAAGGTCTCTATTTGTTGAGAATGAGGTTTAATAAATATTAGTAGTAAGGTTTATATTGATTCAACAATTGTATTGCTTTTTAGTGAGTGAACTGAAATTACCGGTGTGCTTTGAATATAACTGTTACAAATGTTTATTCAGGTCAATTGGAAAATAGAAATTCAGTTTAATCTGGCTTTAGGTTGTTCAACAGCCTTGCATAACCCTATGAATGGGTGTGACATGGGTACAGGTTTTTTAAGGATCCTCCATATACTAAATAATAGCTTAAAAAATCCACACACTTACAGGATACTTACAAGTTACACCCGTAATGAATTTGTACCTTTTCCAAATATATGTGACCTAAAGAGACACCACAATCTGTGTACAACAGGTACCTGTGAATAAATCACGCCTGCAGTTCTCAAGTATTGTAGTTCACACTTTGGCAATACTGTTGTGACATTGAGGGAGATGATAGAATATTCATGTGTTCATCACCTTGGAGAGTTGTCTGAAGACAAGGCTTTTGTGCTTTGATACTGTTACTCAAATATCTTTTACCAACTTGATATCTGCAAGTCTATATTTATTGACAGCTGCAAGTCGATATTTATTTGACATCTGCTTCTGCTTTGGTGATTTACAGAAGATACTACATCTGATTTGTGTTCCAATTTCAATTGATTATCCACAAAGTTGGCTATAGTCCACGATGGCTGATATCAGTCCTAGTACATCAACAGATGCCGATACTGAAGATAAGAACAGGGTAAGTCAGTTACCTCTCAAATCCATATCTAGTCATTATTTGATTTTATGTTTTGAACTATGTCTAGTCTTGAATTCAATTTGTCCAAATTTTGATTGATTATCATGACTTTGTAATTTGAATTTGTTTCTCCTCAAAACCTGGTTTGTCAATTAGGCCTTTTTCATTTTCCTATATAAAGGAGAATATAAACATGTTTATGCTCTTTTACTCTGTAATAAGTAAAAGAGTGATATGTCTGTAATGTGGAGAGAGAGAAGAAGGCACAATGTGTGGAATGTTACTAGTTACTCCTCTAGCACTAATTTGGGTCATTTGGAAAGAGAGAAATAAAATAGGAGAGCTTTTGAAAGGGTGGAATGGACTTTGCACAATTGAGTAGTCTCCGGTCCCTCATTTTCTTTTGGTGCACCCATGTATTTTCTATTTGTATAGTGTACTGTGTGTCCTTTCGAGATAACTATTTTTGTTGGTCTCTCCTCTTTGGTGTATCTCTTGTGTACGACCAAGTTGGCCTTGTTATTATTAACGAAAACCTTACTTTATTAAAAAACAAAAAAAAAGAGGCATGTCTGTAGAACATTTAAAATGAAACTGTCATTGACATATAATCTATGTTTTTAGTAATAAATGAAAAATGAACCAACACCTTGCGATACTATCCCAGCAAAAGTTTCTTGTCCATTTCTGCTTCAACATACAAGGTGGAGCCAATAGTTGAGGATAAAAGTAGGCTAATGTCAATGGAGGAAAGACATGGAACCTTATGCCTCCATTATCTATTCAACCAAACTAACGGTTCATGATGATCCTTCTGCATTGTTATTCAATATTGAACTTGACAATGCAGTAAAAGATGATTGATGGAGTTATTGAAATAGAGGAATGAACTTTGAGGGTGGAAAGTGTGGGGGGAGGGAAGGACGAAGTGTCTTATTTAACAGGAGGGACAACGAGGAGATATATGTACCAATAATAAAAGAATAAAGAGAGGACATCAATTCAAAAGAATCTACAACATACTCAGTGTAATCCGACAAGTGTGGTGCAAGGAGGGTGGTGTGTACTGTGTACGTAGACCTTACTTCTACCTTGTGAAGGTAGAGAGGTTGTTTTTGATAGATCTTTGGCTCATGTAAAGGGTTACAAAACACGGTTTTCACGTTAGGTAGGTACACTAGTAAGGGGTATTAAGAACGAACACCTTACTGACTAGGTTTGTCTGACTAAGCTACATCTTGTGTATTGTTTATACACGTGGATAGAACATCTTGAAACTGTTCTTCCTGCTTACCAAGCAGCATCTGTTACCAAGCATCTCAAGAAAAAAGAAAAAAAACATGACTTTAATCTAATACTAAGACGTTATTTTGATTGGTTCACCTAATTCCTAGATGTTTGATAAGAACAAGAAATAGAAAACATGCCTGATTAAAGAAGACCATTAACTAATTCATCCAGACTTTCCTGAATCTTGTTGTGTAACTTTTATCCTTGAAGCTAATCTGTATGAAAAGTTAATGAAAGTGATATTTGATCTCTGTTGGTGCAGTTCCTAAATCAACAACTGTGTGCCGTAGCTTCTGATGGAAGTGACAGACCGAAAGATCAAAAGGTATCACATTTATCATCACATACCGAATAATGGAATATGAGAAAAAGAAATGTTTATATGATCTTGAGCTCTTTTTGCGCAGACACTCCGTAGACTTGCTCAAAATCGTGAAGCTGCTCGAAAAAGCCGTCTAAGGAAAAAGGTGAGTCCTCTTTCTATGGCACTATTTGCAGTTTCATGTGATATACACTCTATTCATTTTACTTGAGATTAATATGGAAATGTAATTAACAGTCCTTAGGGTAGTGGTCATCCCAAATCTGGCTGACTAGATCTTCCCATTTAAATTTTATCTGGTGGGTCTCGAAGTACAGTATCATAATACTAATCAAGATGAAAAAAGAAGGTTTAATGTCGGAATGTATTAGTTCAGAATCTAGTCGACCTAAAATAAATGAAGGAATTGATCTGTGTATTGTAACTTTTGTCATATTGCCCTCGCGATAAATGCTTGTAACAGTCAATTTAAAAGCCAAGAATTCTGATTCAGCTGTTTCTTCCTCTACAAGTATCACATAATGAGCTAAAGTGTCACACTTCCAATGTGTGTATCAAACTCCATACATGGGTGAAAATACTATATCTATATCTATATCTATATATATATATCGGTATCAATACTACATCAATGTGCACCGATTATAATGACATTATCTCCCTATATTGTTTTCTTGTTGGTCCAGGCATATGTTCAACAGTTGGAGAGCAGCAGGATGAAGCTGACACAACTAGAACAGGAGCTTCAACGAGCTCGGCAACAGGTTTGTTCAGTAAATCCTGTGTCCTTGTCTGTTTCTTTAATTTCTTTGATCACTTAAATATCTAGCACCTCTGTAGATATTAGCTCACAATCTCTCTGATCAGTCTTTGAGACAATGTTTTTCTTTCTTCAAAGGGAATATTTATTTCAGGTTCAGGAGATCAATCGCAGTCGATGAGTGGAAATGGTATGCTCATCTTGTGCATTCAGACTTTTATCATTACAAGTTTTTCACTTCTTTAATATTGGATAATCTAGTATGACTGATTTTTCTAAAATATGAACAAAACATTATGGCTGAGTAACGATGTGCTATCACCAAGTACAAGTAGATTAATGGTGGAATTGGTGAACCTTGTAAATGATTGTATATTCACTTTCTGTTCTATATCCTTTCTGATGTGTTAATTATTAGATACTCTATAGATTTGCATCTTAATGGTGGGCTTCCTTCTTCTTTTCATTGTTTGATTCCATTGTTTTATATTACCACTTGATGCTGTAATTGAAATTTGATCTATCGATAAAAGTACTTTTTCTCCTAAAGACTTTCAGATTCATTAGTTGTCTTCATTTATCGTAAATGTCGAAGCTATATATGCCCATATGTTTCATCATGCCAAGGAAGTTATTGCCTGAAGGGATTGGACATGTACACATTTCATAAAGAAGAAAGGGGGAGTTTAACTTTGATAAAGAATGGAGAAGAATCTGGACAGAAAAAGGGGAAGAAGTTTATTTTGGAGGTTGTTGCGTTCTTTTTCTTTTACCTTTTCTGGAAAACTCAAATGCATTCATTAATATTTACGAAGATGGTGCAGGAAGTATGTACTGATAGGGTGTCTGGTTTACACATTCATCCATCAAGATAGCCCATTTGTCTGTTCAAAAATTAAATGCTCTTCTTGCACTTGATGTTCAAGAAAAACAATCACTTCTATATTATTTTTATCATTCTCAACTATAATGGAAGAGTCTCCTACTTCTTTCGATCCAAAGAATCCAGAAAAGGCACAAAAGTGTAGTTCTTCAATCTGCAATTCAGCTCGACCGTAAACTCATATGCCCCTGGGAACACTCATGAGATGCTAAGCAAGGAGCATTATAAGGCTCCATAGCTGTGATGTGAAACTAGATCCACTAAGAGGCGATTTATATCCTCTCTATGCCTCTTGCTTATGCTGCACCTTTGTATATTTTCATGGAGGAGAAGCTTAAACCATGAAAGAAGCTTTTAGATTAGTCATCCATTATTGTTGTTCTGTGGGGTAGTAAATCATCAGCTTTTTGGTGGTCTTTATATAATATGAAATGCCCTTGAATTCAGAATAATTGATTTTGTAAAGCTTGAGTATAAAATTCCATTAAAGTAAGTAATGCAACTTCTGGTCCTTCTAGGAGCTTTGGCATTTGATGTAGAATATGCCCGATGGTTGGAAGAGCAGAACCGACGAATTAATGAGTTAAGGGGAGCTGTTAATTCTCATGCTGGTGATGCTGAACTTCGAATAATAGTCGATGGAATATTGGCACACTATGATGACATATTCAGGATAAAGGGGGATGCGGCGAAGGCTGACGTTTTTCACATATTGTCGGGCATGTGGAAAACTCCTGCAGAAAGATGCTTCTTGTGGCTTGGTGGATTCCGTTCATCTGAACTCCTCAAGGTGAGAGATTTGTCTTCCCACAAGTGAATGTGCAGCTTGGTGAATAGCTTTCTCCACCCCCCCCCCCCCTTTGGCTCAAAAATAACCAAGATAATATAAAAAAATGAAAGCTCATATACTTGTGAATGGAGGTTCTTTTTTCATTTTACCATTGGAAGGAACTGTAGAGAAAAAATATCAATTTCTGACCCAAGTTCTCTTTTTCTTTATTCTTTTTTAACGGAAAGGGTCAAAAATACCTTGAACTATCAGAAATAGCTCAAATATACCCTTGAAGTATATTTCGGCTCAAATATATCCTTACCGTCAAACTATTGGGTCAAAAATACCCTTCTCATTAACAGAATCGGTTCACGTCACTTAGATGCCATGTGGATGTCACATGGCATGCCACATGAGCCAATAGAGTTCCACTCATGCCACGTAGACTAATAAACTTATCCCTAATTTCCCCCAATTTTCTCCGTTTTTCGTAGAATTTAGAAACGATTTCACTGAAAAACATAGTACCCCTTTTCCTCATTTCTCCATTTCCTTAGAATGATTTCACAAAATACATAAGTTCTAAGGGAAGGGTATTTGAGGGGAAGGGTATTTTTGAGCCGAAATATAGTTCAAGGGTATATGTGAGCTATTTCGAATAGTTCAAGGGTATTTTTGACCCTTTTCCGTTTTTTTAAAGATAATTTCGGACCTAATTTACTGCTGCATCTTGCTAAACTACCTGTGTATACTTCCCTGGCTAGAAGCTCTCAGTAAGGATGTTCTTTGAGGTGCACTACTCTGATTTCAGTATGCTCTGCCTCCCATCTGCTGTACCTATGGTGGTGGTTCTGTGCAAAGATTATCTCCGTTGTCCCTATGGTCTCGCTTTAGTTACTCTACCTCTACTCTTACCTTCTTCCGTCCTGGTTTTTCTAATTATGTTCAACATCTAAAACCTCCTGCTTATTCTCTCTCTCTCTCTCTCTCTCTCCCCTTTATATGGAAGTCTTTTGGCATATTCCTTCACTATGAAACATATAGCGAGCTTCTGATCTTAGTTATGGACACCTTCTTGATGAATAACATCTGCTTACTTCTCTAGTGGGAAGTTCTTGGTGAAGATCTTCTTTTGGTTTGCAATGCTCTTATTTCAACATGGTTGCAACTCCTATTTATCGTCTTTGTATTGCTGTTCTTGTCGGTAAAATAAACAGCTCTTAATTTTTCCATTTCTCCGATGGTCTTGCTTTAGTTAGATCTCTCCATCCGCTCCTTTCTCCCCCTTTACAAAACTAGGTACATTCTAATATCCATTGGACATTTCCTTCCTTTCTTTTTTCTCTTTTCTTTTCAAGGGCTAAAGCCGATGAGAAGAGATTATTGACTACATTTTCCTGCAAGTTTTTAAATTTCTTGCCACTTGATTGCAGCTGCTCATTAATCAGTTGGAGCCTTTAACCGAACAACAATTATTGGCGATCAACAACTTACAACAGTCATCCCAACAGGCTGAGGATGCTTTATCCCAGGGAATGGAGGCATTGCAGCAGTCTTTGGCTGAGACTCTCGCAGGTTCTCTTGGACCTTCAGGTTCCTCTGGGAATGTTGCAAATTATATGGGTCAAATGGCCATGGCAATGGGGAAGCTTGGAACTCTTGAGGGTTTCATACGGCAGGTACTTAATCAAGCCTCCACATCTGTGTCTATTGCTTTGAAGTTATATACTTGCTTTGTCCGAAGTGCGTCCTAAAGCCTGCAGATTCATCATTGACATGTCAAACTTGTGCATCTTTCTGTTGGTTAGCCTTTCCATAGTTGTCTCCTTAAAAAAGAAAATGAGAGATGCACTCGGAGAAGGAAAAGGGAGAAGTAATAAATTCCAAGTCTCTTTGTTAAATTCTCATAGTCCAATTTAATCCAAACAAACTTGTTTACTGCGCCATAGTGTTATTATCATCAACACCCTTTTGAAGTACAAGCAATGAGAGGCCAGGGGAGGGAAAGGGAAGGAAAACCAAAGTTCCTGCTTAGAATTGAACTCATGCTTACTCTAGGGAAAGTGAAGCTAAGAACGGCTAATTCTTATTTACTGCACAAGATAACATCTTTGAACAACTTTAGGCCCCAGTCAAACAAAAAGTGTCCATTTCACCTCACAGTACTCCTAGCCAACTGATGACATATTCTCCTGTCTACTAGAATGACTAACTACGTGCAGTTGCATATTTGCTGCTGAATGCTGGCTGAGAACATTTTAAGTTTTACCACTCTTCATAGTGGCTCTGTGAATTCAATTTTTTTAGTCATTTGAAAGTTTCAGAAAGCCTTAAGCAGAGGAGAACCTATAAGGTGCTTATTCCCTTGTTAATCTAAGAGATAAGCCTGCTGTGAAATATTTGATTGATTCTGACATCCGTATATCTGGGATTTGGCGTTAATAGTTGCATTTAAGATCTATCTTGGGGATTCTCTTTTCCAAGCCTTAGGTTTGTGTATTTTGTTTGGAAGACGGAGGGGGAGGAGGAGGCGTTTTATGGGTCTACTACTCATTGCTTTTAGGCTGACTCCTATTTAGTGATGATAATTTACATAAATTTGCTTTGGAACATATTGGGAATCAGTAGCAAATCCATCCATGAATTCACGGGTTCTGTAGAACCCATGCTTCAGAGTCGGTACCATACATATATGGGTACGCGTGTGTGAGAATCTCACATTTCAATACTTACTTTCTCAAATCACAATCCGCCACAGCTAGAAATGCGTAACCACATTTTGTACATGTTTGAAGTTTTTTTTCGTCTTTTTTCCACGTAAATAGGCTGACCTATAAATTAAAATGTCCTTTCAGGCTGATAACCTTCGGCAACAAACATTGCAGCAAATGCATCGCATATTGACAACTCGCCAATCAGCTCGTGCTCTTCTTGCTATCACTGATTATTTCTCTAGGCTTCGAGCACTGAGCTCTCTCTGGCTTGCTCGTCCCCGGGAATAACATCCGCTTTCTTCTAATACACTACTCTAAAGACCCTTGGTAACATTTGTAAATGAGAAACCTCTTTGTTGGAAAGCTGAGCTGCTGAGTTTTAATGGATACATATATTTATATAATGGTATTTGTAACATTGTTTCATATTTAACTAAGATAGTGTGTGATCAGTGAATTGTTGTTGTATTTAAGTATATCTAATGGTTCCAGTTAGGTTAATGGAAATGAACCTTCACTTATAATACCTTCAATTTTTGCATTTGCATTGTTATTTAGCTACTATTTTTTTTTCATTGTATTGTTTGAGATTGAGGTGTAGTCATTATAAAATCTCTGTCTATATATGCCCTTTTATTTTGGCCCTTGGTGTGTATCTTATACATACCTCTAGTTTTCTATAGCGTATACAGAGATTTATATTCACACAGTTGTATACCTTGAAGACTAGATGAGTAAAGCCCTATATCCAACTTAAGTAGTTTTGAAGTACATTCAAATGTAAAAAATATGACTTTAAGAAGTTTAAATAGTGGATAGATAATGAATATTGAACAACTATAAAGCAAATGGTACAATTGTTCCACTAAAAATGGGTTAGGTGACAATATATAATCCCTCAGATGGTTATTGCAATTTACATATAGTTCTAAGGTACTTCAATCTATCTTCTATTGTCTATTTTCCTCTCTAAAAAAAAAACATATTTTTCTCTCCTCCTTAATATTATATTATTATTTCTATTTTTATTTTATTTCTTATTTGCTAATATAAATCATTCTTCTTTCTGGCAAATAATTACCTATAACTCTTCGTGTAATATAAATTTTTATATTCTTTTTGAATTGTTTTTATAATATAAAATTATGAATTTTATATTCAAAACTTCTACATAGAAATCAGTACATAATATTATGTTAATACATACTAAACTATTAATTAAAAAAAGTGAAGCATTAGACCTAAATACAATTACATAAGAAATAAGCATTATCCTAAAATTTAATTTAAATTTTTGCAAAATCCTCGATTTTCCCAGATTGTGTTTGTCTATAATGCTCTTTAAGCATTAAGAGTTAAAAAATTGAGAACTTTTTTGTACATATTCCTTTTATAGTGTGCTAAAAAATTGGTTAAATCAACAATTTCACTTTGTCATCAATTAATAGGCGCCTTTTGGTTGACGGTATAAGAGGGCATGTTTACTTTATGTATAATACGTTGTATTAGTTTTACAATGTTTGGAAAAAAAAATTTATTAGGGTTTAAAAGTTACATGACTTATACTATGTTTGGTTGCATTTTTGTAATTCCTACTATATTAATAAACAATTAACTTATGATAGAATCTATTTATAAATTAAGGCAGGGTAACCGTGGAATAAGTTTTGTGGGTATTAGTTATACATGTATTAAACGTCTAAATTACTATTATCCTATAATTTATTTTATTTATTTTTATTGAAGACTTTATTGTTTCTTATATAATAGGTTTTGTTGTTTTTTATTCTTTTTTTATATTTAGACCATTTTTATTTTTTTTTTGATTTATTTTAATTTTTATTCATTGGAAACTTTATTGTTTTCCTATCAACATTTGTTGTTTTTATTTCTTTTTTTATATTTATAGACCATTTTTATTTATTTTATTTTTTTTCAATTGGAACTTTATTGTTTCTATCGACAATAGTTGTTTTTTAATTTCTTATTATATATGATTAATTTTTCCTTTCTTTTATATACTTACCATTTTGAGTGATTTTATGCAATATAAATATTTTTTAAAACATTAAACATTGGATTGTATATTTTTTAAACTTACATATGATGAATCAATGAGACTATATATTACTCAATATAGTTCCTTTTATTAGCATGTATTATTATTTATAAAATAATATATATAAATAATTTTACAACAATCTTAATGTTAAATAATTAATAATTGCATGTATTGTAATCTCTACGTAACTAAATAATATCTACATAATTAATATCCACATAGCTAATACCCGCATAAATAAACCCAACATAACTAAACCCTACATAACTAAACCTTGCATAGCTAATACCTGCATAACTAAACCCTTCATAACTAAATCCTGCATTGCTAATACCTGCATAACTCTAACCAGTAACCAAACAACCCCTTAGTGTACTAATTTAATTCGGCCCATTTCATTTTGAACTATAACAAAAAGTATTTTCATGCTCATTAAAAAGTGTAGTTTAATAATTTATCATTATAACATAAAAGTAAATTGTTTGAATCATCATCTAGATTTTATGTATTCTTTTATAGTGCTAAATAATTATAATTTAAAATGAAATACTTAAAGTGACAATTTTTTATTTTTTAAAAAGGATTTGAAAAAATTGTTAATTCGGAATGAAATAGTATACTTATCAGTAGTATTTTTTTAGATGTTAAATTACTTAGAATATAATTCAAAAATTAAAGATTTTACTGAATAGTCTTCATCTAATAAAAAGCCTACTAAAATAATTTTGAACTACTATATTAAAAGTGCTGATTTTTTTAAAAAAATAAAATAGGAAATTTTTCATTAGGATAAAAATAGCAAAATTGTCAATAAAAATGTTTTAGATGTTATATTATATTGAAAAAATTTAATTACAAATAATGACTTAATGCTATATCATAGAAATAATACTAAATAATCAAAAATGAAAAGGAGGTGAGTAGCAGTTTTACAAAATGGGGATAACTACTATCACCTCCTCTATAATGGGGATAGAGCTTAATATGAGAGGGTGGAGAGCTCATTCTTATTTCACCTCTAAATAAGAGAATAGGAATTATAACGGGTGGGCTGGAGATGTCTTAAAAAGGAGTCAAAATACCCTAAAAACTATGTGAAAAAAACACCAAGTCATTAGCTCTAGTTTGGCTCAAAAATGCCTTTACCGTCAATATTTTGATTCAAAAATGTTAATGAAGTCCATATTTTGGTCCAACAATATCGTTATAGTTACAAAATGGGTCAAAAATACCCTTTTTCAAATAAATATTTTTCTTTCTTTTTAAACACATCTTCCTAATTAAAATATTACTAATAAAGAACACTATTCTTGTTTTTTTTCTTCTGAAATTACTTTGACAAATAAAAATGATTTGATAAAGAGAATACATGGTCACGATTCAAAAGTCAGTGGATAATGTGGTCGGTCCTCTATCCTTCTGGCCTTTCCGACGTAAATATGCATTTTGACTTGGTTATTGAAGAGTTCAATCTATGACGGTGCTAAACTCCACTATCGATGTTGCACTCTTAACCTAGACCAAATTCCATCGAGGCAGATTGCTATTATCTCGTCAGCATATGCCCTTTCTCAGCCAGAAGGAGGCTCAAATGTTTGGGTCAACTCCCTTCAATTAATTGGTGAGACAGGGCATATGAATATACAAACAAAACTCTCTCAATGTGTTGCCTGTTCCGATGATTTTTGGTATTCTAAGTTATTAGAAAACATCTTATATAACTGTACATGAAAAAATGATTCTGAAAAAATCGCGCCTTATAGTAAAAGTCTTGCGTAGAGGATTGATTGTTGTTGAAAATAGAATCTACGCGTTCCACTGTATAATGGATTTATCGATACTTGATCCATTTATAGAAGAAAAAGGTAGCAATAAGTCATAATACCCTAACATCTTTTAGTTACAAAGAACCAATATTTTTTAAAATATTTATTTAAAATATTGAATTCACAATATTTAACAAGAAAACGTATTCTTATATACATTTACCTTCCTTTTATTCTCAAGTTCGGACCCACTTTGATAAAACTAATAACCATTACCCACTTTTTAATCTGTCAAATTTTTTACCCCCAAATTCTATACTTTCTCTTTTCTCTTAAAGATTTCTTTCATTATTCCATATCCTCATTATAACTTTAAACCTTGTCTTTTTTCTTAAATCAAAATCCTCCATTTTTTAAAGAAATCTTAGAAATATTCAAAAGATTTTCACGTGGTAGAAGTATGATGATACAAAGTATTTTCTATGTTTCGTATGTCGGATTGGGATCTGAAAAGAGTATCGGTGAAGAAAAGTGTCATTTTTGCTGTGTCAATTATTTAGGATAAATCACTCACAAGTATTGAAGTGATATGAAGATGCTTAGTGAAGAAGTGTATTTTTGAATGTCAAATATTTTGAAAAAATTGATAAAATGTTGAGACAGGTGAGAAAAATAACTTTATGGCCATGTGATTTTGAATATCCAAACTATCAAATTGTATTCTTTACGTTTTTATTATTG
Organism: Solanum habrochaites; assembly: GCA_027704765.1. Classification (NCBI taxonomy): domain Eukaryota; kingdom Viridiplantae; phylum Streptophyta; class Magnoliopsida; order Solanales; family Solanaceae; genus Solanum; species Solanum habrochaites. Next base: position 53,144,934 of record JAKWJA010002499.1, on the reverse strand, counting down.
TTACATTTTGTATCATTACAAACTTCATGTGTATATGCTAAAATTGAGTTTTTAGGTGTAACTGTATTATTTTGTAGGGGATTCATTCAAACTATATAGATGTTAGTTTTGGATTAGGTAAATAGTTTTACCGCTTTTGTATGCTATTCTAAATTAGACTTTATACAATTAAAGAATCTTGGTGTTATCAAATTAATACTTTGTTGGATGAAACACATGGAAAAAAAACTAGTTATAGAGACAATTGAGGTCAACGGTGGAGTCAAATTTTTATTAAGTGATTTAATATACAAAACAACTATATCACTTTACCAAATCTCGCTCGCCTTTCTCCCCCTCTCCCAATCATGCTCACCTCTCTCCTCCTTCTAACATATATCTACGATTCATAATTAAGAAAATTATAGCTAAGGAGCCTGATTATGTTTCTAGTCTTAGCTGTTTTTGATATTTTCTCTTTATCTTTTTCTGTTTTATTAAACATATTGCTTAACATATCTTAGAGATTGGGCCGATTTTTTTACAATTAGAGAATGATCAATTACATTATATATCACTTCAGCCAGCAAGAAGAGCAAGGGCGCGGTATTAGTTCAGTCGAGGACGAGGAACCTTGGTTGTTTTTTGTACCACAGGAGATCAGGTTCTGCCCCAAAAAACAACGAGGAACCCCCGATGTAGATTTTTCTGTCATTTTTATCATTACCATTGACATCCTGAGAAACCCCGAAGCTCCAAGGTACCCGGGTCGAATGGTAAACCACGAACAAGAGTGCCAAAAATATACCTGAGAATGCGTTTTAGACAATGGAATCAGTTCCACTGGTGTGCAGCATGAGCAACTCGGTTGACAGCAAAAACTGGATGTTCAGGACGGGTTAATGGCCAGATACGTGCGCCCCAATGAGGCATGAGGAAGTGGGTGATTCAGGGCAAAGGGGGTGTTGGCTCTTATTCGTAGACGAAGAGGACTGCCACGGTGTGGTTGACTGGTGCATTTCCAGTCAGATTTATGCAACAGATCTCAAGCAATTTGCATGATGGGAAGAAACAAGCGCTGCCGTCGAGGAAACATCCATTCACAGGAAAATAATGTAAAGGGCAAGTCTTTCATTTTTGAAGGTATTATGCATAGCCGAGATGACATCATAATGAGAGCTGCAGTAGAGCCTGACTCATATATATTAAATAGACAAGAAGAAGACGTACCGTGTGCTGCATTTCGGAGTAACAGACTCGTGTGTGTACGCAACACGTGAAGCGAGTCCCTGGAGGAACATTGTCCAGACATGTGTCCAGGCACGGGGGTTGCTGAGCCCATACAGGAGACTCTGAGAGTTTGCAAACTGTTGAGGGAAGCGGGGATCAAATAGCCGGTGGTGCGTATTGCAGATTAGTTTCACAAGAGCCATTGAAGAAAGCATTGGAACAATCCAACGGATTGATGAGCAATTGTTGCGCACGGCGAGTGACGTACCAGGCGAATAGTTCTGCGGAATAACAAGACTGACATTCTCGGAGTAATCAAAGCCCATATCCCGGAGTAGCCTTTACCTCAAACCCAACCGGCCTTGTACCTGGAAATAACTGTCATCTGCATGGGTTTTAATTTGTCACCCATTACAAGCCCCCACTGGGTGCGCCCATGACGGATTAGGTACAAGAACCCACGTTTTCTGATCATCACAGCTAAAACTCGTAATCCATAGCATGACGCCAATAAGCCATTTTTGAAGGGCAAAGGTAGGTTGTTCTTCAACATATCGGGAAAGGGGGGTATATTGTAGTATGGTAGCCTGAAAGGGTTTGGGTTAAAAACCGGATTTTGCCACGGGTTAAAAAGGGATGAGTAGTGGGGGGTGGCAAGGGGCGGTGGTATTCGGGGGTGGAAGGGAGGAACAAAAAAACGGAGCGGTCGGAGATGTTGTAGGTATGGGGGTGGGGGGTTCGGGTTGGTTGGAGTGTGGAGTTGGTGGTTGGGGTGCTACCTGGCGCGTGTGATCTGAGCCCATGCTCTTCCCCCCGCACCCCAGCCCGATCTCCTCTTATCTCACTTCTCCTTTACGCTTCCGGATTATCTCCGTCGGGTTTGGTTTCGACTTCGACGCAGAGCGCCATTTCCCGCTCCCCGGTGTTCTCCAACGCGCATGTCTACTTCTGACCTGCCAGCTTATCTCCACCCTTGCCCCCATATGCCGGTTCCGCGTGCTGTTTAACACCGCTCTGTTGGACACGTGTCACACCTCGGTAGATTGTGCTGGTGTTTCCCCTCGGCCTCTCCCATCGTTTTATGTGACCCTGCTAGTCCAGTCGCTTCCACCATGTGTTCTCATATTTTTCCGGATGCCGCTGACCCCCCGCTGTTCGCTCCTCCGTCCAATTATTTCCCCTTGGCGTTGCTGCCTGCCACGTTGCTATTCTGAGTTCATGTATTACAAGCGCGTTTCTGAGTTCTTCGGTGTAAATGGGATTTCTGTGCGCGTTCTGCAACGCGTCTGATTTGTCTTTAGTGTATTGTGGGTGACGGTAGAAGGGTGATGAGGGGTGGTTGGGTAGATGGGTGGAGTGTGGGGGAAGGTGGGAGGGACCCTGTGAGTATGGTTGGAAAAAGGGGAAGGCGGGGTAACCGACCACTCGCTTGGTCACGCACCATCGTGATTTCTGAGCCCCTCCTCCTACCCCACTCTCTCATCCCACGTCGCACATCTTCCTCGGTTGCGATCTTGTCACTAGGCCCCCCCCTCCCGTTCCTCATCTCTTCCCCACCGTTGTACTCCCCCCTTCTATCTCCCGCCGTCTGGCGCCCGTGCACTACCGGCGTGCGAAACCACCCTCCCCCGGTCGCAGGCCCTGACTCCCTTACCAACGCCCCCTCGGGCTAATTTCCCTCCCCGGGGAGCCCAGGGTGAACTCCTGCCACTCCTCCCACCTTTATCCATGCCCCTACGACCCCCTACTCGTTCTGTAATTGTAGCCTCTGACTCTTACGTCACCCGTAGCCCCTCCGACCCATCTCAGGAGATCTTGCTCGATGCGTTGTCCTCTTACCCGGGCGGTGGTCCTCCCGCTTTTCACATTCGCTCCCCGGCCGGCCTAGCCCGATCGCTCCTTTCCCTCATCGCCCCCTTCAAGCATCCCCTTGATCTCCGCTCTCTCGACTTCTGCACTCTTTATTTCACAGTGAATAGCGCCGAACCGTATCCCTTCTGCTCACGCGACCCCGCCCTGTGTATACTCACCGGCTCCTGCCCCACATCATACGCCCCTCGCTTGTACAAGCACCACCGACCTCTACCTCGTAATTATTGTCGCCGGCTCTTGCGCCGGCGTACCTTTTTCGTACTATGCTGCCCCCCCCCCCTCCTCTTTGCCCCCCTCCTTTGGCGTTTTCTTTATCTGCATGCAGTACTGCCTTCCTCACGTCCTTCTTCCCCCCGTCCCGCTCTGTACCATCCCCCTCTGCCCCCCTACCGCTCCTCAGTCTTCACGCCCTCCTCCCTGCCTCCCGCCGCTCAGCCTTTTCACGTAGATGACCTTCTTTGACCCCTTGATCCCCCAAGCCCCGCTTCCTCACAGCCACTCGTTGTATCCGTTCAGAACGTCTCCCTCTAGACTCACCCTCTTTCATCGGCCCCTACGGCTCTCTTTCTCCGGGCGCCCATGCACAGCCGCTCCCCCCGGCAGTCCGCCCTATCTCGGGCCCCTCCTACCCCTCATGTAGTGTTCTGCGCCTAAGCTGGTTGCATCGTTTCAACCTAGGCTGAACCCCCACACTTGTAAATACCCCTTTCCTCCCCTGCTCCCGTAGCCTTCACCCACCCCACTCCTCCTAGTCTAATTGATAATGCACCGTCTATGGTTCTCTTTTCATCGCTTGGCTTCGAGTGAACTCCCACCGATATCCCCCCCCCCTAGGTACGGCCCCTCTGCCCCCGTCCCGATAGTCTTGAACCGCGCCTACCTCCCCCCCCTCAAACTAATGCCGATTATACTTCCCCTACACCTAAGCTTCCTCCCCCCCCCGAACCTTTCACTCCAACCTTTCTTCTCCTTGGTTCCCCCCGCCACCCGTTATTTGAAGTCCCCCTCCTCGCAACTGTGACCGCCCTTTTACCCCACCAATTTCGTTAGTCCCCATTCCAATCCAGTGTGATCCGTGACCTCATCTTCTGACCGTCGCTGAGCGGGCCCACGCTCCCTACCCTTATGCACCCGCACAGAATCCTATTTGGCGCCGGGCCATCCCCTTTCTGCGCTTTTGTTCCCCCCCCCTTGCGCCCCCACCCTAGTCGTCTCTATTCCCACTTATCCTTTACCCAACGTCCGTCGCCCCCGCCGTACCCCTATCTTCACATTCTGCTTTCCCACCCGCGCACCCCCCACCGTACCTGCCTCCTGCCAACCGCGCTCCACGACGCCCCCCTCAGCAGAATACCCCGTTAGCTCTTCCTGTCCTGCGCCCATGCGCCTATTCTGCTTTCTCACGCGCCTTTCCACCCAGGACTTTTACACGCATCCTTTCTATCTATCCTATCCGTGGGACTTCCCATATCTCATGGGGCCCGGTCCTGTTACTTTCCTACGCACCCCCTCCCCGCTCGGGCCTATTCCCTTTTCTTCGGTTGCACTCTGACTTGGTTATAATGTTTTGTTTCCAGGGCCGGGTGTGGTGGCCGCTGTGCCCACGGGTCTTGGCTACTTACCGGCTCGGACGGACTGGGGTCGGCCAATGAATGATTATTTGTGGAGGAGGAACTAGACTCAGGGAAATCATTTTCGAACAAATTTGACTGACGAGATATGTAGACTTTATGAGTTGGTGGGTCAAGACAGCGATAACCCTTGAGGTAGGATGATAGCCCAAAAATAAGTGACGGGGATCGAGGTTTAATTGTGAGTAATATGAGGGCGTAAGCCAAGGGTAGCAAGAAACCCAAAGACGGGAGGTTGTATAAATTGGGAAGTCTTGTAAAGGAGTTGCTAGGTTGATTGTTGGAGAGGGTGGGATGGGCATTCTATTAATGAGGTCGTTTCCGGTGGCTAGAGCTTCTACCCACAGGCGACAGGGAGCTGAGATGATGTAGAAGGAGTAAACAACGTATCAAGGAGATGCGATGCTTACGCTCAACCACCATTGTTCGGGAGTGTATGGACAGGAGGTTGATTGTATTCATTCCCCGGATTGCCAGAAAACGGCCCAAAGATGTTATTTACATATTCCTTTCCATTGTCACTTCGAAAAGTTTAACATGAGAATTGAATGTTTGGACCATTTTTCAAAAGTGACAAAGGTGGTGTATGCCCTGTGATTTGTTTTTTAGTGGGTACAACAAGTGTATTTGTTAAACTCATCCACAAAACAAATATAATAGCAAAAACCAGTAAATGAGGAACAACAGTAGGACCCATAGGCAGAATGAATAAGTTGGAAAAGGTGCATTGTACGCTTCTGATAAAGTCAAAGTAATTTAGATATTTAGCAATTGAACATGAGTCACAATTATTTACATGAATGGAAGGAAAAACCTAATTGAGATATGAAAGAAGTAGGATTTAGTAGGACGGGTGACCCAGACGAATGGCCACCAAACAGACTGTGACCCTCATCCGAAAGAGCCCACCGGAGCCACAGGAATGCTTTTGAAATGGTCAGGCAGACGGAACTTGTGCAGGAAGAACGTACAGACCACATGCTCAAGGGCCCTGAAAAATCATCCCTCTTGGTAGTATTGTCTAGGATCTGAAAACTCATTAGAGCGTGAAAAGAGTGAGAATTATGTCTTTTGTGACTTGGGAAACTGGAAGGAGATGGGTTGTACATAGATTGACGTGGGTAAGGTTACCTAGGTTGAAAGGATAGCGGTGGGGTTTAATGGTCCCCGTGCCAGTGTGAGAAATATTAGGGACTTCACCGTTGCCAACAGTAATATCATTGGAGCCATGGATCTGATTGGAGCGTTAAACTTGGATAGACAGAAGTAACGTGCATGTGCTCCACGTAGCCAACAGCCATCGATGAGGCCGGCTTGATATGACATAAATGGACGGTTATCACTATTTCGCTTTCCCATACCTGAAACCAGCAACGAACAGGGTGTGTCTGTTTTTCTGGACTGCACGGTTATTCACTTATGATCACTTATATTCTGGGGGGAATCAGATTTGGAGAAATTACCATGATTGGGTTTTGTCATGTGATAAATGGATGCAACCAATTGCCGCAAGATGTGGAAAGAAATGAAAACCTTGATAGTATTCGAGAAATATGTTAAAACAAAAACGTCATATTTGTTGTTTAAAAAAATTCACTATTTTTTTTTATTTGTATCTTAAGGGAGGAGAAACTTACTCTAAACTATCATGTATATGAGTTTCTTACATGAAGTATCACCATCAATTCACGTAAAGAAGTAAACTATTGATGGTTGACGTGTGTTTTAATAAATATTTTTTAATGATAATGTATTGAACTTTTCCAATTTACTGAAAAGATCTAAAAAAAGTATTCTCTAAAAATCATTATCACCACAAAACATAAAATTCTTCATACGTTGAAACAAGATCTTTTTTTGTAATAGGTTCAATTTTTCTTTTCTGGGTTACGGTGATAGGTTCGTATATTTAAAGTGTGGTATAGTATATGCTATATGGATCCACAGGTTTATTTTTAGTTAATTTGTGTTGTTGATTGAATGAACTAAGAAGAAAAAACTCAGTCTGAAGCAATAGAAACACTTGTCCAAACATTTTTTTCATGTTGAGAAGAAGACTTAATAAGTTATTAAGAATTTTTATATGAATAATAAGTTGTCATTGATAATTGTTTAGATCTAAAGGTGTATGTGAGTTGCTTAATGGTGTTGCTGGAAAAGGAAAGTGAAAATAATGTCAAAGAAAGCTTTTTTTTTTTGGATAAACCAAGTAAGGATTCTAGACAAACACGTATAATTAATTTAAAGTCCAAGTTATCAGATAATATTCTTTTTATTATTTTTATTTAAATATTAACAATATGTGAATATATTAAGAGGAAAAAATAAATATTTCTAAAAGTGAGTTAATCATGTAGTTTTCTTATCCATCATCGGTAAATAATAGTTAACCTCAAAAGAAAGCATATATTAAATCCATACTAGCATGAAATAACATATATTAAATCCATACTACCATGAAATAATTTAAATTAAATCCACTTACATACTTTTAAAATAAACAAGCAAGAACATTCTCACAAGGAGAAAAGGTAGAAAATTATTTTATGATTTTCTTTTTGGAAAATAGAGAGAAGAAAATCCCCTTTAATTCAACTTAATTGCTTCTCTTATTTTACTCTCTTTTACCTTACATTCTATAACAAAACAAAAGACAATTTTTTAAGTAAATACTCTTCATTTATATAAACTAACCAAAAATAAATATTAACCAATTTCATTGCTCTTAATACTCTTTACCTTTTCTTTTAAATATAAATAATATTTATCCTTTAATTTTCACCTCTAGTTTCTTAAGGCAATGGAAAAATTAGAGGCTTATATATATATAAATGAATTCAACACAAAATAAATTTCTTCCCAAAAAATTTCCACCATTTTCTCTCTTCTTTTTTTCTATCTTCTTTCACAATGGCAAAAGAAAGGGAGGTATGTTTTATATACATTTTAAGTTATTCTTTTTAATGTTTTTTTTTGGTTATCTTGAAGATTGTTATTTTTCTTGGGTAATTCTCACATATTTGTTTCTGATTTTCTTTTTCTTTTGAAAATTGTTTTTAAGTTTTTTTTTTTAAAAAAAAAATGTAAAACAAGAGAAAAAGTAAATGTTATTTATTTTTTTGACATAAATGATCATAAATATAAATGTAATTTTATGATTTTGTTTCCTTCTGTATTTTGGGTTTGTGGCCTACAAGAACAATGATTTCTAGGGAATATAAAGAAAAAAAACCAATAAAATAAAATTCATTTAATTATGTGAATTTCACATTGTTAACAACCTTTTCTTGGTTTAATTCTACATATTTCTTCCTTTTCATTTACAACAAATAACTACGATTCACATGATCATTCATGAGCGAAGGATATTCATGATATTCGGAAAGATTTATGTTAATTCGCTCTGCGAGCAGAGCGGTATACCGAAAAAGACATTCTTTTTCGTATCATACATACTGAATAACTCGTATAGTCATCGTTTCACTAATGAAAGTTTATTTTTCTATATAGAGAAATGGATCGCCGTCTGTACCTCAGTTTGGAACATGGCATCACAAGACCGCGGACGATCTTAATTTTTCCATGGTATTCTCCCAAGCTCGTGCAAACAAGAAGCAAAGTAGACAGAATATAGCACACCACAGCCCAGGAAATGAGCAAGAAATGCTTGGCAAACACCAAGATGTATCACCAAGGGTAGAAATACTTTTTTCCTTATTATAGCATTAGGAATATTCATTTGCATATATCTATATATATACACATATAATCCTCACTTTAATATATCATGAGAGACTTTACCAAAGGTAATGGTTCGAGCCTTGGGAGTGGAGTTTTCCTTGTTGGGAAGGCTAAAACCCTCCATAATGAACTTTATATGGTGAAAATCCGGATTAGACTGGGCAACAAGTTAGGTATACAAGATGTTAAACAACAATGTTTCCTTTAGTGATACAATGTAAGCTTCTCGTTGGTATGGTACAAACCTTAGTTGTGCAGACTCTTCACTTTTGATGTCGTACTTGTGTCGGATTCACCAAAAATACACTACTTTTGGCAAATCTGACACACACCTGTTCACATTTTTGAAGAGTCCGAGCAACATATAGGTAACTAAAGTGCATCAACCACTGGAATATCAACTAATAGAACATATAAACTATGATTGTCATTATGATCATTCATGACCAAACTTGCTGATTTTATCAAATACCATGTATTGTTTCTCTCCTTATGCAAGTTATATTAGTTTACAACACAATTAATTGCCTTTCATGTGTACCTTAGAGAGTGGGTAACTAATAGTATCATCATCATTTTAACAAATTGTGTTTCTAAATTTGTAGAAAAGTAGTTCTACTCCAGTGCCTCAAGTTGGACCACGGGATTCAAAAGATCGTGCCAACAAGAAGCCACATAAACCTGATAAAACACACCGAAGCCTAGGCAATGAGCAAGAACTTGGCAAGCACCAACATGCTTCCACAATGGTATGAAAAATTACATCTCTTGTAAGCCTTAAATGGTTAATTTACGACGTCTACAGATGCATCTTCATTTAAGCATCATACAACTATCAAAGACAAACTTTCCTTTAATGTTATTGTTAGGATTTGTCTTTGGGGGGAATTGCATGAGTCCTTGCCAAGAAAATACTCACTCGTACCCACTACATGCACCAAACAAGCATAATTCGATACTTAGGTTTCACAAGTTTTCTAGAAAATGATATCTATTGGGTGTGTTCGGTACAGTAGGAAAGTATTTTTTTATTTTTCCCATGTTCGATACTTGGTCAAATTTTTTGGAAAACTTTCTGTATAGTTCCTTAAAATGAAGAAAATGACTTCCAAAGTCGAAGTAGGAAAAACAAGTACCCCAAGTGGCATTCTAACTTGATTGTGTTCTCCCCACCCTCAAACACACCTCACCTTCATCTCTCCCTCCTCCACCAATAGTATTTGTCTGCATTTTATCCAAATACTTTTAGGGTAATTTTTTTTGCTTATGTAGCAAACACAAGAAAATAAGTAAGAAACTCACTTATTTTCCTCAAAAACATAACAATATACCTAGTGTAATCCAACAAGTGGAGTGTGAGGAGGGTGGTGAGTACGCAAACTTAACTAGACAACACTCGTCTACCTACTATCCTTCTACAATAATCTTCGACTTACATACCTTCCTTTCTAGGAGCATACCTTAATAAGTTGAAGATGTGTCATGTCCTTTCAAATCACCTCGGTATAATCTGCTATAGCCAAATGTCATGCCTCCTTACTGGGGGGCATGTGTGCACCTCCTTTTCACATGCTGAAATCATCTTGGTCTCGCCTCCATCATCTTGTCCACCATGGAGGCCACCACTGTCTTGAATATCTTTGTTCCTAATCCTATCCCTCCTACTATGCCCACACATCTATCTCATCATCTTCATTTCAACTACTTTCATCTTACAGACATGTGAGCTCTTCATATGCCAACACTCTTCCCCATACAACAAAGTTGGTCTAACAACCACTTATAAAACTTACCTTTTAAGTCTTGGTGGCACATTCTTAACACACGAGACATAGGATGTGAGCCTCTATTTCATCTGACCCACTCAATAGATGTGTAACTGTATCATCAATATCCCCAGGTTCTCATTTGGCCCAAGCACCCTCAAACTTCTTCTTGCGAATAACCTCCTTAACCTCCTCAATTTTATACCTCTACAATTCTCTAACTCTCGACAACTCTCGGAGTGCTCTAAAACTAGCACAATAATCATGTTCCGCTTTTCCTTCAAGAGTTCATAGAAGTATGTCTGCTATCGTCGTCTAATGTGTGCCTCCTTCACCAATACTTTCCTTTCCTGTCTTTGATGCACTTCATTTGGTCTAGGTCTTGGGCACTCCCCTCTTTTTCCTTAGGAGCCTATGCAACTTCTTGTCCCTGCCTTTGTCGTGTAATTATTCATACAAGTGCTAGAAGACTATTATTTTAGCCATGGATAGACTGGAATCGCTCCCTATGTACCTATACTCTCCTTATTTCCCGCCAGTGTTATCAAAGGCGAAAAGCGCAAAAAAACTCTAAGGTTCGTAGGGGCTTTAAGCGCAAATAAAGTGTGGGCTTTAAGGAAAAAAGGTGCAACGGGAGAAAAGAAAACAAATATATATAATTAGTCCAAGACTAATAATTATAAACATGAATGACAAATATGATCAAAAAAATTGAAAAAAATTTATGATAAAGTGAAAGATCAATAATCTAGTGTTACTTTTTCATAAGAGGCTCATTGACAAGGAAACATTTGCCTTAGGACCTTGATGACGACACTGAAGTGCGTATAAAGTGAGGCGTAGCGCTCAACATGTTTTGAGCCTCACTTCAGAGCTTAAGCGCGCCTTTGATAATATTGTTCCCTCCTAGTCTTGTTGTCCATCAACTCCATATAAGCAACCTTCTTGACTTCTATTTTACCTTGGACTTCTCCAATCCACTACCATTCACTGATGTCACCACATACCCCTCCACCCCAAGGACCTATACAGAATAGTTCTCTAAATGTATCAGTGTAATATTTTCACATTTACTATTTGCATCCCCACTACTTCTGAAACCCAGTCACCATCAATTTCTCCCCATATCATGAGATTTGGTAATAATCAAGCCACCCCATTTTGATCCTCGGTAGGTCATGCAAAGCCCTCTTCTTCCCCTTAATCTCTAAATCCTTTACCGAGAGCTTATCTTAAGTTATAACATACTCACTCGGGTTAACCTTGAAGTCCTTATATATATACTTTTATCACATTTCCTAAAGAGAAAGACATCTATTTGAGTCTTAGCCACCATGCTACAGAACGTCACTAAGTGATCCTCTTTCTTGGGGAAACTTGAATTTGCTATCACAAAATCAAAAGCTTCAATGAAGTCCAAAAGTGAAACTCTTCCTTCATTTATATCCCTAAACCAAAACCCTATGTAGATCAACATAACTACATGACGTTGTCTTGATGTGGCCATTGAAATATCCTCCTATGAATAGCTTCTAGGTGTGTCGAGACCCCACACCACCTCATCTGAATCCTCCATAATAATTTTAACCTTCAACCAATCCGTTGTGGCGCATAGCACTATTATGTCAAGGTAATCAGTCCAGTGACTAGCTCAATCATCATCGTCATACTATCATTCACCCTCCTAACCTCAACCACTAAGCTCCCTAAGTTTCCTATTCAGTAAAATGCCTACTTAATTTATATTCCCCGAGCCTCCGCAGTACCACAATTTAAACCTATCAACATCTCAAGCGTAAGTTCCCACCCATATGGTCTCCTGAACACAAGTTATATTGATCCTCCTCCCCTTGAGAACCTTGAATGACTGTATAGACTTTCCCATAAAAGTATCTATGTTCAGCTTCCTTGTAACCCTAGAATCCCGCCCCCAGCCCCATCCAAGGACATGTCCTTACTCTACCATCATTCACCAAATCAACAATAATTTATACGTTGCTATAATGAAGGGTTTACTAAACTAACACCATGACAATAAAGAGTAAAATAAATGAATGAGAACTAAACTTAAAGGCACTAATCGAGAATAAAGATACGTTGGGGAACAGATTAATTAAAGATAGGTTGGGGAACAAAAAAAATTACTTCATACTGAACACACCCACAGTGCTATTGTTTCTAAAATATTTTTCATATAAATTGTATAAGGTTCGTCCAAAGTCTGTCCCTCAATTTGGAGAGTGGGACCAAAAGAGTGGGGTTAGTCCTGATTACTCGAAAGTGTCCCCTCAAGCTCGTGCCAACAAGAAGCAGCATAAGCATGATTCAGCACACCGCAGCTTGGGAAATGAACAAGAGCTTGGCAAGCACCGTGAGGTTTCACCCAGGGTAAGAAATATTTTTTTCACTTATAAGATACAAGACAAACTTCTCTTCAGTTGTACAATAGAAACTGTATTTGGTACAGTAAATAACATGATTACTACCCCCTATTCTGCATGTCGTTAGACAATTTAGAGCATGAATAGTAATGCCGTTCACTTAGGGGAGCAAATGACCTTAGGGGTTTCAACATTGTTCCTACTTACTCCCTACACGACTTGAAAGGCTCGACCAACCAGTTATAGGAGGAGATGCTTAACCAGTAAAAGATAACAACATTTTCTAGCATTTAAAGGGGTCCTCCATATGAAACAAGTAGGAAAATAGTAAAGGTAAGAAAGTGATAGTATGGTTTTGCTTGAGAACAAAAGACTGAAAATCCTTCAAATCTTTTTCAGATAGGTATACATGAGAACAATAGGTTCTGTCAGCAGTCTAAAAATATAGATTACTGTTTAAAACCTTCTCAAAATAGATTGTCTAAACCCATCTTCCCAACCGAGATAGGAGTGTCTACTGGGGGTTGGGAAAGGTTATGAAGTTGTTTCTATGTATCATGTATTAAGATTTAACTCAATCTACTTGTGCATTTTACTAGATCTATTACCAACTGCTGGTCTGAAGATTAGCAGTTGCACCACTGACTAGGAAGGAAATATTCATACATCATCCCACACAACTCTAGTCTGTATAGTTTGTCATGGGTGACGTTGTGCTAACAAAGAGGGGATTTGTACAAGGCGTCAAGGATGAGAACAATTACATGAGAAAATATAATGCATCTCAAAGGTGTGGCAAAGACAAGAGGATTCAAATTACAGTGTCAAAATTATATATAATCTAAGGTCTTTTGGCAATTCTAGTCAAGTTAGATCATTCACACTGTCCTATAACTTCGTAAAAAGAAAGGAAAAAAGGAAGTAGATGAACTTTCTGGCGCAATAGCTCTAAAATGCACTGACAAAATTGAATATATGTGACAGTTCACAACATATGTGAATTTAATTCCAGTTTTAACACTACATACATTATGATTTGGTTAACTTCACTTGATAAAACTATGAGTGTGTTTGGTATGAAGGAAAACATTTTCTGGAAAATGTTTTCCAATTTTCTCGTGTTTGGTCGGGACAAAAGTTTTGAAAAATGTTTTCCAAATTAACTCATTTTCCTCAAAATTAAGGAAAGAAAATGAGTTTGCTACAAAAATAAGGAAAAAACATGTGCAAAAATCTCATACAATTTTGTAAATTAAATTTTGTTTTGGAAAAAAAAACAAAAAAAAGAAAAAAAACAACAAGTCGGAAAAAAGAAAAAAAAAATAAATTTTAAATTAAATTTTTCGTTGGGGAAAAAAACAAGTTTCAAAAAAAAAAATCAGAATAACATTTATTTTTTTACCCGATCCCTGACCCCCACCCACCCACCACAACGGTCAGCCCCCCCTCCCCAAAAAAGAATTTGCTTTTTAAAAATATTTTTGCAACTTCAAATTTTTATGTTTATTAAACTCCCCGCCAGCCCCCAACCCACTCCCAACCCCCAAAAAAATAAGTGGGTTTTTTTTTAAATTGACGAGAGAAAGGCAAAAGGGTTAAGTGGGGCGCTCATGCCCCATACCCCACCACTCCCCACCCAAATTTAAAATTGTTTTAAAATATATTTTCAATTTCATAAATTATTTTGTACTCTAGTAAAAATAAAAATGTCTCTCAAAAACATTTTTCATTCATAAATCAAATACTAAAAATCATTTTCAAAAAATATTTTCTATTCACCAACCAAACATGAGAAAATAAGTCCAAAATCTACTTATTTTCCAGGAAAACATTTTCCTTCATACGAAACACACCCTATGTTCATGGTTTGTTCAATTTCATTGACTACAGGAATATCAACAATGTTTCACATGATCATCATTCATAACCTTGTTTCAATTTTATAATTCTTGGACATCCTACATCAGTGGGGATGTGGTCCATTGTCCTCCTTATGTGGTCTTGGAAAACCTTCACCTCTTGAGCTAGCTTTTGGGGCTAAGCTAGGAACAAAGTATTATTTTTAATTATCATAGTATCAAAGTTAGGCTAATCCCAATTCTTGATTTACCCGATGTTGCCCCCATATTATGTTGTTCACTCTCCAGTTGCCATGTCTGGGCATGCAGGGGATGTCGGATAACTTTTCAACTTACATAGTCTATGCTATTGTTAATGTTTCAAAACTTAGATAACATTTCGAGTGTTCTAGAGAGTGAGTTACTCATAGTGTTTTTGTGTCACTGATAGTTTTTTTTTTTTTTTAATCTTTCTGAGTTTTTAGAAAAATAGTCATATGGCAGAGCCTCATTATGGAGCATGGGATCAGAAGACTGGGAACAGTCCAAATTATCCCATGGGGTTGTCCCAGGATCGTGCCAAAAAGAAGCAGCATAGACATGGTTTAGCACGCCACAGCATGGGAACTGAGCAAGAGCTTGGTAAACACAGAGATGTTTCACCTGTGGTAAGAACATTTTTTTTTTTCTAAATTTGAAACTGAAATTTTGAAATCCCTGGAATTCTTTCAATTCGAGATCTTGTGGGATCAAAATCGAAAATATCTGCTGTTTGAGGTTTAGAAGATATCAAAAAAAAATTGGAACTTCAAACTTGACTTTCTATTTTTGGATATTTGTGGAGTACTTGGCACTTGAGATCGATTTGGGGTTATTTGAGCTCAAAAGATTGAAAGACAATGTACCAGTTTGAAGGTTGGAAGCTTGAAGAAAGAAACTAGAAACACCTTCAAGCTTGAAAATTTTGAGTATGACATAAGACTTTGTTTTGATTGGATATTTTTAAATCTTTTTCATACAAGTTTAGTCATATATGCCAGAAGTTCATTCATATATGCCAACTTCAGACACTAGGCTTTGGAAAGACAAACTTCTAAATGCATATGTCAGAAGCTTGTGAAGCTAATTTCGAAGCGGTTACACTTGGAAAAAACTATGATCTTCGGCTATGCCTTAAATAAGAGTCCTAAAATCTTTATCTGTGCTTTTGCCCCAAACTTTCTTCTAGGCAAATGAAAGAGACTTGTTTTTGGTTTGGCCTCTATGAACCGTATTCACAAGATGAATATCATAGAAATATGGATGTTAACATAGATGGGTTGTCATACAAGATTGGAAAAGAGTAGCAGGACACATCTAATACACAGGATAAAATGAGAGAATGTCTCTTAGGATGGTTTGGTCACGTCTTGTAGACCTTCATATGAACTGTAACGTATGTACGAAAACATGATGATTCAAGGTGATAAAAGATAACGGAAAATAATCCTGAAAGTAATGAGTCAAATTCGATGTAGGATGTAAACTAAACCTAGCATACATACCAGTAAGCTGGTATGGAAGTATTCCCTTTACAGTAGTCTGTCTATCAAATTATTTATTTAGCTAACAATTAATGTGATCATTTTGTTCACATTTTTAATCAAGCATTTCAATGTTGTATTAGTCATGAATTTGATATTAATCATCCATAAACTACTATGAGATTGTACAAGAAAGACACTCACCAGCTCTTAATAACTTATCAGATGGTTTCATAAATCTGTAGAAAATTGGTTGGATGTCTGTACCTCAATTTGGAGAGTGGGAGCAAAAGACTCCGAGTGAGACCAATTATTCTATGGTGTTCTCACAAGCGCGCGCAAACAGAAAGAAGCACAAGAGTGATTTAACTCATCGTAGCTATGACTTTGAGCAGGATCTTCTATCCAGGGAGCGAGAGAAAGCTGCCACGGTAAGACATCCTAATCTCCAAAAGATTATGTTACAGTAAAGCATCTACAATACTGTATTATAATATTCTCAAGACAGAATTTCCTCAAGTATCAGATAGAAGGGCATATTGGGGTTTGTTCTGATCCATATACGTCCTTGCTTGACGCCCTTGGATCACAATATGCCAAACAGTATGTACCAACATAGCTTTAGTTTGTGGTTACCTCTAATCATTTTGAACATCTCCTTTGTGCAGAGGAAAAAGAAGAAGTTCATGACCTACCTTAGTTGCTGTCTTCCTGCATGATGCTGTGGTTTTTAGTGTGAGCGAGGACCCCCTTTGTAGCAATCTTGAACTGACTATTTCTCTCCTGTATTCATACATGAAAACATGAGAGAGTTTTATCATTTTTCATCAGAGTATATATATATATATATATATATTATATGCATTCAAGCCTCTTGCTTGGAGTAAAAATTAAGAAAATTTAGCAATGTTATAATCAAAAGCTGTGTGTTTCCTGGGATCTACTTTTATTCTGCACTATGAGGTAAATGCTCAAACTCCATTCAGTAATCCAGCTATACACCAATGTATAACATCCTTTACGGAATAAACATAAGTTTTATAAATAGCATTATGTGCCCAAGGGTTTTTCAGCAACTGCAAGAGTTTGAATGTCCTTTAGGATATTCTGTATTTACAAGTAAATAGAGAGAGACTTTCTATTCCTCTTCCTCATAATGAAAAAGTGAATTTGCCAAATCAAGTCGTTGATCGTTCTACGGGTGCTCTTAAGGAAGAGAGGTACTTTGCATCTGCCTTGTCTATCCCGTCAAAAAGATAACTGAAAGGTGGCATTTCAATGTACTTGCCAGCACCAGGGATGACTTTCAGCTCATCATTTTCCCAAACAACCCTTCCTCCTGCAATTGTAGTTTCAACCTTTCCCTGTATAAGGAATAAAATGGGAAAAATAAAAAAGAATGCATAGGTTTAATAAATTGCAAACACAAAGCAGTGGCATTGTTTGAAAATCAGTAAAGGGAGGGGCTGCGGAAATTTGGTGTACTCAGTGCAAAAAAAATGTCACTCAGAAAAAACAGAAAGTTTGTGAAGGGTTGAATTATAGAAAATATACATTTCAAGAAAAATATAGTGTTCCCTTTTCGCGACAATAGAATTTTTTCATGGAATTGGACAATTACAACTTTTAAATGAAGTGATTATCCATGAGAATATAGATTCCAGCAAAATGTAATACTCTACTGTTTTTAAGTGCTTCTATATATGTACACCAAGATACCTAAATATATTGAAGGCACAAGCTCTTAAAAGGTGACATTTGATTGCAGATTTTTTAACCAGTAATGTCACACGCAATGTACAGTGAATATAGACCTCTTTCTTAGTAATGTACATAGCCCATATGTAGATAGCAAGTTTGCAGGATTCTCTTTTATATCTTTCCATAGTTGGCACCTAACAACAACTACAACATACCCGTTGTGGGATCTGGAGTGGGTAGAGTGCACTCAAACGTTATACCCACTACCTTGTGTGAGGTAAAGACGTGTTTCTCAAGAGTGCCATAATACCATATGAGAAATATTGGAGAAAAATATTATTGAATTGTGTATGTACATTATTTCATAGAGACCCTATTTATAGACACTATAATACAATCATTTACCAAGTAGGATTCTATATAATACTACTATTCGGATTCTAAGTAGGATTGTATATACTATTCTTGTTTGTATTCCTATTCTAACGGTTCCGATCACGTTCTGTCCAATCATACCATACCTCTATTGTCGATTCACTTCAGGTTACATCATATGATTTAAATCCTACATCAAAATAGATTGTGCTGTCTTCCATCGAAATATGCTGGGAAATTGTTTATGGTGATGAAACTGATGTATTTCCAGTCAGGGTTGCTGGAAAATGGCATTGGAAAAGAGTGCTACTGAAGAGAGAGGTTAAAGTAAAATATCCTAGAGCCGCTCATTTGATTTGGCTAATCATATTCTGTAGCACTTATTAAGTAAATTCATAAGAAAATCTAAACAACAAAATCACTGTATTTGGCAAAGCTACAACATAATATTATGAGTAATACATAAGTCTCGATAATTTGTGAATGCTTACCATGCCTGTCCAACCCTCATAGACATTGGTATCTGTCCTATAATGGTGTGACTTTGAACTAATCTTGAAGCTTGAATTGGGATTTAAAATGATTATATCTGCATCAGACCCAACAAGTATTGCTCCCTTCCTTGGATAGATATTGAAAATCCGAGCACTAAATCACAAGATCAGATATTTCCAGTTAAGCTTCCATAATAAGACAGTTGCATTGTTAGAAATTGAAATATAGCGATTTAAACCAAAGAAGATATCATAAGCATCAAGCTGGTTGAATTAGATTCACATTGAAATAAATATCAGAACATCTGCTCGTCGAGGTGCACGCAAGCTAGACCGAACACCATGGTTATCAAGAAAATATATATATCAGAACATCTACAAGACTTTTGGCCAAAGTTTAGGAGTTTACCACTGTTGTAGATAAAAGTCTGGTACTTAAGTGGAGAAGGGTAGAGGGAAGGGTCCATTATCAAATTTTGAGAAGTTATTCAGAAAAAGTTAAGTAGTTTACCATTCTGTGCTTGTTATGCGAACATAATCAGTGACAGATATCTGACCAGAAGCCTGACAAAACCATCGAAAGAAAATAAACAATATACTCGCATAGGACAATTTATTTGAGCAACAATAGAAAATGTCACAGCTTACCACCATTGTATTCCAAACCAAATGCATTCTCTCCTCCATACCTATAAATAAATGATTACACTGATACATTAGAAGGAAGATAAAGACACATCAATAGATATATGTAAGGAAAAAGAAACTTTTGCATACCATTAACACCATTTGGTATTTTCCGGAAATCACCAATTCCTAGCGCTTTCTGAGTTGAGTTGAAGGTGCAGTGATCAGTTCCTACCAGCTGCATATATAAAACCATGCTGATTAGTTGTATAGACAAGAAAATGAACGCTAATGACTTCTATCTTGCTCATATGAGTTGATGGATAGATCATAAGATGGGAAAGTGAAATATTTGAGTAGTGTTTGACCATGATATTTTTGTACTTCTTTGGAGTTGAACTCCGGAAACCACATTTGGCCATAAAAATTCAGAAAATTCCCGAATTCAACTTTGAATTTCAGAATTTTCAGAAATTCCAAAACAACAAAAAGTTGTTTTCGCTTTTTTAACTCCAAATTACTCAAATTTTTTTTTTTAAAAAAAAAGAACTCTAATTTGTGTCATAGTCACATAAAACTCCAAATTTCAAATATAATTTTTCACTTGGAAACCAAAAACTTCTTTTTTTTCAATTTTTACAACGAAACATGGCCAAACGCCATCTTGGATATTACCTATGGCCAATGAAGTCGCCCAAGTATCTTTAAATTTTGTGACAGCACAAAAAGCATATATTGATATCTATACATAAATCAGACTGAAACCTGCAGAACCCCTGCAGCAAGAGCTGCTTGAAGAGCTGTTCCATGACCTGCTGCTCTGATTGGTGGGCTCATGACATACCTGAAATATTAAAACGTTTACGGGCATCTTATGCCATCTATAAAGGGAGAAAAGAAAAGTTAAACCACAGAGGAGAAAAATGATCTTTACCTTGCTGCAAAATGGAAGTCAGGATCCCAAAGTACTGAATCATTAAGAAGTAAACCTGAAACGACTGGCTCCCCAACAATTCTTTGACCTGAAATGAGATCGTAAATTTAGTATAGAGGCATAAGTGAAGCCCCATGAAACTGGTATCTGAAGCAGAGTTTTTTGATAAATAATATTAACGTAGAGGAGAAATAGTTCCAAATCAAAGGGTACCCAAATAAACGTGTCTTTCAGAGAGGAGACAAAAACGTGCATGGTGCAAGTTAGAGATAGAAACATTGCCAGTACCAAGTTAAGTTTTGTTTACAAGTTCGCAGTTAAGGTTGGTATATTCAAAGTAGAGTAAACAATTTGGTTACAGCATGAAGCAGAAAAGAGGACCTTCATATCAAAGGAGCTCCATGGTCAATTTAAAAAAAAATTAACAAAAGTTTAGCCCCAGAACAGGTTTGCATGGATGATATGATGGGAATACTTACTAATATTCCTTAGAGGGGACAATAAATCATTGCAAATTCACCATAAGGTAAGCATTACAAAGCCACTAATCCAAATTTCCATCAAATATACTATTCAAACACTTTATGCCAAACCTGACTTCCGAGCTCTGGCAATTTCTTCCATCGCGTCAATACTCATGACATGAACAACATACAATGGAGTGTTCACAAAGCTGGCCAAACGAATAGCTCGAGCAGTAGCCTCTCCCTCCAGCTGCAATTATCCACGACATTGCAAGGAACACCATTTGGTAAGTTATTCAAAGAATAAAATAGCCATGTCAAATCAAAGAACAAACATTCTCAATCAGTGTGAGGACATAGTTAGCTTGAAAGAACAGAAATTCGACAAATAACAAATATTCTTGAAGAAATCACCATAATCTAAATATTTAATATATACAACATAGCATCAGCACTCCTGAAACTATATATCCATGATTATCCATAGGGGTGTTCACGGTTCGGTTTGGATTGGTTTTTCGCTACAAGGACACCAAACCAAGTAACTCAGTTTTTCAAATGTTGGAATCGAACCAAAACAAACCAATTAAGTTGGGTTTTCATCATTATGGTTTTTGTAGGGTTTTTTGTTTTATTTGGTTTTTGTTGGTTTTTTATGAAATATATGATTACTTCCAAGCATATATTAGGTCGACTATATTACAACATAACACTACCAAGTGAATAACTCTTTAAGAAAAGAAGGAAATTTATATATATTTAATCAAGTTATATATAGCTTCCTCCATAAAAGTATGCATTATCCAAGAATTTCGTTAATTATAGGAATATAATAGAATTTCTTACAATGACTTTTTTATGCAAAAATTTAAAGATTTAATATCTTGAAAATATTTTAGTTAAACAATGATAAATAATTAAAAGAGTACAAGTTATTTTGAACATGAAATAGATTCTTGGCATTACCAAAATAAAAATTACAAATCAAACTAGAGAGTGAAGACAAGGAATTTGATTACTATAAACGCAAACACCTAGATTACGAACCAAGAGCGTAAAAGATTAAAATGTACCATATGGTAGTGTGCACGCGTGCAATTAAAATTTTTTAAATATGTGGTCAGATAGTCGATTTGGTTTGGGGGTTTTGGTTATTTTTTGTTCCAAAACCAAACCAAATTATGTCGGTTTCTAAAATATAAAACCAAAACCAAACCAAAAGACGTTGGCTTAATCCTTCGTTCAAGATTCTATTCGAATTTTTGAGCAGGAGATGTTTCCCGGTATTTCTTCTCCCAAGCAGAGAAAGCTCAAGGTGTGAAGCAACAAACAATTCCCAAGATGCTGGAAAGGCTCTCTCTTTGCTGCCTTGTTGCTAAGGCTAGTATTGGAGGGTGGGTTTAGAAAAAGGCTATCCACTGAGCAAAAATAGAATATATGATCCTTGGCCCGGATCCGAAAGTAGGCCTAACCATGGTTCTCCGGTTAGAATTTGGCTAGGTCAGCCTTTCATTACTAGAGTATACAGTGCTTATTAGAATAGATCGTGAACACCCCTAATTATCCATGACTGCCTTATCCAAAAAAACAATATGATTATCCATGGTGACAACTATAGTTACCTAGCATCTACACACCTTGTGCTGTGTCCAAAAATATTCCCATTATATGACCAATGACCACTCACCTATCCTATACCGTCAACATATGGAGGACCTAAACATGTTATTTCATATTCATATGCAATCCAATTATATGTATACACATAAGCTTGTCTATATGGTTTATTAAGTTAGCTCATATATTCAGTTTACTTAACTAAAATGAATTAAGGAAGTACTTCTGTTTCTTCATCGCATTCACCTACATAACTTATCTAGAAATTAAGTTCTGTCATGTCAAACAATACATTCACATTTTTGTACCTATGACACACAACCCTCATCCTACTTTTAATTAATTAATCTCACGAAAGATTACCAGAATAATAGTAATGCCACAATATCATATGTGAAGTTGTCCAAACGAAAGCTATTACAAGGAGAAAGCGTACATATATTCAAGAAAGAGAAAAGGAGAATTCCAAAGGAACCTTAACCACATAAAAGCCTGCAGTAAAAATACTTTACTTCACTATACCTATCGAGCTGTAACAAACAGAACCAATTTCTTGTATTGTTGGTCTGCAGGCCTTAATATCATTGCCTCAAGATATTATGCATTGTAATATACATTCCTTGCCAGAAAATGAAAAATATTTCCTACATTGGATGTCCTAGACATTATTCTCTGTTCTTATCACCTAACTGGTTCTAATAACGAGAATGCATTACCATCCTACAGCACAAATTTCTACCAAATAATTGGTTTTTCTTCTGGAACTCAAAGCTTCGGCTACTTGGTGGCAATAGGGAAAAAGTGCATGCATGCATGTTTACAAGCTAGAAGACAGAAAAAACTAAATCAGCTTATTCCTAGGCATGAATGTTGAAGCAAAATAGGTTGACTTTACCACTGGAGGCCTTGATAATGCATGTCCCTCTGGACCAGTAATACCAAGTTCGATCATTCTTTTTTGACCTTCAAATACAGCATCCCCATTTTCTGCATGAACCATAGCTAAGGCACCAAGGGACTTGCACTTCTTCAATCCCTCCATTAGAAGCTCATCATTAACCATGAAGGAACCTTTGTAGGCAAGGAAAAATTTGAAAGAGTTGATACCTACGATAAGAGAAATAAAGTCAAGTGGAGTACCTAAAGAGATACCAAAAAGTGCAGAGAGGAAGATGCTGCCCGTGAACTACTCTGCAAGAATGAACCGAAACTTAAAAAGTATTCAGATGAAAGTAACACTTTCTGGAAATAAGTAAAACCTTTCTCCTTGACCATAATTTCCATCTCCTCAGATACAGTTCCATTCCATTTTGTAATTGCCATGTGAAAACCATAATCCATGCATGACCTCTTAGCTTTCTCTACATAAGCTTCATAACCTGCAGATAAGCTTCCATCTACTGGAATAACAAAGTCAATATGCATTGTTGTTCCACCAGCTAATGCGGCTGCCTGTCCACTGAAGAAGTCATCAATTGTCTCCGATCCCATAAATTCCATAGCAAGGTGTGTATGAGGATCAATTCCTCCTGTCATCATCATAAGAATCAGAAGCGAAGGTAAACTGTCTGTTAGCTAAGGTTTACTAGTGAGACTGTTTATTAGGAACTATAATTTCGAGAAAATGCTCTCATGTATATTTTACCACTAAGACTGGAATATTTTGTATTAAACAAAAACTCTGCTAATTCACATTAAACTTACGTAAATGGAAATAATGTAAGAGCTGCACATATGACACTAAAAAATATTTGTCTACAGTAGTCATGCCTTACGGGTCTTTTCTCTGGCAGGATTAAAAAAGCAAAACTACAATTCTGAGACTAGAAATGCAATCAACTGAGCCACTTAGCCCTGAAGAAAGAAACTCTACCTGGCATGACAAACTTTCCAGTTGCATCAATGACTTTGATATCGTCACTAACCTGCAGATGGTCTTGAGTTGTGCATCATATTCAGATGAAAAGTAATGAAGTTACCCGTTAAGGATAAAAATAATCAACCAGTGAAAACATACTAAGAGTTTCATGAATAAATAAAGCCAGCTTGAAGGCACAGCTGTCGCATATTAGCAGGTCAACTTAAGAATGTAATGGAATAAATGGTGACAATCGTACTGACCAACAAGTGAAGACACAAAAGAACCTTAAACACAAAGTGGAAGGACTAACTAGAGTACTAAGACAATTCTCCCGGCTCAGCAAACTTCAGCATCATAAAATGAGAAAGCAAGAAGTTCTTTCTATCGTGCTAAAGTAATTGGGGCAATTTATATCCAGTGATAATGTTGTGACATTTAGAAAAATGGTATGAAGTCAAAAAAGCTAATCCTTCTTCAGTAAAAACTTCCATATGATCCTACATCTATATATCCACCAAAGTACGTCCAGATTTTTTAAGCTATCCTCTAGAATCGCGTCTTATGACTCTTACCGTCTCTAGACTAATTAAAAACATATTTTCCTTGCAAAATTAAGCAAAACTGCCATTTTCTAGACACAACCCAGGATTTCCAAATATTTTTCCAAACCTGAACATTCTAGCTCACAGTTCATCTAGTCTTTCAGTCTTGGTGTACCAGGGACCAACTAGTCAAACTTTCACATACGAGAAATGTTTTCTGTTTTTTCATATAGTTAACAGAATATTTGCTAAACCCTTTCGTTATTCCATCTAGTAAGAACAAAATATGGGTAGATACAAATGAATTAAGAACAATAACTAGCATCAAATTCAGCTATCAGCTCAGAGAGATCAATCACAATAGACAATAGGCCCAACTGCTATTCACATCCCATTCAATCAAGAAAACTCAAACCAAATAGAGAAACTTCAACAATTACCTTGATGTTAGGCTGCACTGCCACAATTGTTCCATCCTCTATATACACATCAGCGACCTCCTTATGATGAGCATTCACTACAGTTCCTCCTTTTATAAGTATCTTTGATGAAACTGACGACATAAAATCGCACCCAGAATCTCCATAAATATTTGTGGCATCACAAAACTGAGAAAGATATAACTGATTTAGATTTTAAACCATACTTCAAAAAAAAGAAACTGCTTAACATTGACATTAAAGAAGAAAATTTTATTTATGTTCTTTACTCCTCAAACTTTCCATACTACAGTTCATAACGTCATATTCCTAAAACTTAATCATCTAACACGATTCAAATGAGACTTCATCCACAAAATCAGTACAAAACAGAAATAAAACAATGAAATAAATCAACTTATTAGAAAACCACCAGAAGATTGATCCAATAGTAGTTTGGAAGTCTCGAGGTCTTAGGTTCAAATCCCAGCAGAGCAAAAAAAACCTTAGGTGATCATTCCCATTTATCCTCTAAGTTGCGCGGACTCTTGACTCTTGATGCCGTACCTATGTCTAATTCTCCAAAAATACACTACTTTTGGCAAATCCGACATATTTGAAGAGTCCGAGCAACATAGATTCTCCTAGCCTTAGTGGACAGAGTTACCCCAGTGTACGTGTTGCTGGTGTAGATGTGCGTGAAAACTGGCTCAAACACCACAGTCATTAAAAATAAAAAAGATTCAACCAGATTTCACTTTCATTAATCTATCAAAGATACACTACTTGCACATTCTAGTATAGTGGTCAAAAAGTCATAATTTAAATTTTTTTGCTACTAATGGTTCCCTAACAAAAATTGAACTTCTATTCATTCTCATACACAAGTTCAAATTATTACTCCATTCGTCTCAAAATAAGTATCGAAAAATCACATCGATTAAGAAATCAATAAATACAATATCGCTTGAAAATTCAAATTAAATAGAGAAAACATACCTGGATATTATTGGATTCAGAAAGAGGGAAAAGGGCAAGAAGCACTGAAATCAAAGGAATCAAAAGTTGAACTCTGAAGAAAAACTCCATTGAATCAAATTGTTGAGTAAATCTCTATTAGTTGTGATCAAAATTGGATAAAGATTCCATTGCAATCAGTTTTGACTTTTAAGTTCAGAAAACATTTTAATTAATTAATAATGAAAAAATAAGAGACATATGGGCCTCATTTAATTTTCTTTTTTGTTTTATTTAACATATCCATTCTCCGTTTGCTTTCTTTTTTTTCAAAATCAAAATTATCCTTCTCTCACTTTTGTTCATTTTATTCTAATCGACCTTACCTTCTAATAGTATAAAGTTAAAAAAATAATCTTTTTTTAAATTTTAAATTAACTAGAACTAGGGTTTAATAAAGAAAAAACTTTATTAAGTGAAAAATTATTGAATTCTGAGATTAAAAGAATTAAAAATTATTGTCAAAATTTCAAAATAGTAATGACCCTTTAATTACTTTTCCTGCTAGAAGTTTCTATGGCGATTTCAAGTCATTTTTGACTTGCTTGAATTGTTATACCTTAAAAATGCCTGGCTCATAAAAAATCAGAAGAAGTACAATAATTTGAAGTTTGTAGATTTTTGGAAATCACGATATGTAAATTGAATTACAATTTGTGAAATGAATCCCAATCATGATAGTTGAAATTTTAGGAAAATTGATGTAGTGTTCAGAAAATGTGTTACGATTGTAGATGTGTCGAGGACCGTAGATGTGTTTACGGATCATGAATACGCCTCGTAGATCAAGTCTTGAAACCTCATAGATTCAGAACCCTAGACTATCTTCTACAAGCCAACAGTACAAATCGTAGAAAGGACTATGAGTCATGATTAGGGTCTCGTGAATTATTATTCAAAGACCTTGTAATTTTGGGTTTATATATATCTAGGAATGACTAGTATTAGTCGTTAAACTTTCAATGGACCATAAAAGGGTCTTGTGGATTGGAAGTTTATAAATCCATGATTTCTACGTACAGGGTTCCATGACACTTAGATAGAGTCAAGGTCTATAAATGGAACCACGGGTTATAATCCTCGTAGAGCTCTTTCAACAGATTCTAATCAGGGTTATTTGAATTTTTCTCACTCTTTTAAACTCTGTACTATGTCGTTTTGGCCAATTCTAAGTGGATTTAAGTGATTTCTAAGGAGTCTAACCTCTCATTCTCTCATTAACTATCCCAAATTCAATTTGTTTTCTCTTTAAGTCTTTTCCCTTAAGTAAGTTAGGGTTCCAAAGCTTCAAGCCTACATTGAAAAATTCAAGCTCGAGTTTGTACTTTAGAATTTCATTAATAGGTCCTTCTTTACACATTGAGTTCCAAGGAAACCTTGATTTCTCAAGTTATAATTTCTCCAAAACTAGGATTAGTATTATTTTCATGATTTCTTATTAAAATTCAATTTCTTCTTCATGATGATCTTCAATTGTATGATTTGATTATAATTCAATGTTCTCAATGACATTTTCATGAACTTATAGCATGCAAGTATTCTTCATGATCAGAGTTATGATATTTTTATATGCATGTCTCAGATAATCATATTTTTATGATGATGCTTTCATATATAAAGTGTCTCTTAATAAATTTTCAGATATCATGATTTACATGTTTTCAAATAAAGAATCTTTTAAATTATGTTCAGTTATCACAATTTATGATCTCCTCAGTATTTATTAGCATGATTTAGCAGTATCAGATTATTATTGATTTTAGCTAATGTATATTTTCGTTGTTAGTATAGTTAGCACCAAGTGATCCTAGGATGAAGGTTTTCAGTTAGCGTCTCTAGAATTTTATTACTAATTTCTGAGTCTCAGAATTACGTGTCATCGTAGGATTTGTCTCAGATAGATATTAGTTAGTGGATCCACATTAGCTTAGATATTAGGTCCTTACCTTGACAAGTAGAACACACTCTTTTCAGTGTGGGAGTAGTACACTGAACTCCATGTAGTAGCTTAAATGATTTAGGTCGATTTTAGTATCTCCCACGATCAAACTTTTAATGATTGCATGACCTTGTACTTATGTATTTCAAATTAGAATATCTCAACTTCATGCTATTTTGATTATCATATGCTCAATTATTTCGATATCATATTATTTAATGCTTCTTTGGTTGATTTTGCTAATTTTTTCTCTTATTCTATCCCTTTATGTAGGTCCCGTTTAAGTACTTCTATATGAACTTATGAATATGAAATCTTCACTTGTTCTGGATAACGACAATTGCAATGTTTCATTGCGTTGCATTTTCTTTCCCTCCCCCTCTTCTCATGATTTCATATTATGCGATGAAATTCCATCCTTCCCAAAATCATAATTTGAGATTTTTGAAACACAATTTGACCCACAAGTTTATATTTTATAAAAAAAAAAACTTTCACATTTATATCATCATTTATTTCAATTAATTTATAATTCATATCATTATTTTTTAATTCATTTGCATCATGATATGATGATTATTCTCACTAATAGAATTTAAAAAAAATTTTAAAAAAAAAAGTTACTACTTTCAAATAGTTTCTACTAATCCAATTTATATTCCCACACTACTAGAAAACTGTAAATTACCTGTGAATTTTATTTGAGGATTATTTTTGCAGAAACTTCTACGAATTTTTATGCCGAAATATGAAATTCCTTAATTATAGATTTTTTTACCTGCTAAAAAAAGTTTCCCAGAAAAATTGGTGGATAAATTTGGTGCCATTTTCGCAAAATTATTACATAGGAAATTATTTGTTGGGCAATCATTTGTAAGGATTTATTTTTAATGGTAACATTCGCAATAATTAAAAAAAAGTTTTCTTATCCTTTTAGGCAAGAATTTCCTAGATAGAATTTTTATTTTCTGCAATTATTACATAAAAATTTATTCAAAAATATTATTTATCTGGTATTACCTGGGGATTCATGTCCTATGAATTTTGTTTGGGATTTACTTAAAAATTTTCTTACTTGAAGAATTACTTGGGGATTCTATTGTTGTAAATTTGATTTGAGATTTTTTGAAGGATTTACTTGTAAATATTCAAACTTTAATATTTTTATATAATTTAATTGTATTTTTTTAATTGAAATATAAGTATTTTTGAAAACTAGGAGTCCTCGGGAATATCTCTAAAATATATTTAACGCAAAATGAAAAAATTATAATAACATAAAAAGGACAAATGACACTAGAATGAATTTTTGACATTTGTTAAATAATTAGTTTAATTTTTTAGGTTTAATAAAATTATTTAGGCCACCTATCCATCAATTTAATAAGGTGTTGGAACATATTATAAATTTTAGGATGAATATTTTCAAATCATATATAGTTAATATTTAATCTCACTAAAAATAATTGTTATTATTTTTTAATTTTTATTCGAAAGAAACAAAGAATTAAAATTAGATAACTATTTATTTATCCAATAGAAAAATATTATTATAAATATTTGTCAACCTAATACGATGTTGGAACATTACCACAAATTTTAGGATTAATTTTTTATCTCACTAAAATAAATGATACCATTTTATATTGTTTTTGTTTATTTAAAAGATACAAATATTTTAAATTATATGTGCAGTTGTTTATCCAATAGAAAAATAACTATCATAATATTTGTCAATTAATACAGTGTTGAAACATTACCATAAACATTAGAATAAATATTTTAACTTATATATAATTAATAATTCATCTCACTAAAAAATAATGATACCATTTTTTTATTTTGTTTTTTATTTTATTTGAAAGATAGAAAGAATTAAAATTAAATGGACAATCTTTTATCCAATAGAAAAATTACATTCATAAAAGTTTAATTACCCTTGTTGATAGAATTATATGAAATGAAAACTAAATAATTTTTACTTGCATATCCAATTGGTATATTATATGTTTACTAGCATTAAAAATAAAAATAAAAATTCTATAGTAAGTTATTAAATGATATTAAATCCAAATATAAAATTAAATATATTAAAATAATTTAAAATTATAAATACCAAATTTTCTAATAAGATATACTATCAATTATTTATTTATAACTTCATTGCTCATTAAATTTACAAATATATTTATATTTTGAATTTTTATCTATAAGAACTTTGTATGCATAATGTAAATTTTGTCTACATTTAATATGTTTCGTTATAGATATTATCTCATAGAAAGTGTAAGCATAAAATTTTCATGATATGTTGGGCGGTGGTGATTTATTTCAATTTATAAATAGTCGTCATCCTTAATTTTGAAAAGCTAAATCACATAAACTTTATTCAATATTTTAAGATATATTTTATCTCATATAAATATGAGATGACTTTATAATAAGTATTTTTTATCTAATAATATTTAAATTCTATTTTTAATACTCAATTAATTAAATTAAATTTAACTTTAAAAATTAATTGAATTAAAAAAATTACAAAGTTTAGATGCTAGTGGTACTTTTTATCACAATCTCGTGTTAGAAACACTTGATCTTTTACATTTATAATTCCTATTAATAGAGCTTGTAGAAAGGGAGTATATTGAGGTCTAGACAAAACCAAATAATCTAGCCAAAATTAAAATAGTGCGTTCTACTTCCCTTCTCTTTAATTATTTTTTAGTCGATGCTGCGCCTCTCTCTCTTCTCCCTGACCATCGTCGAAACGCGCGCCTCTCGGCTTTCTCGTCGTCGATTGTCGGCCGCCTCTCCTTTTTCTGCTCTCGTGTGTCGACCCTCTCGCTCAATCGCTATCTTCTGTCCGACCCCTGCGCTCCGACCGACGCCAGCTCGCGCCGCCACCCTCGGTCCGCCGCCGCCATTTGCAAGTCGCCTCATCAAGCAGCAGCGCCTCCATCTCCAGGTAAATTTATTTTTTTTGGGTTATTGAACTAAATGTGTATGAAACTAATAAAATAACTCAATAGTTGAACCCACTCTCTAACTTCCATCTATTTAATTTAATATTTGCTTACAAAGATGTTGAAGGCTGAATTTCTTTGAATCATCAAATAACACTTGTACCTTGTTGCTATCTCTTAGTTATGAATATTTTATATTTTATAACTGCGAAAATCTATTGAAACTAAATGTGTTTAGTATTGAGATTTGAGTTTTGAGTTCATTTGATGTGATTTGGTCGTTCATCCTTTTTTTTTTGTATATCTTCATTTTTACTTGACTGGTGTCAAAATTGTCACTTTGCACATATACTTATGTTGTTATGATTTATAATATGTGATTTACTCGTTACTCTCTTTTTTCATCAAACAAAAGCAATATTGAGTAAACTTGTGAAGTGAAAATTGTTGTTTTTCATTTAATAAAAGTTTGGGATGACCATTTACTCTATAAATTATAACATTATGAGATGTCTAATCCAATAATACATATAATAAATAGTGAGAATGGTATAATGATATTACATATATAGAGATGTGAACAGGAAGCAAAACAACAATTCCCCAATCCCTAACATTAATCTCCAATATTATAAGTCATAATATCTACAATGATGAACCAAATTCACAAATTATTTGTTTAAGCATAAGTAACCACACTAGTTGATCCTATTGATGACACATTGATTTTCTTTGAAAATCAATTTGTGTCCATCTAGTGTTACACTTAGCTGTAAATTTAGAAATATTATTTGTTAAGCCTTAATGAACCAACACTAGTTGATCTCTTGATGAAACAAATTGATTTTCTTTTGAAATCAATTTGTGTCCATCTATGGTTGACAAACTAGGCTTTAAATTTTAGAATAATTATTTGTAAGCTAGTACCAACCACACTATTATCCTATTGAGTACAAAATGATTCTTTTGAAATCAACTGTGTCCCCATCTAGTGTTGACCTTAGCTTTTAAATTTTTAGATATATTTTGGTTAAGCTAAGTACCAACACTAGTTGTCCCATTGATGACAAATTGATTTTCTTTTGAAAATCAATTTGTGTCCATCTAGTGTTGAACAGACACTTAGCTTTAAAATTTTAGATATATTTTTGTTAAGCATAAGTAACCAACACTAGTTGATCTATTGAATGACAAAATTGAATTTTCTTTGAAAATCAATTTGTGTCCATCTAGTGTTATTGACACTCATCTTTAAATTTTAGAAATAATTATTTGTTAAGTTTTAACTATCGTTTTTTAGTAGTACGTTACACTAAAGCTAATTACACTTAAACTTAGAATTTTGTTTTAAGTAGTTAATAGTTAAACTTGTTACTAATATCTTAGAATTTAGTTAAATACCTAAACTAATTAGACTTAAAGAATTTGTTAAGTTGGTTAATACAGTTAATTTGTAACTATTGTGTTAGTGCTGTGCAATACTTTAAATATTCCTCGTGTTGTGTCTTATGATTCTATGCTCCTAGGGTCATTCTCCCTCTCTGGATTCGTAGTTGGATCTCCTGAAATATGATCATGTCTCGTAGGGCCCTGCGTAGTTCCTGCATCGTCGTCCAGTCATTTCGGATCTTGCTGTAGGAACGGCCAGATAACGTGAAGACCATTTATGATACGAACCAGGCCCTCCCTTATTCACCGATCTGGCCTGGCTAAGCCTGAATTGTAGAAAGGGGCCATTGGTTTGGTTTCCATTCGGTATGCAACAGACCACATTAAGGAACCTCAGCTCGCTTGTAACTTCAAATTCAACGGGACGCTTGGTATGATTTAATGTCCTTGTAATATATGCAATGTTTTGAATTTGAAAAATTCAAATGCTACCCTTACTTCTGTCGCCATATCTATCGAAATGGTCTCCTTCCCTGTTTTTTAAGAAAAAAAATACACTGTCTGTAGGTGACCCCTGTACACTCGGGGTCCCATCTGCTCTCTGTGCTTCTAATCATTGAATAATGTGGTCCCTCCTACCCGATCTCTCTCGTGTGATTCGTATTTCCGAACATTATGCTTCCTTCGGTGCGAAAGTCTAGTGTCCAATTGTTGAATCGTCTAATGCACAAAATTCATGAACTGATGACATGGTCTCAAGATGCCATGGCGTGAGAAACCAGAGATCTCCGTAGTTTCCTCCGGAACCCATCTGTGTGTTCTCGGATAAAAAAAAAAAAAAAAAAATAATTTTTTCCGTTTAAACTAAAACGTTAGGCAAAAGGCAAAAACACAAGACTTGCAAAAGTTGTTTCCAAGTGAAGTTAAAGAGTCAACAACAAGAGCAAGTAAGATCATCAACAAAATCCATGTTCTCAAAATTTTCATTTAAGTATTTAGCCAAAATGTGTATTAAGTCCCAAGAGAATGTACGCGATCAGCAACCGTAGCATCTGATGAAACATAATGTAAAAGATCAAGTGAGTCAATCATAGGATTACTTCAAAGTTTCAATCATATCTCTACGCGGACTTGTGTGAAGAGAAGAAACACTGATATCCAAAGTATACCAGTAGGATCTGATACTCAGCTCACGTTATCTTAAATCAAAAACGCCATATCCGTTGAATCCCAAAGTATACAAGTATCCTCTTTAGTCAGTCAAAAGACATTTGAAGTTACACCAGAGTGACTATAATCAAGAAGCCCTCTTAGGAGGTGCCATATTTTTAATGAGAGAAATGGTTGTACCAATTACAAATAATTGTACCAAAAATCCTGCAGAACAAGCGTTTGTCAATACATCAACTATATACAACATATGATGAGAATCGGCTTTGCATCAGGAAGCTTACCTAGTAGGACAGCTGCAATCTTTAGAGTCTCCAAACTCGTGAAATTTTGGAAAGCCTACGCAATAACATCATTAGATTATTTTCAGTCAAGCCAAAATGATAACGAGAAATCAAAGACTTCAAAGGAAGAAAAAAATTCACATAGAATCAAAACAACGACAGACTTCTTGCAATTGAGGAAGAAATACCCCAAGTTGACTGGTTCTGAAGGAAGGGAAAAGTGGATACACAGTAATGATAGTGCTTTGTGTACTCCAATTAAGTATATCATACTTACTGCTTAGTTCTGTTCTTTTATTTCCATCTTAATCAATCTATCAAGCCTTATGCCTTTTCACCAAACAATTACATAAAATTTTATTCTTTTTAAGACTTCAACATATATAGTACATTGCTTTCATAAATTGTTTATAAGAAAATACACATCATATTATACTTTTACCAAACTTTCTTTTATCCTGTAATTGTATTCTATGGGCATTATCTAAGTAAACTAACCTTTCCCTTTAAAGTGTTAAACCTAACTCATAGTTAAGTGAATGTATTTTCCTACATAGAATAGTATATATATGTGTGTCAACCTCTAAAAAAAAGTTATTGAATTCTTGATTAATTATTCCTTTTCCTTTAAAGTATTAAAATCTAACTCATAGTCAATTATTCCTTTCCCTATAAAGTATTAAAACCTAACTCATAGTTAAGTGCTTGTATTTTCCTACTTAGATTAGTAGATATATATATATATATAGAAGTGTCACCTGACCACCTCAAAAAAATAAGTTATTGAATTCGAGATTAATTATTTATATTTATTATGAACTAAAATTTTAACATAAATATGGGGATTTGTGTTAAATCTATTGGATTTTGCCGAACTAGATGTAATTAATATACTAGCTTCGCCCTTAAATGTATGGTACAATAGGTTGAGCTAGGGTACCACAAAGAGTTAGGATTTTAATAAAAAATTACATTGTATATACATGATATTAGATTTAAATTATTTTTTACGTGTATATAATAAATATTGAATTTCTTTGACCTTTTATATTTTAAATCTTCTTAGTGAAAACATTAATTTCGTAGATTTTAGTTTTTGTTTTAAAACCAACTATCATATCCCTTTTTCCTTTTATTATAAGTAATGATCTTTTAATTTATAGTTTCCTTGGGATGGATTATTATAATAAGGGGGGAAAGGAATAACTAATAAATGGTATCTGAGTTTCCAAGCCACAGATTTGTGTGTGAAATAATGAGAAGCTTAAAGATGTTTACTTAATTATTCTAATTCATCAAGAAAATGCAATGTAAATATTCTTTTCTTCTAGTGGTTGGATATGTCTCTTCTTGCTAAGTAGTCAAATGTAATGTCCTTTTTTTTTATAAAATTAATTAAAGCTAATGGTGTAATAATTGAAGTACAATTAATTATAAATGATGATAGATATCAAAAGTAAAAATTATGATAATATGATTGGTATAACGATAAAAAGGTACCAACAAGCTTAAATCCTTAAAAATAAAATAATCCTCCGCTAACTACTAACCGTCTATCCTAGCTAGTACGTGTTCTTCACACCATATTATCTAAGATCATGTCGTTGATAACCTAAAGTTATGTCATTTCCTGTATAATTACCTTCCTCAGTTTTTATTTGACCTACTTATACCTCTCCTTGTACCTACTATAACCAATCTCTCGTACTACTTCACTAGCACATTTCCTCTCCAAACATCCAAACCTCATAATCTTGCTTTTTTTCTCCTTGTCTATCACAAAGTCACTCCTATCTTATCCCGAATAATCCTATATTGTTTTAAAACAAAATATAACTTGTGTTAACATGAATTGGGTACATAATTACAAAAATCGAATGAAGCGTTAGCTTCATGAATTAAAATATAAATTTCCCATCTAATAATCTCTCTTACAACCAATATTAGTTGTGCCACACATAATTAAAAAAATGCATAAAGTATGGATGCCATAAATCAGAATATAATTATCTCTCATACAACAAATACTAAATGTACCTCGAATACAATTAAAAAAAATTTGATTTATGGTTAATGTGACGTTACCCAATTCGGGCCCACCGATTGAGCCGGGCTGGCTCAACGATAGTTTAATTTGATTTGGTTTGATTTGGGATGGATCCGACCCGTTTAACAGGCTTGGTACCATTGTTCAACAGAGACTTTGCTTGTGGGACTTCAACGAAGTCGTCAATTTGAGTGTTGAGAGAAAAGAAACTGCGGAGAAGATGAATCAGAGGTCAGCCGCTAAGAGGGGGCCGTCAGGGACTGATGGCCTGATTTCTCTACCGGCATGGTTCGTTGATTCAGTACGTTTTTCCATTTCCGTTTACATCTCTCTCATTTCCATTTTCACCTCGATTTGCGTTAATGTTCAATTTCTGTTTTGGCAGGATACACGAAAGTTGCAAAAGCAAAGTCTCGTTTGGCCAACTTGATCATCGTTCAGGTTTGTAGATTGAATTTTTGTTTTATAAAAGTAAAATTGGGGTAGATGAAGCAAAAATGGACGGGATTACAAAGTGAAAGTTAATGTAGTCTACTGAATTTGTTTATTGTTACATTATCTCTGGTTTAATCAGAATTTTGATCATTTTAGGGCTATTTTCTAGATTTTGAAATAGGATTTAAACAAATTATGAAGTTAATTGTTTCTCGGTCTAACTCATTGCACGAGGTTTGCCTAGTGTGGTAATTAACCTCTGTTGGTTATTACACTGGAGTCGGGTTTATAGTGTGCAAGGTAGTGGCTGC
Organism: Solanum habrochaites; assembly: GCA_027704765.1. NCBI lineage: Eukaryota > Viridiplantae > Streptophyta > Magnoliopsida > Solanales > Solanaceae > Solanum > Solanum habrochaites. The sequence goes on along the minus strand of JAKWJA010002499.1, from coordinate 53,108,384 downwards.
GGATTCACTTGACATCAAAAAGTCATTAAGTTGATTGTTTTTAAATACACCATTACTCATTAGTTAATGTAGGCATCTGAACTTGAATTGTACTGCCATTAACTCATTGACATTTTTGTTTAGGATCCAATAGGATAGTATACTCTCGATTTATGATTTGTTGGTTAACTGCATCATTTTTTTAGAACTAGAATGCTGATTAGTCAAAACTAGTGGAAAGAGAGATGAATGGAGGCTTAACTAAACTAGTTATCTCGTTTCCAATATTTGAAGCGACATGTTCTGGAATAACAATGTGTAAGCATATTAGTGTAAGATCTTTCTATTGATAATTTTGTATCATGCGCTTCAGGTTGTCACTCAATTGATGATAGCAGCTAATGTATTTGTTTCATTATCAAAGAACGAGTCTCCCGACAGAGTTTCAGTTGTTTCCCTTGGGATTGGTTTCGTGTCTGTTGTGGCAGGAGAATTAGGTTTGCTACTGTATCTCATTTGTGACCTAATCTTCTTAAATTTCATCTTTTTAATTGGACATTCTCTCTTGTTGTAATCAGGTCGAAAGAAAAGCCGATCCAACTTTCTGAAGTTTTATGTCTTTGGGTCGTCGATGGCAATCCTGCTGTCAGTTGGGCATATCTTGCTATGAGCAAATCTTCCAATTGGAGGTATGGTTATGTGGTGTTCATGTCCGAGGATGAAATGAATGCTTAGCTATTGTAGTAGTCAGAAACGTATCTACAAGAAATATGTAAATAGTGCTTTATATTTTTGGCACTATTTCAAAATATAGTTTTCTTTTGTAATGAAATCGTGACCATCTGTGTTTTCATGTGGCTTGGGTTTTTATCACCACTTTAGTTCATTGTTGTTTACTACTGCTGCTCTTTTGTTGGTGTATTATCTATTGCTTCCAACGTTATTTGTCTTGTTACTAGCTTACATTTCTGTGTCTCTTTTTTCTTTTTGAACTGCTTTGAGATGCTTTACTTGAGCTGAGTGTCTATCGGAAACAACCTCTCTATCTCTACAAGGTAGGGGTAAGGCTGCGTACACTCTACCCTCCCTAGACCCACTTTTGGAGTTGATGGGGGTATGTTGTTGTTGTTGAATAGGGACCTCTTAGTTCGTTTGGCATGATTCTGTTAAGAGAACCTTTATTTACTTGGATGATCTTTAGGTGGCACTTGAGTTGAATTCCTTAACTTTACTTAGAATTTCTTTTGAAGTTAGTATTTGAGTTTTTGATGAAAAACTTAGGGAAAACAATCTTCAAGTTCAAGATTTTAAATTGTACTTTCAAGGTGTATTTGAAAGGAAGTTTTTCAAATCTTGAACTTGCACTCACAAATTCTCAAGTTCCACTAACTTTTTCCCGATCTTGACTTCAATAGTTTTTCAGAATCGAAAGAGGCACTACTTATGTTTCTTAACTTTGTACGTAATATTCTTGATCGATAAACTGTTTTTCTTCTTCCCATTTAACAACCATGATAATTTTGTTGCTCTAGTATGAGTTTCTGGTAGTTGTTCGTTAATATGCAGTCCAAAATAGATAAATTGATATCACAAGTCCTTCCTTGACAACCCTTATCTTATGAATGTTAAAAAGAGAGTATAACCCAACTCAATGATGCACGGAGAGGCCGAAATTTCCAATGTCCATATATCCTGGTTGTTGACAATTTTTTTTGAAGGAAGGTGGCTTGTTATGGTTAAACTTTTCTCCGTTTATGCCCTTAAAAGGAAAGAAAAAAAGGTTCCACTTGTCTCTTTTTCTCCCATGTATCACTCCATTTGCCCCTTCTTGCTATCAGCCTCACCACCTGGTATTCCCCGCTTTGACAAAGATCCCCTGCTTTGTGTTGACCTGTCTCTTTGATCCTCTTTTAAGCATCAGACTGTGAACATTTGATAGTTCTAACTATTGTCCATGAGGTTGGAAAAATGTCTTTGACAGTTCCAGATAGGGTGCATAAGGCTTGATAGATTGATTAAGATGGAAATAAAAGAACAGAACTAAGCAGTAAGTATGATATACTTAATTGGAGTACACAGAGCACTATCATTACTGTGTATCCACTTTTCCCTTCCTTCAGAACCAGTCAACTTGGGGTATTTCTTCCTCAATTGCATAGTTTTCTGTCGTTGGTTTTGATTCTTCTCTGTGAATTTTTTTTTCTTCCTTGAAGTCTTTTGATGCTCCGTTTCATTTTGGCTTGACTGAAAATAATCTAATGATGTTATTGCGTAGCTTTCCAAATTTTCACGAGTTGGACTCTAAAGATTGCAGCTGTCCTACTCGTCAACTTCCTGATGCCAAGCCGATTCTCATCATATGTTTGTATATATAGTTTGATGTATTGCAAACGCCTTGTTCTTAGGATTTTTGGTCAATTTAATTTGATATTGGTACAGAACCATTTCTCTCATTAAATATATGGGCAACCTCCTAAGAGGCTTCTTGCTTTATTCACTCTGGTGTAACTTCAAATGTCCTTTGACTGACTAAGAGGATACTTGTATACTTTGGGATTTCACGTAGTATGGCGTTTTTGATTTAAGATAATGAGCTTGAGTATCAGATCCTACTGGTATACTTTGAAATATGTCAGTGTTTTTTTTTTTATTTCTTCCTCTCACCAAACCGAAAGGGCCGCGTAAAGATATGTTCGTTTGGATTTAGAAAGGTACCATCTGGAGTTTTTTTGTTTTGAACTCCACTCCTATCTTTTACATTATGTTTCATCAGATGCTACAGTTGCTGATCGCGTACATTCTCTTGGGACTTAATACACATTTTGGCTAAATACTTAAATGAGAATTTTGAGAACATGGATTTTGTTTGATGATCTTTACTTGGCTCTTGTTTGTTGAATTCTTTAACTTCACTTGGAAACAAATTTTTGAAGTCTGTGTTTTGGAATTTTTTGAACTACAGCTTTTATAAGAGACCTTGAAAGTAAAAGATGTCAAAAAATGAATTTTGTGGAATAGCTTTAATTGAGGTGGTGCTTGCATTTTAAATCCTTGTTATCCTTGCAAGGTTCAAGGTAATAAAAGGTTCAAAATGGTTCTAATATGGTCCTATATTTTACGAACTAATTATTACTCAATCCGTTTTCAAAAAGAATGGTCCTCCTTTTCTTTTTATTTTGGTTTAAAAATGATTCTTTTTTTTTTGATCAAATTTAGTTTTTCTAACTTTTTCAAGTGGCATGTTTAAGCCATAAGATCAAAGACAATTTTGTACATTTTACCTAACTTATTCTTAAGTATCACAAGATTTCAAATCTTTTTTTTATATTCTTAAACTTCGCAATTACGTCCAACTAGGTGATTCCTTTATGAAAAGGGGGAATGGGTACTTTTTAAATAAAGCCTCCTCCGTATCAAAATAATAATATAATTTAAATTTTTGTTTTTCAGACAAACACTTAAATGTTTCAAGATTTATGACTTTGTTGAATTGATCAAGAAATCCGTCGTTATACTAAAGTAAAAACTTGTGATATTCAAAAATATTTTCGAATAATGAACTTCTTCAATTGATTATAAATTCCGTCTTATAGTTAAAAGTTAAAACTTAGGTGACAGGCGTTAAAAAGATGAAAATTAAAAATAAGGTTATTTAAAAATAAATAAATTATTACGGACAAATATTCAAGAGCAAATTGACCCAATTAAAAAAGAGAACCAAAATCACAAATTGAGGGGAAAAAGATGATCGGAGAAGTGGAGAAGATGATAACAGTAGGCCTTGTTTGGGGAGCAACAAATGCCCTTATGCGAAAAGGGGCAATCAAATGGGATGAAACCATCAAATCTTTACCTCAACCAAACACACCCCAACACCCAGTTCTCACCACTATACAAAATTGGCTCAAACTTCTGTTGATTTGGCAATATTCACTGCCATTTCTTCTAAATCTTACAGCATCTGCTACTTTCTTTGCAATTTTAAGTGATACACCAATTTCTTTAGCTGTTCCTGTTACAAATGCCACCACTTTTGCTGCTACTGCTGTATTTGGATTGATTCTTGGTGAAGAAACTCATGTTGCTCTTGCTCTTTTTGGTACTTCTCTTATTGTTCTTGGTGTTTACATTTGTATCATGTAATCTTTTCAAATAAATCTGGATCTGATAGACAGGGAAGGAAGGATCTACAACTTTGGGTACGTGTTTTCGAGAATTCAGTAACTTTTGTTTAGATTGTATGTTGGAAATCTTAATAACAAAGCAATAGACGTTGAATCTCTTTTCGATGTAAATATGAAACATATCAATTTAAATGCATAACATAAAACTGAATTCTTCAATCAGGTGAAACTATCTCTTTGCATCTGAGGAGTTATAAATCTGGAGGTAATGTAGGAAGATACATCAGATACTAATGATTATTGATACACATAATTTCGGTGATTACATGATGGATAATCCTTAAAAGATGTTATCATATAAATCGCGTTACAAAACAATTTTCGATCAGCTAGCAGGTATGTAACTAGCTGATCTAATCACCATCTTGTTCTAGTTAATGCCAGATGAATTTGGTGTTGAAGCAACATTTCACATTCTATCAGCAAATGAGAATTTGCGTACTTCAGAACTGTGAGAGGAGCTCAAGTTTACGAGCTTGGAAGAATTTGCAACGGCCTTTCCCATTTGACTCGATATCTTCACTTTTTCGTTTTACACCTGTGAAACCAATACTAGTTAGCTTCACTTGTCGCTTACTAGCTCTTCCGTTGGGTTCATCTTCGTCATTGGCATCAGATTCCCTGTGGTAAATGACATAAAAAAGATCCAGATTAAACATTGATAGCAATACGATTTGATGTTTTGAACTTGCTTCTGTTGCAGTTTGGGAAAACAACGTTTAAAGTTCTCGCTCATTTCCATGTTCCAACTCTCTATTAAAACACGCCGCACAAAAGGATTTGAGGTGAAAGTAAGATAAAGAGATTTTGAGTACAACGATCCCAGCGAAATTCGTATGGAGGTTAGTAATGGACTCACCATACTACTTCGACATTATCCTTGGAGTATGCGTTACATGTTCCCCAGCTGAAACGGACCAAGGTTGGGAACCCAAAAACTGAATGTTTGTGATTATCTAGCCAAGCTTTTGTCTCAGGATCTACAGGCAAAAATGGATGTCAAATTGCCCCTTCCATTTTGAGTATGATGTTAAGAATCTAGCAACATATAATCCCAATTTTAACTGAATGAAAGTTAGACACTACCTCCAGGATATCCAGATCCGAAGTTCCTTTGCATGTTCTCAGCAGTTTCATCAAGCACCCAATCCCGCAAGGCTCGGTCCCTAGTAACCTGAAAGATGGTTATAAACGACATTGAGAATTATGAATTCAGATTCTAATTTTACAAAGGGAGGTAAATAGAGAGAGACAAAGTGGCAGATGCCAAGTCACCTTTGCAACAATACTGGCTCCACTTACGACGGGGTAAAGACTGTCAGCTTTTTTTGCAACAACAAATTTGATTGCTGGAAAAATTTCAGATAGCTTCACTCTATACTTTTCAGGATCACCAACAGTATCCACATAAACCTGAAAGGAATTCATTAGAGCATCGCTTCTGACAATGTCTAAAATAACTTGTGGAATAAAATATATAATTGGATCTGTAAAATCCCTTGTCGTCCATTCCGACCATCTACATGAAGTTTAAGACTACAAGATTTAAGAACTCACCATCTTTACTTTAAGCTCACACAAGGTTTAGAAAGTTCATCATTTCTTAACTTCATCCAAATCAAATAAGACGCTGAATTGGGCAGAGGTGGATTGACGTTATCAGTTGTCAGTTATTAGCTATCAAGTCTATTCAATTCCTATTTGTTTTTTACTGAAGTACACAGCCATCCAGGAAAATGAGCAACTTATACCATATAGTATACTAACAGGACTAAAGGTATGAAATGTGATAACCAAAATCAAAGTAGTGGTCTGTGGCAGAGAGAACACGACAAGCATATACCTATAGAGGACAATGTTCAGTTCTGAATAGTATATTTAGAAATTGAGGTCTGACAAGTATATGTGGACAAAAGATATAGGACTCTAGGTTAAGCTTGGTGCTGCTGAGAGGTTCGTAAGCTGCAAAAACTTTGGTCTGGTTTTAAATTTGACCTAAAAGAGTTCCATTGCAGCGGTATGTTATGTACATCAGAGCCTCATCTATCAGGTACAGCAAACTGACTAAAGGTTGAATCTCAGAAGTTGGCATGTTCGTTTGTCAGTTAAGAAAAGATAGCCAGTAGACATCTGGAGTTGAAGGAGGCAGATTTATGTAATACATAGTCTAGTCAGAATAACTGCGCCAATGTGAGCTATGCATAGTATAGTCGGTCTCAAATCCAGATAATGAACAACACAAAAATAGTCCAATTATGATGAATCCTCGAAATGGGTTATGCAGGATTTCCATAGCTGAACTCAACTAGTTTGGGGTTTGTTCATTTAGCTGTTTGATTGATATTTTGTTAAAATAGCAAGGATAATTGAAGTATAGTTCCTGTAGCTGATTTATTTCAGTGATTCTTCTCTTAATAGTCACAGAAAGGGGTCTATCCTGTGAGACAAGAGAAAGCCCGATATACGCCAGCTAGAGAAAAAGGAACAGGAACCAAAAATCAGATTCATTCTCTCTTCTTCCTTATTTTGTTCCCCTACTGGGTGGGGTAGGGAGTGGTGTAATATGCATACACATTTTCGGTAAAACTAGCACATATTCCACGAAAATGGATCTGATATTAACTTTCCCCTTTTGCGAAAAGAAACAATAATCAGTGCAACACACCCCGCCTTGAGGGTAAGCAAGTCTATAGAACTCAAATAGATAGTCCCTACCTCAGTTTAAAAATAAACACCAATCTCAAGCCCAGTGTCTTCCTCACAAGGGTCCCGATGGCAGAAATTTATGAGATATTATTTTCACAATTAAATTTTGTTTATTTCTGTTCAAAGAAGAAAAGAGTACTCATGTGAGGAATCGATAAACTTGGAGTATGGTAAACCAAAGAGAGTTTTGTACAAACTTCTTTAACATTTTGGCTGAGAGATCTAAAAAGGATCTATCCACACAACAGCCACTACCGAGGAATTCATTTGTCTTTACTAATTCCTCTATAGTTCTTCTCTCTTTCTCTTCTTTCTTCTTTCAAAGTCTTCGAGTCTGTATTATATTTCATCAAAGAAACTGAGTAAGCATGAACATGAAAAGAAATTTGCAGGTAAATTAGTTATTTGTTATATGTAGAGAAAACAACATGATAGCTTATGTCAGTCATACAATAATGTTTTCTTACATATTTTAATCAGGAGATATAGTTTGTTTTTTTTTTTGGTTAAATTCACCCAGCTGAGGATTTTACACAAAAACTAAAATAATCAACTTTACACTTCAAGTAAAGGCAGTCACATAATACTTCATGCAACACCTCTATGAGTCAATTTCTCACTTTCTCTAAAGTCGAGAGAAAGTTAAGCAAACCCCAGAAGTCTCAAGAAGCAATGAGAAAGGTCAGGCGCTTATGTATAACAGGAACAAACTATGGGAATGAAATTTAGCTTGCTGATTAATATTCAGGAATAATTTTCATTCGTCATCCAAATGAAACAATGAATCTAGTTGGCTGACTACTATGCACTTTCATTCTTTAACATTTCTACTTTATTTCTGCAAAAGTGAATCCCCAAGACAGATCATAAGTTTACTACTTTCCATATACTCCATAGAAAAGATCAGAAAATCAGACCCTCCATCACCAAGAACGATAATAATTAGCAGGCAACTCCAACACGCCAAAAAACAAATATAAACAACCAAAACATTGATGCATCCTTAGAGAAGATACTCGAATCAAAATCCTACAAAAATCAAAGACTGAAAGCGGAACAAACCCAACAAGAACAACAATTACACCTCAATCCAAAAGTAATTGACGTAGACTATATGAAAATCTTAAATATCCATTCTGCTCTATTTGGACTTGAACCCTTTCCTATCTAACATCAAATCCCGGCACTGATGATAGAGCATGCCTAGGAGAGTACATCTTATTTTGACTGATAAGTTTACCTAGGAGAGTACATCTTGACACAACATATTCAATAAATGGGGATTCATCATACAGAGACTAATTTTACCCTGCTTCCAATCTAGCACAATTATCTATCCTCCTTTAGTTGGGTATTCAGACAGATAGTATGAGCTAAGATAACAAAATAAAACTAAAATAATTCAAAAGAAGTACACGTCTTTAATTAGTTACCTGCAAACTGTAAAGTGGAAAGAGTCTTCTGGTATGAGCGTGCACAATACAGGCATCCATACACCATTGGCCCTGTAAATCATATGAAAACATGCACACACAGAGTTAAAACAGATACAAAGTGAATGCAGATGAACTACTTATCTTTTGTTTTGATAATCAAGGCGTCGATGTCAGCAGGCACAACCTAAAACTAATAACCGCGTAATATCCATTCCCCAGTAGCAACAAATACCACGTAAGCAACACACATCCATCCACCAACACTGAGACAATTGAAAGAAATCACCTTCTTTTTGTCTTAGCTGGAATTTGAACATGTATCCACTACTTCCCATGCGGAACACTCCCTCCGCCTTACTTTACTTTTTGGTTTGTCCCATAAAGACGATATCTTTCTATATTTAGTACGTTTTCCAATTACAACATCCAACTAGACAAGCTTAATACCACAAGATTTAAAGGACTACACACATTTTCAATTTTAAATCACAACAATCAAAAGTCTCCTTTTATTTCTTAAACTTTCGCATCCACTCGGTTGAGGAACTGAATAATTTTACAGCAATCCCTGAAGTTCCATGTTACACTTCAGCCCACACAATTTGCATTAGTTAATTAGAATGAGCTTACTCTAAGCTCATCAACTCTATATAATCAGTACCTTGTACAGTTCTAAGAAAAACTTCCACAAATATCTTCTCTAATTTGTAGCTTTCTTCTCCAATTAATCACATTTTAACACAATCAAACTTAAACTGGGACGGAAAGAGTATACAATAATGTGTGAAAATCCACAAAGTTTACAACAAATAGTAGATATGAACTCGTAAAAATAAGGGGGAAAAGTACCTAAAACAGGACCGCGACCAGCTTCGTCAATACCCATGATACAAGGCTTCGATGCCCAAATTGGAAGCTGCCCCAAACTACCCATCTCCGATCTCCGTGTAGCCGGCCGCCGCTTCTGTCGACAGACGATTTGCTCCCTTCCCGCCACAAAGTGCTAAATACTGAACACCACACTAATCAAAATAGTATTTTTATTCCCCTTTTCAACATATGATTAAGAAAACGTTCAAAATAGTCCTTTATTTTTTGGGTTAAAATTCAAAATTATATTTGAGCTTTTACATGAAACACAAATAATCCCTTGTGTTTATAATATTAGTACATTTTTTGTCTATCTTTAATTTTTTTTGTCTGTTTTAAAAAGTTAGTTTTATCCACAATTTTATATATGGAATGTTTAATTGTCTATATTATATTTAGTAGAAATAATAATTCTACAGCGAGAAGATAGAAGAAGAATTATTTTGTTTTTATAAATATTAATTACAACAACAAATTGACAGCTAAACTACAAAACTCCTAAACTAAAAACCAAAAAAAAAACTAAAAAGAGTAACATAACGCATGACGTTGCAAGAAAAGAAAATTTTGTGTTGTTGCACATGAAATTGAGGTGATTTAACCTCTCGATTTTAGTTGTAACTAAACAAATCTCAACGGACGTCCACGAAAAGTTTTAGCAAAAACGACGTCACAACTCTGGATCACCAATAAAGATGGTGAACTGCAACACACGAAAATCAGCAAAATGAGGGATTTGCTTGTTTCGGGCCTCGTTTGACGTTGAAAATGGATCGTTTTGACCGTCAGGGCCAACTGACTCTATAGTAAGGTCTTGACGGGTGTTCACAAAATTTTTCACAAAAATGACGTTGAAATTCTGGATCACCAAAAATCTTTGAACTATAACACACGAAAATCGACAAAAATGGATGGTTTGCCTGCTTGAAGACTTATTTGACCTTAAGAAGGGACCGTATTGATCGTCAGGGACAACTGACTCTATAACTTATGTATTAAATAATGCTTAGAATTGATCACGAGGACCAGAAAGAAGCAACAAAAATAAAGATACAAAACAAATTTTCTTGAAATTACTTTATACATCATTTATATTTTCTTGAAATTACTTTATACATCAATTATATGTAAGGTTGTTGTATTGCACTTATGTGATAGTGTATTATGAAATTTAATAAACTTTTGTTTATTCGATAAGATTGTATAAAGAATTGGAACAATTTTCATAGTTTTACAACTTACGAGGGATTTTATATTTATGAGAAAACATATAACATAAAAAGTCTAAATCACATGTCGAAATAAAATTTTAACTGCATCGCATGGCAAATGGACCCTAGTGTCATAAACACATTATAACTAAATTTTGATGAAAATATATATAAGATATTCAAAATTATTATTAAAAAGTAATATATTATGTATGTATAATTTTAACATATATATGTATATAATTTGTCGGTTCGATTCGATTATTTTTTCAATTGTTTTAATTAAAATTAAAATCAGATGAAATATTATCGATCTAAATAAATATAAATTAAACCAAATAAAATCATTTAAATTGATAGTTTAATTTAATTTGAATTAGTTTTTATTCGAACCGTGAACACTAAAAATTGATGGTGACATGTTGAAGCTACACTAATGAGTTCAAGCTTAAAGTTGCTCATCCTCCTTGGTTGAACAAGTCAACTAGGATATGTGGAAAAGATAGAACTAATTAATTGGATTTTCATTTGTTTATTTATTAGTTGGTAAACTTGTAACTGTGATTTGTTAATTTCTCTATAGTTACTCTGTGCCTCCTTTTCACTCAAACTTATCTCTAGCTTTCATTTAAATCTACTCTGTGAGGATGAAATATATTTGTAACAATTACCATTCAGAGTGTTGAGTTATTTAGGCCATCCAAATCCAAGAAAGCAAAAAATTAAAGCAAGGGCCTCTAATTATTAGACCTCATCATTTGTTTCACTAAAAAGGAAAGTCTAAATAATTATTTCAGTAATTAAGTTGATTTATTTTTAAGTGTATTTGTTTTTCTTATTTTGCAACTCTTTAATGAGATGATTAAGACGTATAATAAAGTCTTGATATTATTATGAAGTTTGTTTAAAAATTTCTACAAAAATGACACTTCACTTGATCAATCCATAATTACTATTTCATTTGTAACTACCACACTACTCCTAATCATTATTTTGGCCACATATATCACCATCCTCAATCATCACTATCTGTTATCTATCAACAATCTTCTTCCACCCAACGACAATTATAACCACCGTCAATCACCAAAATGAATCATCCCCCCGTTAAACATATTTGCAATCAACACCACCAATTATTAATTATTACATCCACTAATTACTATCAATATTATCACCATTTGTCAACATTATATATCACTAACCGTCATTATCATTCACTATTATCATTAGTTATTAATATCATTCAATTACTAATTATCCGTCATCAACCATCAACTAAAGTTAATCATTATTGTCAACCAGTATACAATAAGATACTACTCTCAACCATCATCATCAATCAAGACTATCCTAAATATAGATACAAACAATCACCATCTTAGTCATCACCCCCACCAATTGCCATATAAAATTTTAAAATATTTTATCGAATATATATAATATTAGATCAATTTAGTATTTTATATTTATTCCTTTTTTAAAACAAAGATAAATTTTATAAATTCAAATATTAAAAAAAAACAATCTTTAAATCTCAAATATTCAAATCTTAATGTAATATCTTAATATTCAGATTAAGAGAGACAAATTAAATAAATAAAAGCTTAGACAAATACTATTACAATTATATCAAATATAATAATTTTCTTAAAGTGATCAATGTTTAAGATGACATGGTATATTTTATGATCCACTAATGAATTGAAAGAAAGACATTTTCTCAACCTCTAACTAATATCCAAATGCAAAGTTTACTCTCTCTCCTCAATCATCTCATTTTATCTTTTTGTCTTTCTCCTAGATTAACTCTCTTTCTCTTTTCTCTCTTTGTTTATTTGTTCATCATCATCTTCATAATAATTTTTCTTTTGCCCCCTTTAGCTTAGTCCCCATAATACAATGGGGAACTGTTGTTCAAGGGGCCAACCTAATAATGATGATGATGATCATATTATGAGTAAAGAAAAATCCAATGATAATGATCAATCAAAAAGTTGTAATAATAATAATAATACTACACCACCAAAATCTCCTGACCCTTCTTCAAAACCATCTAAAAAATCCCCTATAGGTCCAGTATTAGGAAGACCAATGGAAGATGTTAAAAAAACATATTCTATAGGTAAAGAATTAGGAAGGGGTCAATTTGGTGTAACACATTTATGTACACATAGACAAAATGGTGAACAATTTGCATGTAAAACAATAGCAAAAAGGAAGCTGGTTAATAAAGAAGATATTGAAGATGTTAAAAGAGAAGTACAAATAATGCATCATTTAACAGGTCAACAAAATATTGTTGAACTTAAAGGTGCTTATGAGGACAAACATTCAGTACATTTGGTTATGGAATTATGTGCTGGTGGTGAACTTTTTGATAGGATTATTACTAAAGGACATTATACTGAAAGGGCTGCTGCTACTTTGCTTAGAACTATTGTTCAAATTGTACATACTTGTCATTCTATGGGTGTTATTCATAGAGATCTCAAGCCTGAGAATTTTCTTCTTCTTAATAAAGATGAGGATTCACCTCTCAAGGCTACCGATTTCGGTCTTTCCGTCTTTTATAAACAAGGTACGTATGTAAATCAGTTTAACTCTTATACGCTAACATATCATAGTTGATACGCATGTCTATAGCACTAGTGCCTTAAGGGGATCGTTTCGTATGAATATATTCCAAGATAAGACATAGAAGATTACATTTTATCCTGCATTTGGTTAAGGGTTTCTGACTTCTTTAGTCACTTTTGCATCTATTGTATTTAGCAATGCCAGTAGCCTGGTGGGATACACCAAAGAGTTTCTCTGACTTCTTTAGTCACTTTTGTATCTATTTTATTTAGTAATGCCAGTAGCCTGGTGGGATTCACCAAAGAGTTTCTCTAAATTCTTTAGTCACTTTTGCATCTATTTTATTTAGCAATGCCAGTAGCCTGGTGGGATTTGTGGAATCCGCTCATTGTATTGACTGGCCTAAAACCGTACTTGTCCATGATGAAAGTCAGGATGAAACCTGTTTTCATTCAAAATCAATCAGTTTAACTTATATACACTCATGAATTAATATAACATACATGCATGCATGTTTATATAGAATTAGAGTGCCTTAAGGGGTCTTTTGGTATAAGAATATATAGTAATCCCAGGATAAATATTCATTTTATCCTGCATTTGGTTGGGGGTGTCTCTGACTTTTTTAGTCACTTTTGTATTTGTTGGATATATTTAGCAATGCCAGCAGCCTGATGAGAATTTAAGGAACCCACCCATTGTGTTGACCATCCTAAGACTCGTACTTGTCCCTGATAAAAATCGAAATGAAACATGTTTTCATTTAAAATCAACTCACTCTAAGGATTAGTTGCTCTATGGAATTAGCTTTTATCCCATTATTTAATGTAATGCAAAAATGTGATAAGTTGTTTCATATATATAGTAAAATAATTGTCTATTTCATCTCTCATACCAAACAAACCTTTAATGATGAAAGAGAATGAAGTAACAGAAGTTTAATAGATATTCAGGTAGAGCCGATCAAGGGCTAATGTGACCTAGTGATCAATAAGTGAAAACCACGAGAGATGCAAAGGGAAACCTATCATAGAAACATCACACTAGTCATTATTATCCCATCTGTAAGTGTGTGGTGAACAAAATAGCTTGATATATTGGCCAATGAGATGGTAATAGGTGTGCACACAAACTAGCTTGGACACACTAATATTATATAGTAAAACTACAAAAAGAAAAAAGTAGTTAGTGCTCTTTAATCTCATTTTTGTAAATACATAAAACTATACTCCCTCTATTAATATTCAATTTTGTGTTCTACAGGAGATGTGTTTAAGGACATAGTGGGTAGTGCATATTACATTGCACCTGAAGTGTTGAAGAGAAGATATGGTCCAGAAGTTGATATATGGAGTGTTGGGGTTATGTTATATATTCTTCTTTCTGGTGTTCCTCCTTTTTGGGCAGGTATCATTACTCTCTTAATCGAGATTTTGATTTCGAGTCCTGAATATGAAAAAATATTCGATAGGAATGGGCCCTATCTGACACAAATCCGAATCAAGCCCTTTAATTATGTAGGATAAAAATGCTAGTAATTGATTGTGTGTTAATCTCAAGTAAGATTGATTAAAGGTTAATTAATTAATAAATGATGATTTAAATTATTATTTTTTAATTTCAGAAACTGAACATGGAATATTCAATGCAATATTGCGTGGACATATTGATTTTTCAAGTGATCCATGGCCTTCAATTTCACATGGTGCCAAAGATATTGTTAGGAAAATGTTGACTTTCAGATCACAACAGAGGTTACACAAGAAATACCAGTGTGAGTAAGTTAAATATGGTCAAATTATAGGGTACGTCTCATGTCTCATTTTACGGATATTATTGGTACTTAATATTAAGGAAAAAAAAGATTTTGAAATTTATGATTTAAAACAATCGTTAGCTATTTGTGTGAATGTAAATCATTTCGTCCAGGGTAAAAGAGATATTTTAAAATTGAATTATTTTTAATTATAATAAGGTAACACTCTTTTTGAAATGGAGTCATGTAAAATGGAATGAATGAATATTAGATGGAAACTATTCACCCTTTTGTGTAATATCTTATCTATGTTAAATGAGTTTAACTTATATACATAATGGATTGTGTTGGGATGATCGAAATTTGTTATTTTTAATTAAAGATTTCGGGAAGAGGTGAAGCCGGATGGGTTCAGGATTCTAGTTTTTTAACCTTTTAGGTTTTAAATATCAATAGACTTCTAAAGACAAAATACAATATTTAAACGAAAGTTATTGAATTCTGCTAAACTCTGAACTTGGTTTCAATTCATAATCTCCTTTAATTTTGAATATGCATAAGTATACACTTAAACTTGTATAAAATTAAATAAATAAGCACACACGTTCTACGTGGCATTCTACATGACAATTTCCATCATGCACGTATTATGCCACATAGGATCTATGTATTTTACTCGTTCAACTTTATACAAGTTTAATTATCTATTTGTGCATATCTAAAAATTAAAGATATAAATATGAAATAAGGCCAAGTTAAAGGCAAATTTATGTATTATGCCAAAAATAAATATATATAGATGAAAAATTCATTGGAGCATATATTTACTTGATTTATGAATAAATATGTATATGAATTCAGATCATCCATGGATCAAGGAGGATGGAGATGCACCAGATACACCACTTGACAATGCTGTTTTAAGTAGACTCAAACAATTTAGAGCCATGAACAATTTCAAGAAAGTTGGATCAGGGTAAATCGAAATCTCTTTTTTTTCTTTAAATTGTAGGGATGTGGCATGAAACTTGATCATAGTATAGCTTACGTTTTAAATAAAATTTCAAGAAAATCAGCTAATGAAACCCTTTATTTTCCCTTTCAAATAGAAGCATATTTCATTGAAACTTGTTATATATATAGATGTTATGTCAATGTAAAATTTCAAAAAGTTATTTTCCGGGTAATGAAACCCTTTTTCTCTTTCAAATGGAAATTGGTAGATAGGTATATATGAAAAGGATTTTCAGAAAGTAAAAGTTATCATAGAAGCATTTTGCATTTACAGTTGATGTATAGATGTTGCGTCAGAGTAAAATTTCAAGAAAGTTACTCTCTGGCTAATGAAACCCTTTTCCCCCCTTTTAAAAAGAAGCATATTCCATTTAAAATTGATCTATACATGTTACGTCAAAGTAAAATTTCAAGAAAGTTGCTCTCCGGGAAATGAATCCCTCTTTATTTTATTTTTAAATAGAAGCATATTTTATGTAAAGTTGATGTATAAATATTACGTCAAAGTAAAACTTTCAAAAAGTGTCTCTTCGAGTAATGAACCCCCTTTCCTTCTTTTCAGTGAAAGCATATATTTCATTTGAAGTTAATGCATAAATGTTACGTCAAAGTAAAATCTCAAAAAAATTCTCTCCAGATATTTCAAGATCATGAAAAATTACATAAAATGTTATGAATAAACTCTTCTTTTAAGAAATATATATAATTTCACCTTCATTTTATTTTTATGTGAAGCAAAAATATTTACTTGGAGAGAAAATATATTATAGGTTATTGCAGGATGTTTATCAGAGGAAGAAATAATGGGATTAAAGCAAATGTTCAAAAGTATGGATGCTGATAATAGTGGAGCAATAACACTTGAGGAGCTAAAACAAGGACTTGCCAAACAAGGAACTAAATTATCTGATTATGAAATTCAACAATTAATGGAAGCTGTAAGTCCTCTAATTAAATTTTTTTATATGTCAAACACAAAATTATTATATTTTAATATTCATAAACTTTTTTCCCCCCTAAATTATAAGTAATAGATAATCACTGCACTTAGCAAGTTTACAATTGAATTAGTTTAGAATTTTTAAAAAGACCTAAAATTTGGAATTTATTGATAAGTGATGTTGAATCGATCGATATCTAATTAAAATGGTGATTGTTCTGTTATTACAAAATAAATAATTATTTGTGTTGAAAGACGGAACAAATTTTAAAATTTATCATCTTTTAAAAATCCATTTAAGATCGGCTCAAGTAGTTGAGCTTTATATTTGTATAAAAAACGACACCCAAAAAAATAATTTGAAATATAAAATTTTATCAGGACAACTAATTTTACTCGAAATAATTTACATATATATATATACACACACACACTTTTTCTCTTCACTTTTACTTGTCTTTATACTTTGCACCTCTCTTAAGAAATAATGATTAATATGTATATTTATCATAATATTTATATTAATTGATGTATAATCTTAGATCATTAAAAATTATTTGAGAAATAGTTATTTAAGCTTCTCGATATATAAAAACGACAAAATAAAAAAAACAATAAAAAAATTATATGATTTACTATGACAAATAAAGTAAGGGAATGACAGCAGTGATATTAGAATACTAGTACATTACACCTAAAAGTCTTTCAATTAATATTATGAAAAAACAAAGTTGCAAGTTACTTCTTTATTTTATTATATTGATTTTTTTTTTTTGTATACATTGAAAAAAATCAATAAATTAGGCTGATGCTGATGGAAATGGAACCATAGATTATGAAGAATTTATTACAGCAACAATGCACATGAACAGAATGGACAAAGAAGAACATCTTTACACAGCATTCCAATATTTTGACAAGGATAATAGTGGGTAAGTTTATCGTATACTTGAATCGAGCTACATATATCTGAATGATTAAAATTTATTATAATGTCTTAATATCACTGACGTTTATATAATATGACGATTCCTTTATTCAATTGATTTACTGCTATTTTCATCATCCATCATCATTAACTATTATCGTTGCTGACCATCATATCGGACATAATCATCACTAGCCACTGTCTACATTCATCACCACCAACCACTATCAGAACGACAATCAATCACTTTCGATAATCATCATTATCTCTTTTAACTATCACTATAATTCACCACGATTGTTAGCCGCCAACACCAACTATCACCATCACCCACTTTTGCTAGACACTATATATCGCCATCATTAACTATTGTCGTTGCTGACCATCATATCGGACATAATCATCACTAGCCACTGTCTACATTCATCACCACCAACCACTATCAGAATGATCAACCAATCATTTTAGAGAACATAATTATCTCTTGTAACTATCAGAAATTCACCACGATTGTTAAGCTACAACACCACAACTCTCACCCATCACCACTTTTGCTAGGACACTATATATCGCCATCCTTAATATTGTCGTTGTCTGACCATCATTATCGGACAGAATCATCATAGCAACTTGTGTCTACATTCATCACACCACCAACCACATCAGAAACGAAACCAATACTTCGATAATCATCATTATCATCTGTTAACTATCACTATTAATTCACCACGATTGTTAGCCGCCAACACCAACTATCACCATCACCCACTTTTGCTAGACACTATATATCGCCATCATTAACTATTGTCGTTGCTGACCATCATATCGGACATAATCATCACTAGCCACTGTCTACATTCATCACCACCAACCACTATCAGAACGACAACCAATCACTTTCGATAATCATCATTATCTCTTTTAACTATCACTATAATTCACCACGATTGTTAGCCGCCAACACCAACTATCACCATCACCAATTTTGCTAGACACTATATATCGCCATCATTAACTTGGTAGTTTCTGACCCATTGCAGTATCGGACTAAGTCATCACTAGACCACTGTCTACATTCATCACCACCAATCACTATCAGAACGATAACCAATCACTTTCGATAATCATCATTATCTCTTTTAACTATCACTATAATTCACCACGAGTGTTAGCCGCCATATACCACAACGATCACCATCATATCCACTTTTGCCGGAGGGAACACTATATATGCGACACTAGCTATGCCGACAAACACCATCATTAGCTAAATACATTATTCCTAGTTGATACCCACAACAACAACACAAGCACCAACCACCATATAACTTTTTAAGTGATACAATACTAGATTAATTCAGTATTTTGATAAATAAACATTTATTAAATTTTTAAAAAATAGAAAATCTTATATTTTCAAATATGTTCCAAAAACAAAAAGTTATTATTATTTTTACCCTATTCTAGATTTTAATTTTTTAAATTTTTCATCAGGTACATCACAATAGAAGAGTTAGAGCAAGCTTTAAGAGAATTTGGTATTGATGATGGAAAGGACATAAAAGATATTGTTGCTGAAGTTGACTCAAATAATGTAAAATTTGAAACACTCCCCTTTTTATCATATTATCAATTAATATTTATCATAATTATTATATACGTATAATAACCGTATAAATTATTTAATTATGAACTTTTTTTATATATTACTACGTAAAACTTAAACTCTAATGATTTAATTCTTATTGTGCAGGATGGTCGAATTAATTATGATGAATTTGCAGCTATGATGAGAAAAGGAAGTCCAGAAACAACAGCAAATATAAAAAAAAGAAGGGAGTCATTTGTCGTATAAATTTTCATAGTGAATATTTTTTAACAAAAAAAAATCAAAATTAAGGAAAATATTTTTTCCAAAGTTTGATACTTGAGAAAGATAAAAGATTAATTTTGTAAAAAACATTCATGATGTTTTAGAATTTCATGGATGTTTAATGTATATTGTTACTATCATTTTTCCTAAAATCAATTTTTTTGTAAAAGAAATGAGAATTTAAAACTCTGGACCTTATTGGATAGTGCGAAAGAAGACTAAAAAGAGCTTATAATAGTGTTTTTATTTGTGTATACTATATAATATAAATCTTTTCGTTGATAGATACTTAAATTTATAAGTACAAACCAATTTCTTAATAAAAAAAAACTAATTTTTCTAGAAAAAATGTTTTCAAAAGATATTGACCAGCAAAGCAATAATAATTCAAAAAAAATATTCTCCTCCTAACCACACACACCCCCAACTCTTATACTATGCTAAGAAAATCAACCTTACTGTTAAATTTTTCTTTTAAAAAATTAGATCTCAAATCTAACTCAGCACGATATTCAACGTTGCGGTGAGAATTACCCAAAAAAAAGCATATATAAGGGGAGAACACTTGATCCCTCAACCTATATGAGGCAATATAAGAAAATTAAAAAGACAAGAACTTAAATTTCAACAATATATGACTGGAGCTACCAGCTGTACAAATAATTATCCACAAAAGCATTCAAACTGATTAATTGTTGACATAAAGTTTCAAACCTTAAAACAACATTCAGAAAGTTAGACCAGTTACAAGTTTTACTTACTTAACAAAAGCACTGCAAAAGTAAAATTACCACCACAAAGAAAGGACATTAACCCCCAACTCCAAGAGAGAAAGACACGAGAAGGACGATTTCAAGAAGTTAACAAGAGAGAGAGAGAGAGAGAGAGAGAGAGAGAGAAACGAAACAATTTGAGCAGCTAAATAGCACTGTACATAAATTACAGCACAGGAAGTGTCTCCAGCTTTCCTTTTTTTCCCACAGATGTTGGATCCTTATGGAACCAACGGCATTTGATTATTCCCAGAGAATAGTTTGTTTATTGGAAAATGTCAATCCATTTCAACCGGAGCGCTTAGATAACCTGTCCACAAAAGCTGTGACCAAAACCAACCCCATCCAATTATATGTAGCAAAAGAATGCTCTGAAGTAAACCAAACCTACTTAATGATCGCATGCACGAGGCAATAGATTGAATAGCCTCTCACCGGTGAACTTTTTGTGATCCATGTCCAAACACCATTAGCAACGGAGCAATTAAATAACGATCAGAGTGGCTTAACTTGCCACTTTCAGGAATTTGTGTTCTTCTTTTCTTCAAGAACAGAACCTTCCTTGAGTGCAATTTGTGCCTCATTTTCCCTTCCAAGTGCAAAGAGAGAAGCAGCTTGTAAATACGAAGCAACATGCCATACAGGAGATATTACTTGTGCCTGTACTGCATCATTGAGGGCTTCCAGTGGCATATCATTCATGAGATAAGACAGACTACGCCGTGCATACACAGTTGGGGAGACCATAGTTCCAACATCGATAAACTGCAAAACCAACCCAAGTATTAAAATGAGTGATGCATTTAAAATTAGATTAGATGTACTCTTCACGCACTCATTAATAATCTTGAGAACATGTTATCATCTCTTTAGACCATTTTGTTACTATATTGAATGTATGAAGTTTTAGACTACAAACATTTATCTCGTCTAAGAACACACATCTGAAAAGTACCCAACTCAGAACCTCAAGTTTGCAAGAAGGTCTTGCTACTCATATTCAAACCCAAGTGAGATGATTAAAAGTATTATAACCCGTGGCAACTGAACCTATCAAAGAGGAGTGAGGACCGTGAATTTCTTACCAGTGTATAGCATTCAATGGCGGCCTTAGCATCTTTGTGCCTGAAAGCAGAATCACCCTTTTTCTTGGAGTTCAACGTTTCCTGCATCTGATTTGTCCACATCTGGAATTCTGATTTGTCCACATATGGAAGCAGCTGCAGGGCAACATTTAGAAAAGCCGAGGTCTTCATGCAGACTTTGATACGTGATCCACAACTGCCACTAACTTGATTTGCTACCATTTGAACAAATAATAAGTTACCAATAGAAAATTGTTTTAAACTGGTAAATTCCTCTCAATTCCTCTCCTAAGTGTCTCACATGTTGGAGAAGTGCCACAATTATTCAATAGGCATTGCGAAGTTAAGGTAATAAGTAAAAGAAGTCATAAGTACATCATATTTTTCTCCACTGTTTCTGACTGTAGGGAAGGCAACAGGGGGGGGCGAGGTGGGTTCACGTCTCATTTTTTTTTTTCCCAGGTTAACATTTGAATTTTCCTCTTCTTTTTTTTTTTAATCTCTAGGAGAAAAAAAAGTGGAGTAAATATGAGTTCAGAAATTGGGACAGAATAAGAAAAAGCTACTTATAAAAATGAAGTTTCAAGACTACCGGTATATATAAACAACAAATTATTTGGGGCGGGTAGAAAACAACAAATTGTGCTATGCAGGGTGGGCTGAAATATTAGCGGGTTTGCTCCGCAACCGCACCATTTGTGAACCCTATTTCTGAGAACTTCCTTAGCAACAGGCTATTTTTCCTAGAGGACACTTGTTTAGACCAAATTCAAATCAATTTGTGTTGAAAAATCCACTCATCCAGACAACCTCTCAAGATGAAGGCACAACATTGAGAAGAACCTTTATAACAGCATCGAGAAGCTCTCTGGTTGTTAGGATTCTTAATACGACAGAAATCACTACGAACCAAATCATAGAAAAAGGATAAGAGGCAGGTGGAAAAAAATGTGAGGCCCCTTCTCATGCACACATGTAAAAGCACGGATAAGAGGATAAAAGATCCTCAAATGGTTGAGGCTAAAAGTGTGACTCAATGTGTTGAAGATAAAACACTGAAAGGGAATGTGTGTACAAGATGAGGACATTGATTCCTCAAAATAATTACTGATAGACAAACCTCAGTAGCTGCTCCTTCATCGTCTTTGTACCCAAGCTGTTCTAAAATCTCATGGATGGCTGTTAGATCCATTCTCAAGCAGGCTTCACCAAGTGGAGACAGAGGCATAGTTCCACCATCACGTGAGATACCCATCAAAGAATGAGAAGGAACCTGCAAAACAAGTATCGTTACTTTGATCTCTGACAAGTTTTTTACGTCAGTAATTATGAACATAATTACCCTAAAATGCTTTTTTACCTGACCACTTCCTGGTTTTTTACAACTTAACTAATAAGAGAGGGAACCAAATTTTAAACCAGAGAATTAAATGGATTCACCAATGTTGCATCACGAGTGTACAATATAATGGGCATCAAGCAATCCTCGCTATATGTATCAGATTAGCTTTTACAGCTTCAGTTGACACCAATAACTACCAGAAGAAGAAACAGTTAATAGATTACAAAACGCATAAATGAGCAATTAGCTTTCAATATTATTTTTGATAATCAAGATATCCCCAACGACCAGCTGGGATACGGTTCGAAACTAGCTGGATATTGGACCCCATCTACCCTTCTCCACTTAAATGTCAGGTCTTGTTCACAGCAAGGTTCAAACTCACATTGTGTTCTTACTAAGAGACTGAATACGTTCGTGGGAGCAGTTAGGCACTATATGTTAAAAATGGGATAGTCCACAATCATATTTTTCTGCAACATAAAAAATTGGAAAAGGACAGAGTTGCCACTGACGCTAAAAAATAACCAACTTCCACACCAATAAGGCACTTCATGTGTCAACCTTTACTAAATTTCCAGTTCAAACAAACTGGAAATCACTGCAAATTTTTATGTCAGGGAAATTTATGAGTGATCCCATTATATAATAACAAAAGGACATCACAATCAGGGTGTGCTTATTAGTTGTTACACACACTAAAGAAATTCAACCACTACGTATCAGCTTCTGACTAATGACCCTTTCCAACAATTTTATGTCTACCCCCTACGCCTTATCCTATCTCTTTCACTGTTTACGAGCTCTCCCCCCAACACGGCAGCTTTGACGGCAAACTTCTATACAAGAGCATGCTTGCAGCAACACAAGCTGAGCAAGCTCAGCCCAGACAAGCCACCCGACGGACAAAAGAGCTATGCAACCTCCCAGCGGGATATTTTTAGACATATGGAGCCGCAGGAAACCGAGACATCCACTCAGTCCCACATTTGGAAAGAAACGTTTTGTACTAATGAAACTTTTTTCAAGAAGTGTCTTATAACCGTTATTCTTCTCTTTGCATACAAGAAGAAAACCCCCGATGGCTACAGGCCTACGTGTGAAACGGTCGGAAAAGGGGGGGAACGCTATAACCCCATCTCCACTACACCACCTTTGGTCTGTGGTAGTGTTCAAACCTGAGACATGCACCGAATCCACACATCATATGTCTCCCTCTTCCCACTAGAGAAAAATCTTGGGGGCCTATTTATGAACCTATTTAGGTGCCGTAAGCTTGCTGATGTAAATCATTTTTCGGATATTGTCGAATCCAATTTTAATTAAGAATCTTTTCCTTCCGTACATTTTGCATCCTTGTACACCAACTAATGAAAGTTTCACTTGATCAAAAGAGAGAAAGAAGAGCACGTAGGTAGAGAAACAAATATCAAACACAGCAGAAACTAAAGATAAGTAATAGATAGTAACATCAGAACAAGAAAAAACAAAACCTCAGTCTCTTTCTGAAGAGGAAATAAAGCAGCAACCAGTGACTTTGGATTTGGCCGCTCACGTGGCTCGTACTGCAGACATCTTGAAGCTATCCTTACCAATTCAGTCCCATCATCAGAAGAAAATTGACCTTCCAAGCAAGAATCCGTAAGCATCTGAAGATTCCGGTCTTTAATCAGATCAAGGGCCTGACAAAAACAGATACAGTATTAGAAGGGAAAAGTAACTGGCCAACAACCACATATCCTTTATCATAAACAGTTTTGATATAATTGATCCTACTTTACAACCATTTAGTCGCCGTAGTACCGCTTGACTTCAACAATCAATGAAACCAATCCCCCCACCCCACCTCAACCCCAAAACACACACACACAACCAAATTGAATTTGATGCCTGATCAACGCTATTTTGCCAAGCTTGAAGTTCTCATTTTTCATGTTTACAGGTAAGAACAATAAAATTATATGATACAAATTAATGAATCAACATGAATCAGACTGTTCAGATACTTCCAACGAGCAGTCTAGTTCTCATTTTTCATGTTTACAGGTAAGAACAATAAAATTATATAATACAAATTAATGAATCAACATGATTCAGACTGTTCAGATACTTCCAACGAGCAGTCTAAGCGTCACTACTGAGATTGAACAAGATAGTTTACCAAAGAAAAGGAGAGGCGGGAATAGGAAAAGATGAAAAGGAATCAGATGTTCATGGGGTTGTTGGTAATGGTTTCTTCTAGGAACCTAGTCGACAAAGACAGCCATGTATTACGAGAGTCTAGAAATTAGAACGGAGTTTTGTTGTACAAACAGCTCCAGTGTGTCCACTGCATATAGGGAGAACAAAACAGCCAGGATTTCTCTATTTAGGGAACTATATTATATTGTGTGTCAAGGCACTCACAGAGCCCATATGTTAACAATCTGTTCTTGCATCATACTGCTATTTTGCCCGTATAAAAATGAGGTGCAAACCAGTATGAGGCAACATTAAAACCAGTAATCTTAGTCCAGCCCTCCATGGGATAAAATGCAGCCAGATAGAGTTCACTGGAGCTCACAGCAGGAATAAGCATCAAAGCCTTTCTTTTTCTGGGTAGGTGAAGAGAGTGTATCAGCATCTCCAGAGTTCAAACAAATTGAAAATTACTATCTCTCCTAATCAACAGTATCTTCAAACCCATAACTGCCTTAGACCAAAAAGATTTCTCATTCATATAAAAGATGGATTGGACATAAACTAGGACAAAAGAAGCACTAAAACGTCATGTTTTCTTGTCCCAAAAAAAAAAAAAGTAAAGCAATTCTTTAATTAGCAGAAAAGAGCATACATGGCTTGGAGGAATATGTTTTCCACTGAGAAGGTCAAGCAAGAGTGTTCCGAAGCTATACATGACACTCTCCGGGGTGATTCTCCCTGCAAAAATTTCAGAATAACTGAGTGAACCATAATAATTTCAACAACTCATAGCCAGAAATATCATTAATGTCATAGAGAGAAGCAATTATTCCTAATAAATTACAGCAATTAGCTAAATGAACAAACCAATGCCACAAAGGTAAAAGTTGCTTGTAAAGAAGGCACCCCTTCAACTTTCTAAGTCAACAAAGAAATATAATCAAACAAGCTAAATGAACAAACCAATGCCACAAAGGTAAAAGTTACTTGGAAAGAAGGCACCCCCCTTCAACTTTCTAAGTCAACAAAGAAATATAATCAAACAATCTACTGGGAACAGGCAAGAGGCAGCAAAATCACTCGGCTCCTCCCTAAACCCCCCTCCTCTTCCTCTTAAGAAGGGAGTTAAAATAACAAAAATTAAGGTCATCAAGCAAAGACTGTCATGAAGAGCAGGATACCTAACAAAGTTTTATGCTTTTTATGGTTAATGGCTAAGGAAGCAGTCCTTACAGAGGACAATGCCATGAAGAGGGATAACCTTGTGATAACCTTGTGTTCCAGGTGTTTCCTATGTGGTTAAACAGCTCGACTGTCAACCATCTATTTTTACATTGCAAGTACACTCAACAACTATGGAGACTATTCTCAGCCTTAAAAGGCATTTCCTGGACCATGCCTAGGAAAGTGACTGAGGCCTTAATGAGTTGGGAGGAAGAAGGGGTCCATGCATAGGACAGAGGTAGATGGATAATTATCCTTAGTGCTATATGGTGGGCTATCTGGAAAGAGAGGAGTTCAAGATGTTCTGAGAGCATTGTGAACAATGTGCAGAAAGTTAAACTTAACTGCATTCTTCTTTTAGTTTGTTGGTGTAATCAGTTATACTCAAATGACACTTATCTCTATTATTGTTGTTCTAGACTCAATTTAACCATAGAGAAGTGAAGTGAGGAGTAGACTTGAATATAAGGTTTCAATACAACCCATGTATTGTTTTGTGATACAATACAAAGTTACCAAGTTCAAAGAAAAGGTCATCAAACAGAGCATTTTTTTTAACCTGGTAACTTTGTATTATTTCACAAAGCAGTACATAAGTTGTACAATAAAACCTTATATACAAGTGAACTCTGCTCTTTAGAAAGAATTACTTTGACACATCATACTTTTAGGTTGTCGTTTAAGACTGACACCTTTTATATGTTCAATATAAATGGAGTAGGTTCAAGTATAACCATGCTTGTTAGACATCAAGAGTCTGAAATGAGAAACCACGTAAATCTAAGAATGGATCTATAGCCACTTTAAGACTTTCAGATGGATTTAAAAGAGATTCTACAAGATCAACCATAACTGGCTCACCACTTGAAAATGAGTCGGCAGGTCGATTTACATCTTCCCCTGAATGCTAAACATGTAGCACCTATTATTATGCATGATCCTCTCCTCTTCCTCAAGAATCGATTTATTTTTATGACCAGTTCCGAAACTCAGGGGATGACAGATCGACCCTCTATATCCTTGTGACCAATATATCAAGATTGCACATCAAATTTGAATTTGTGACATGCACCTAACATTAAATGTGGCTTTATACTACCTTTGCCTTTTGAACCAAAGCCTTGGGGATTGGTAATTTGGTATATTTATAAAGTTTTTGGGAAGTTCTTTAATTATGATTTAATAAAAAATATTGCCATATAAACTTTTTAATCGATAAATGATAAGAGGGCAGCCTGATGCACTGTGTTCACGCGGGGTCCAGGGGCTTGGACAAATGGAAGGAATTCACCTAATGTCTTTTGTCACCACTGGGATTTGAACCTGAGACCTCACCTCATGGCTTGGCCTAATACTGTCTGTTGGAGAAATCACCTAATACTATAGCCTTTCTACATGTTCGGCTTTTTATGTCTTTCAAAAAAATTTAGCATGCTTCACTTAAATTGCTCCAAGTTTGGCCAATAACCGTAAAATATTGTTGGAAGGCTGTTAGATTAGCTTATTATTTGCATCACTCTCCTTTTATCTATTTAAAAAGTTCAACCAAAAGAAGCTATTTGTCAAAGTTTACCTTTGTAGTTTTAGTACTTTGGAGCTAAATTTATAAAGTACTTCATGCAGAAGAGATAAGTGATGTTTCCAAAGACCCCAAAAGTAACTAATCCCTGGAACAAAGATCAAATTGTAGCAGAGTAGACGAGTGCACTGTTCTCTTCTAGCCAAGTCTTGGTGGGCTGTTACACCACTACGTATGTGGGTGGAAAGTAGCATTATCTTTAAAGAATGTAAGATATATACACCGGCAGTATAAGAAACTTTTATACCATCAGATCACCTTTACCTATTGTAGTAGGTAAATACAAATACCATATATTAGGCAGGCTTACCAGTAGATTATATTTGGGTTTCCTGATAATGTAAAGAACTTTACAAACCGACTATGTCTACAGCTTAAAAACTCATCTTTAAATTGGTCCAGTACGCGCAAGTTGGCCTGGATACCACCATACTATTTGAAAAGAAGTAGTTGTGTGACATACAACTACATCATTTAATGTCCTGCTTAGTTGCTTAACATTTTGCTTTTTGGATGACCATGGTGTCCGGGCCAGCTTTCACGCACTACAGGTAACTATGTCCACCAAGGCTAGGGCAGATGAAGAATCACCTAGTTTTTTATAAAAAAAAACTGATTTTTTTTTTAAAATCACCTAGTGTTTTTGTCTCCATTGAGTTTTGAAAACGTAACAAGTTTGCTTTTCCGAACAATTAGCTGTTTAAGGAAATGTTAATAACGTTAATATCTGGTAAAGCGGTAACAGGTAACACAACCGCTACTGATAGATAGATGAAAGAAGGAGAAAAGTTATGCGAAGACGTACCCAAACTCTTATACTATATAGCTATATAATATTATCTATATATACTATATATATATAGATGATATATATATATATATATATATATATATATGATATATATATAAGAGTTACTGTCTACGCCAAAACCTACCCTATTGCCATGGAGGTAGAGGGTTTCCCAACAGACCCTCGGCTCGAGAACGCACAACAGACCAGTTAAAAGAAAAATACAAAAGTAAAGAGATCATAGAAGACAATAGGGAAAGCATAACATAGCATCAAAAAATAGGAACAATAACAATGCACTACCTTTAACTATTACAAATTGAAAATATGATGTATATAGAGGTACCTGTCCTCAAATATTCAGGAGGAGTAAATGCCAAGTTTGTGCTGTAACTTTTTCCATCTCGACTATTTTTCATCAAACCAAAGCAAGAGAGACGGGGGTCGCCTTCCTGAGAAATAGACAATTGGTAGATCATTAGAAGCACTCAAATCCTTAAATCCGTAAAACTTGATACTTACCAATGACCATCAAAATAAATGACCAGGGCACTAGGTACTTACTTCATCAAATAATATTCTATATGCATTAAGATCATGATAAAGTGCCCTCCCTCTGATTGTACAATACTCGAGAGCCTGTGCTAGATACAAAGCCACCCTTAACCGCATTGCCCATTTCATGGGTTGTGTCTCCCCTGGATATGTAAATACAATAAGTCAACTGAAACTTCACCGATCACAAAGAAAAATATGTTCCCTTAGAATCTTTAAGAAAGTTGTGATTTTCATTTATCTTCGTTAAAGAAGTAAGAAGATATGTGTTCCCATCTCATTCAATCTCATTTTACATTTATTGACTTTCTAGGTGAAGTTCGAATTTCATTATTAGGTTTACTTAAATACTCAAATTGTCTAGACAAGTAATGGGGGTAAAAGAGGCAAATTGTATATCAACATACCATAATAATCAATCAACTTTGCCTATAATTTCAAATCAGTTCAGTTTGACCATAATCATCGTTGTCCCTTTTCCCTTGAATTCTACCAAGTTACTGCATCCTATCTTCTCAAAATTTGGATCCGACTCTTGATCACACACTAGAACTACTATAGAAAATCAACCATGGTTGAGCCATCCAACATAGAGTAACCTCACAACGATTTTCTTAGGGCTACATATAGCTTGCAGGTAACACCAGGGCAACAGCAGTACACGATATTTGAGAAACAGATCAAAGAGAACAATAAGTAGGGACTTAAACCATGGATCTGCATGAGTTTTTACTCGTTTACCTCACTTGTGGATAAGTTCACCAGCAGTATACAAGATGAGGTTTCATGGTGGTATGTGCTGACAATACCGTGTTAATTGATGAAGCTAGTGAAAGAGTCAATCAAAAATTGAAACTGTGAAAAAGGTCACTCTAGAAATAAAGGTTTTTTTACGAATAAGTAAGAAGAATATGTGCACTGCAGGTTGAACCTCGATAAACAGAAAGAGTGAAGTGAATTAGGTGAGGTTGTGAAACTTAAATAGACAACTAAGACATCTAGACTTAGTAGTGAAAACGTAACACACAATTAAAATAGGATGACGGAAAGGAAGGAGTATATGTGATATGAAGATACCTAACAAAATAAACATAATGCGAAAGAGAATGGTCGAGTCATATGGCTATAAATGTTAAGCTTTTAGTATGGGACCTTAGTATGGGAATGGATGTTATGCCTTTAAAGCTCAATATACCCATAGCATGAATGTTGTAAAGTGCAAATGTTAATACAAATGTCAGGTTGGAGAAGATAGAAATATCACATTAGACAGAGTTGAAGTAGCATATATAGAAGATAGAATGATTTTCTCAAAATGAAAAACATATAGAAGATAGAATGAGAGAAAGCCTAATATAGTCATGTCTTATGTAGTCTTACCGGTGCAAAGTTGTGGCACTACCGTGATTAAAGTTATTCAAAGAGGACAAATAATTCCTAAACAATAGTCTCTTCACTCCAGTTAGAAACATGTATACCATGGGACAAATCACAAATGTGAAACGTATCAAACTTTCAGTTTTTTAAAAAAAAAATCAGAAGACCTCCAAGATTCTTAAGTTTATCTTAGAATCATTATTAATTGTTGGAATTATGAGCCCAAATAGAGCTGAATCGACATAACGATTTATATAGCTGACCTCAACCGCTTTGGGATAGAGATTACTTTAGTGATTGATTGACAGTATAAAAGCACAAGTCAAAAAGAAGTTAAAAAGATTTCTAATATTCAGACCATAGAGCAATTAAAAGGGGAGCCAGTCACTATAGCTCAGCCAAGGAGGGGTAGCAATAGTGGTGTCACAGGCCTTGTTAGGTGCACTAGTATGGGGGTCGAAGAAAAGGACAAGTACAATTCTTAACAATAAAGCCCTTGAATTGTACATCTTCATTTATGAATACAATTTATTTTGTTTGCTTTTACTTTTTTCTGATATATTTCCATGATTCTACCTAGGTAGGGGTCAAATCTGCCTACTGCTACCCTCTCTGGACCCCACTTGTATTACACTGGGTATGTTGTATATTCCAATAATTACTGCAACCTACTATGAACTTTTTAAAACGAGTAAAGCAATGGTACAAGGGTCATAACTAGGATGGAAAACAGAATTTAAATGTAAAAATAACTTACAGTGAAAGAGATGCTTTGCAAGTGTCTCATTGGGCATAAATTCTGCCACAAGCAACCTCTCATCACCTTCGCAACAACAACCAAGAAGATTTGCTAACCTATTGTTGCGGAGTTGACCAACTGATCTGGCTTCTTCCTGAAGTTCATGATTTGGAGGATAACAAAAAGGAAGTTAAAGTTCATAATTGTTGGTGCGGGGTACATCGTGGAGACGAAATCCCAAAAAGCACCCAGGTAAAGCAGGAACACGACAAGATAAGGGCTAGTCACAGCCTATATAGACCCTCGATACGCGCCATTCCATGTTCCATTCATAGCTTCTCTCTACAGTATCTCTCTCTAATGCCTGAACAGTACATGCACTAACGACAAGACAAAATCCCAACACAGAAAACATGTAGAAAGGGTCCGTACGTCCCTTTTTGCATTTAAAAACTTTATCAGTTGTCCTCATATAAGGAAACCACGTTGAATGATGCCTGTTTAAATAACAGGACAGCTTAAGATCTCCAACATTCTCTATTTTCTTTCCTATTCATTGTTATTTTCCTTTTGCAATGAAACATTTTATCACCAAATGTTAGCCGAAAGGAAAAAAAATTATATCATTTTAGATAACATGAATATAGAAACTTAAACACCTGATGGAATTAAATAAATGCGCTTTATGAATAACTTACTAAGAACTGTCGGGAATCAGGCCATGCAGATCTATTAAAGCGTTTGACGAGGCACAAGCGGTGGTCTGTTCCCTCTGCGTGTTCTCTAACGTGCTTTATAAACAACATTTGAGCGGTGTTTTCATTCACCATGTTCTGAAACTATATTCTCTACAGCAAATCCAGAAGTAGATATTCTCAGCTGCTCAACAGTAAACTCGCGGAATGTAGGCAAATCACTAACTTCAGCTCTTTCTTCATCACCTATTAGAAGAATGAAAACCGACAAAAACATTTACACAATAACAAAAAAAGAAGGAATTGAAAACCGACAAATTTACGATTCTGAATGAAATGCCCTTGGATGATGATAGAAAAAAATACCAAGACAAGCTTCACATACCAGGATTCTGAGCCTCATGAACAGGACCATTCTGTCCACTCCAGCAACACGAGGCGAGTTTAGAAGACTCACAGCCCATTCTACTACCCGCCCTACTTTAGAGATATAACTGCAACTTGTTTGTTTGTATCACAACCACCACATGTTCTTCAGCTTAGACGATCTGCATTTGAGTGATAAAAAGTTTTTTCCATTACAATTACATCCTGATTATTATAAATATATCCATATCATTAAACTAGAAACGGAAAGATGAGGTTAAAGACTCGCAACACAACTGTTAGCCATACACAATTTCAGGTGTACACCCCAAAACATCATACAAAAGTTTATTGAATCTGCTATCCACAGCTCAAACAAACAACAAAGCACACAACAGTCCATTCAATTAGCAATCCACAACTCAAAGATGGGGACAGAAATTCCAAACACACAGAAACTTCACTAGACATCAAAAAGGTTAAAAAATAAATCCAGACAACAAGAATCATACACATCACATTTCAGCTACATCACAAGTAAAGCAAAAAATCAAAAAATTGGAATCATGAAAAAAAAGAGTATAAACCCAAACAAATAAAAAAGGTACCTTTAGCATAGATTCAAAAAAATTCAGTCAATCCAAACACTTGCTATTCACATAACCAATGAATACCCCAAAGCCAAAAACTTCCTCCCCAAATCCAATCAAGAACCAAAAAGCTCCCCTTTTTCAACTGAATCAACACACACCAATTCCAAACCACCCTGAAAAATTCATCATACAAGTCAACCCCAAGTCAAAAATCAAATCTTTTCAAGCTAATACACAAAACCCAAGTCCTAAAAAACCACCAAAAACCCCAGAACCAAAAACCCCATCATACAAAACAAACAATTGTGTAAACCCCATTTGTGTACTTAAGACAAAGAAAACCTTCTGCATTTACATGTGGTAGGGAGACAACGGGTCCACAAGCAAGTTTGAGTGGTAAGGACACCATTAACCATGGACATTTTACAGAACAACATATTGCACAAAATAAAGGTCGGCACATTTCAACAACAACACATGTTTTTTTTTAGCAAACATAAGGCACAAACAAAGGTTATTTTAATAAATAACACCATTTGGGTTCCATTCAATCTTCAAAAGGTTTCAAAGATAAACACACATATAATCAACAAAAAAAAAACATTAACACACCACGCACCTTTTCTTAAATTGATTGATTCAAAAAGTGTAGCAATAATTCTTAGAGAGATCAAGAAAGTTGATTGGAGTCAGGTGAAGATATCATATATCATATATATATATAAGATATATATCTATATATACAGAGTCTAGAGAGACGAGATGGTGGAATAGAGAACGAAGAAAAATAAAAGATGTTTTTTGTACAGATCCCTTTTCAGTGTGTGTACATATTACTCAGTTACTACTAGGACAACTACTACTAAGTATAACGTGTACTATTTTTCCTGCTTTTTTTTCCTGATTTTCCACCGACATTAAACCCCCCTTTTCTCCTCATATTTTCTTTTTTCTAAGACACCAAACACCATAATCTATTGTCTATCCATCTGGCCTTGGCCACAAAACTAAGATATTCAAGTTTTGGTATTATAATAACATTGCTTCAAAGGTCTTGGGGTAATAATATTTACTTCATTCTATGAAATCAACTTCTTCTTTCTTTTATTTTTTTATTCGGAAATAGTTTCGTTACCTGCTCGAAGTAATAATAAGCTCTTTGTACAGTCTATCCTTCTTAATTCTCACTTTTGTGAAATTTCACTAATTATTTTATTATTGTTGTTGTAATAAGCTCTATGTACAGTTTATACTTCTTAAATCTCACTTTGTGAAATTTCAATAATTATGTTATTGTTGTTGTTGTTGTTAAGTACTTTCTCTGTCCCATTTTATGTGACACTTTTTATTTTCGAGAGTCAAACAATTTAACTTTGACTGGACATTTGCGTATGAAAATTTCAAAATTTTTAAAATGAAATTTATATATTTGTAAACTACGTAAAGAGTATTATAAGTCATAATAATTGATAATTCAAAATGTTAAAAGGATCTATGAAAAACTTACAGTAAAAATAGACTTGTTTGAATCTCGAAATTCGAAAAGTGTCACATAAAATGAAACGAAAAGAGTAGTCTTTTTTTTCTTTATTATAGTCGGAATTTTCACCAGCTATGAAATGTTTACTTATGAAAAATAGCACTTGAAAAGTTGGATAATTTTGATAATAACATCAATAATGACATATTTAGTATAGTTTTATAAATAAGCTTTGGATTTTGGAGAGGTCGGTACGCATATAGATGTTATTCCCATCTTGACAGATAAAGAGATTACTTCTGATAATTCCTCAACAAAAATTGAGTGATGTTTAATCGAGACTAATATTATTGAAACTTACTTAAGTGACGTTATTACTATAATATTTAAGATATGTCAAAAAATGATTAAACTGTCATTAACTAAAAAGTCAATGTATAACTCGGTTGATAGTTACAGTACAAGCATTTTGATTTTATTAAGTGAATGTGAATTTTATGAGTTGTTAATTATTATTTTTTAAATTTAAAGTGATTTACGCGGGAACTCATTCCTTCCGTTTTATGAGTTCCTTGTATGATAGAGCAATTGAGGACGAACTTTAAGTTTTCTATGAATGAAAAATCGATAAGGGAACTTTGTTATAATAAAGATTGAAAAGTTGTTTTAAATCTCAAATGCAACCAAACTAACTAGATTGATCATAATATCGTGAAACCTAATAATTCTATATTGTTACTTTCTAAATTATGTACTTTTTTGTCATTTAGAATATATTTTGAAATCAATGTATTAAAATTTTTCAATTAGTGATTGTAGGCTAATGACTCCTACGAGAAACATACTTTTTTGGCATTTAGATTCGCCTGTGTGGTTAAATTTATATATCTTCGTGTTATTTTAGGTGACAACCAAGCAATTTTTATCTTTTATTTTTTGAATGGAAGGATAATATCAATTCAAAAGAGTGTTATGGAAAAATAGAGACCATTCATATAGCTATGAATAGCTTCATCTAGGTCTCTTATAGGTATGAAATCTCTCAATTATTGAATAAGCTCTAATAAATGATTGTTACTAAGAGAGTCAAATATGACCCAAAATTTAATGGTCCTCTTAATTCACCCACAATCTTGTGGGTTGGACACAAAATAATTTGTATTGGTAGATTTTAGCTCAATTTGATATAATCTAGTGATCTCCAACTTACTTCAATTCTAATCCATTTTTAGTTTTACTTTATTTGAATTTACTACTTGAAATTTGTTTTAGGTCAGGGCTCCGTTCCATGAAAAAAATTTCAAATTGGGGTTAGGTCTCAGAGTTCGAGTCTCAAGTCAGGTTTGGATTTTGACTCAAAGGTGGATTTCAAATTTTGGGTCTCGATTTAGGATTGGGTCATAATTGAGTGTCAAAACTCATATCAAGATCAAGTCTCAAGTCGAGGCTTGGGTCCTAGGTTAGGGTTGATTCTCGGGGCTTAGGGCTTGGGTCTTAAGTTAGGATCGAGTCTCGAATTTCAAATTCTGAGTCAACGTCAGGTCTTAATTGGGGTTGGATCCTAGGTCTCATGTCTAGGTCAAGGTCGAGGGTCGGGGCTCAAGTCTTGGGCCCAACCTGAGTCAAATCTTGAGTTGAGTCACGAATCTTAGGTCAGCATTTGGATCCCAAGTCTAGGGTTGAGGTACCGAGTCAGACTTGAGTACTTCTTCTCCTTTTTCAGATCCTCAAGGTTGAGGATCGGGCCTCGAGCCAAGATTGGAAGTTTCGTGTGTCAGGATCGGGTCTCATTCCTAAGCTAGGGTTTGGTGTCGTGTCCTTAAATCGTTGCTATTAACTTATACTATTTTCTAATGATAAATTATTTACTTGTTTCAAATTATTCAAACACTTCTAATGATAAATTATTTACTTGTTTCAAATTAATTCCTGTGTGTTGAAATATTTTAAGAAAAGATGAATTACTGTGCAAATTCATTTTTTTTAACCACTATTGATGTTTTGTAAAACATAATAGGACATAACCAATTTTGGGATGAAATCTCCATCGAATATTTTTGAACATTAAATGAGATATAAAGTCGATGGCTTTCATTTATTACAAATTTGATTTGATTTGGTCTTATAAAAATAACTTTTTTTCTCTAACATAACCAAGAAAGGCCTATTAATTTCCCTTTTGGGTTGACTTTCAACATCTATAATATGCTATTAAATGTGTGTGGTATAACAAGAAATATATTTTCAGTTTTGCCACTTTGATGTTAGTTTATTTGCTTAGTTCTGCCGCAATTAATTTTTATTTGTTCATTTTAAATTTTACACGTTTTTTTTAAAAAAATAGTGATTAAGTTGAATATTTTATCCCAATATTCATATTTGTTGATAAATAGCTTCAGATTTAGGAAAATGTTTTGAAGAATTAATGGTGAGAGTAAAATGAATTTATAAAAAATTTGATACGTTAAAAATGATAAATCAAAATAGAAATAACAAAGAAAGTATTTATGTCATCCTGAATCACATATTTAAACACAATTAGGAAATAAGTGGGTTGAGTCATAATTTGGAATAAACTTAGCAACGTAATTTATGATTTTAATTTAAACACGTAGAAAAGTTATATAAAAGAAAATTGTAGAATTAACCATCTCAGAAATTAAAAAGAGGATTACAAGATAGAGAATTGAATCTTCACCAATGAGTTAAAACTTTAGGTAACCAACTAATTAAAATAAAATAATATTCTCTTCGTTCCATTTTATTAAAAATAGATTACTCATAGTACTTGTCATATTAAAAAAATGAAAACATAATTAATAGTTTATTACCGTTTATTCTTAATTATAAATATAAATATAAAGAGATTAATATGGTGCAAAAGAGAGAAGTACTCCCATAATTTCATATTAATTGAATTGTTCAGATATTTTTTATTTTTCAAATTATCTTAATTGTTCAATTTTCAAGACTATTTTTAGAGTGTTCTTCTAAAAATACCCTTCATTAGTACGCATTAGAATTAGTGATTAATTATTATTAAGTTATTTTAA
Source organism: Solanum habrochaites (assembly GCA_027704765.1). NCBI lineage: Eukaryota > Viridiplantae > Streptophyta > Magnoliopsida > Solanales > Solanaceae > Solanum > Solanum habrochaites. Next base: position 53,071,075 of record JAKWJA010002499.1, on the reverse strand, counting down.
TCATAAATTTGACAATAATTAATAAGGATAAAAATGAAAAAATTATGTTCAATTCCATCTTAATCTATTTTTTTTAAAGAGTGTAAAACACCTCGAAAATTCAATTAATATGAAATAGAGGAGTATCACACAAAGAGGAGCAACAAAAAAGGATAATTCAATCAAATTATCTTTTTATTAATTTTTTCCTTAAAAAATATGTAAAATAAAACGTGAATATAAAAAAAGAAGTGGAGTAATAAAAAATATTGTAGATAACGGAGGAGAAAAAGAGAAAAATAGAAGGCTACATTGGAATTTTACATAGTTTCATGTCATTAATAAAATAGTCTAAATGTAAATATATGAATGATATCAAATGAAAAAATAATGATGAGATGGAAAAAGATTAAAATAACCCTTGAATTATGTAAAATGTAACAAAATCCTTATACATGCTTGGACTAAATTTTTTTGGAAAGTGTCGAAATACTTTTATAAATAAAATGAGTTGATTATTTAATTATGTTTATCACATAATCAAAGGGAACAAATTTGTACTCTTAATAGGGTTCATTATAGGGCCATTGTTATACTAATATGATTTTTTGTGTTGTCCAATATCTTTATGTATGCTAGTTCATTGTTTATTAGTATCGCTCATGCAATGCATATTAGGAAAACCATAAGGGAGGATATGTAATGACATCATGTGATAATCTTATGCAATGAACATGTTTATTTTACTTACGAATGATTGAATCAGGTACCACGCTGGTCAAGGAATACTAACTATTGGATCGGCTACTACGCCTAATATAAATACTAACTCTGAGATACACAAATAGTCTGCGTGTGGTTTCTTGAGATAATCGAGCAAGTGCATTTTGGTTCCCTGAATGAACTGATTTACTTGTTATAGTGTGATGTATGTATGTTTGATCCTTAAGTAGTTTGAGTTACTTGAAAGGCGAGTTAAACTCAGTTATGACTTGTATGTGATCATGTAATGCATGTTTCAAGTAAAGAATAAGTTAGAATAAAGATGGAGAGTCATAACTATATTATACTTGTAATTATCATGCTATGTTTATTGGTTACTGAAATGGTGGTTAGTAAATCAGGTAGATGAACGCGGATCAGTGTGTAGGTTAAGTGTTGGAACTGATTATAGTGGTCTAATATTTTAGAACTTGTATGATAATGGAGGTGAGAATCAAGATATATAAATTGATCTAAGTTAAGATATATTAGTTGGTCTAAGGTTCCAATTTCAGCTATTGTTTCGAAAGGACCAAAGAAAAAAGGTGACATAATAGGTCAGAATTTGTTCTCTCGCTCCTTGCTGGAGGAGCGGCATACCGGAAAAAAAAGCCCTTCCTCGGATTCAAACCGATGACTTTCTTAGCCTATTTCTAAAGGAAGAACTGATCAACTTGCATGTGTTAAGCATACGACTGAAGTAGCACCCTGGGCTGTTGATACAATAGTCAGAAAAATTATTACATTGGGGCATAAGAACTTGAGAGAGAATATATATTTGTGGATAGGGCTAGGGGAGGCCTTATATTCAGTAATCTCTATTTGATAAATAAGCTAGGTTATGATTTGATATTAGGATGACATAACAACTAGGCTTGGGAAACCTTTGAACAGTAACAGTGATATAATTGACAGTAGGATGAGGAAGGAGGTTAAAATCAAGGTGCATTAGTTTATGGAAATTATACATGGGAGGGTAAAAGCATGTGGATAGAGAAATGGAGTGTGTAACATTCATATTGCATGTTCGCGTCTGAATATCTACTCTATATTATGTTGTAGGTTCGGATCGACTGATTATATCTACTTGTACGTGTTGTTTGCACTGATACTACTCTTTCAATGTCACTTGATATAGTCTAGTTTCAGGATTTAGAAATGTTTTAACAGGTGAAGGAAATGATGATCTCTGACTTATATACTCATAGACAGTTGTTAAAACGATAATATATATAATTTTTCACCCTAACAACCAAAAGTTATTGTGGGTGCAGTGGTCGAAGTCGACTCTTTGAACCGCCAGCGCGTGAGATTGAATCACCCCTAAGGTAAGTTTTATTTTACTTTTTCTCTTTAAAAAGAAAGTTTTGTGCCATTCCTTTCTTAGTTGAATTTAAAACAAATAAAGTCCCAACACAATTCTAAACAAAATATAAGACTTTTAAAAATCTACGCTTACAAGTATTCTTCACTGTATAATTAAAGTCATACTCTCATTATCTCATATAAAGGTAAGTTCTTCTTTATTGGTGTATTTTTTTTTATGAGATTTATTGCTGATTCTTGTGATTTGAAATGGATAAATTTTTGACAAAACATAATTCTTCTCAACCAAGTTCTAGTTTTAGAGACAATTCTTCACGTTTTATAGATGAATTTGATTTGCAATAATTTAAACCGGATCCTGGAGAAAGGATTCTTGATAAAAGTTGATTGTTCTTTTTTTTACTTATAATGTTCAATATTACTTAAAGTGAAACAAAATAATAAAATTCACTATTAAAATTTATTAGGGCCTGAAAAATTTTGGAGGTTTAAGCAAGGTGTTTTGCTAACCTTACTCTTAAGTCACTCCTAGCCTTACCTCTGAGCCACTCTTAGTGGTGCTGCCCCTATCTTCAAATCTTGGGTACGCATCTGTATCAAGTGTTAGGGTAAGTGTTCGTGCAATTAAGTAGGTCGGACCGTGACAACCTTTCTCTCCGTCAAATTCAAAAGTTAGCTAGCGTTAGGCCATATATTTTCAAATATTCTTCGCAAATATTATTTGAATGAAAATTAGGATGAAATTTCACTACGTGTTTGGCCATAGTATTTGGAAAATATATTTCACATTTTTAGAAAAATATGATTTATACCCAAAAGTTTTAAAAATTATCAAAACTAACTATAAGCTTATATTACAAGTCAATTGGATGTTCGTTGCAACAATAACAAATAGTGTCCATGACACTAGAGTAATGTGGTAGTTTGGAGTGAGTGCGACAAGCATCATTTCATACATCATGAAGTATATATAAAGCACATGACTTTGTCAATTTTCAAAGATCCCAAATAATGAGATTTGGCGAAAAATTGAAATATTTGCCTCTTTTTTTTTTCAAATAATGACAAATTGTACGGACAAACATTATTTGTGAAATTTTTTCTCAAATATTTATTTGAGAAATCTATGGCCAAACGGGCCCTTAGATACGTTCATCCCTGATTAAGTTTTTAAATATCCCTAATATAAAAAAAAAACTTCACATCTTCAAGAATAGACACTATTTTCTAAATATTATTTTTTTGGATAAGTTGAAAATATTTTTTAACCGACTAAATTTAATAAAACAAAATGAGTTACGAAGATCCATTTTTCATGATTTGTTTTTTAGGAAATTTAAGTTGCATGAATATTTGTTTATTACACCTAAAAAGACAAAACTCTCTACTATCTTCCAATTACTGAATCATCCAAATTCAGTTTCAGAAGAGGACATCCTAAAACTGAAAAAATGGAACTATATTATCTTTTTCCAATTCAATGAAGCCAAAAATTTTAAACCCACCGCTTGAATAAAATATGATAACATAAATAAGTTTAGAAAAAAAAATGGTCCAACACAAAATAAACGCTCAAAAATTAAAATGGTGAAAATTAAATCTTCTAATTTTTCATTTAATAAAAATCACAAATTTAAGCAAATATTTTAAAAAGTCACAAGAAAATAAATAATTAAATTAGAATTTGTAAAATCAAATCAAAGAAAGAGATGAATTGATCTCTAATCGGTGGTCATACAAGCGAAAATCAAAAGGATGGATCCAAACTTCTCAAAACTTTTCATTAACTAAAACACAAATCTAAACATTAATAAGGTCTTAACAGACGCCTACAAAAAATTTCGATCGAAAACCCGTCGGAATCACGTATCACCAAAAACCAATGCACTATAGTACTCGTAAAATGATATAGTTGGTCATTCCTGCTTTGAGCCTCGTTTAAACTTCAAAATGTGGAATTTTTCTCCTCGGGACAACCTCACGCCATTAGTAAGTTCTTAACGGACGCCCACAAAAATTTCGTCCAAAATTCCATTGGAATCATCTATGACAAAAAATGTATGAATTATAGCACATGTAAAACGATATATTTTATCATTCCCAATCTGATCCTTGTTTGGACTTGAAAATGCGGATGGTTTCCCTTCGGGACCAACTCACGTCAATAATAAGGTCATAACGAATTCCCAATAAAACTTTTGGCTAAAAAACCCATCAGGATCACGTATCACAAAAAATTCATGGACAATAGGACACGTAAAATGTTATTTTGAACTTGAAAATAAAGGGGTTTTCCCTCGGGACAAACTCATTCCATTAATAAGATATTAATGGAAGCCTGTAAAAATTTTAGTCAAAAACCCGTCAAAATCGTGTATCACAAAAAATTCATGGACTGTAGCATACATAAAAACAGTAAGTTTGGTCCTTCCGCTATGGCAGCTAGGGTGGCACTATATTGAAAAGGAGTGCACTATGAAGCCTGTGCAGAGTGCCATAGAAGATGACATTATAGCGACCTCCAGTATAGTGAGTTTCAAGGTCGCTATAACAACCTGCATCTACCAAAGCTATAGGGGGCGTGTTAATGGCGCCCTTTGTCCCAAAATTTCAAACATCAGCAAAATTTTCTACATATCAGTGTTCCCCTACTTAAATACACAAAATTCTAGTCACACGTCCGAATCTAAGTTTTAGATTCTGATATGAGTCATGCTACTATAAGGGTTGTGCAGCCGCTAAAACGGCGTCTCTACGACCATTATAACATGTTGATAAAAATAAATCTGCTAACCTAATTAATGTGTCTTCTTTTCCACTCTTGAAAGGATAAAATATACGAGGGATACTCCAATAATTATCCAAAGTCACTCGAGGCTAGGTTATAATCATATCTTGTTGATGTTTGCAGATTGCATGCTTGGTTGAATGATCTTTAGTTACTATTTATTATTATTAAATCAGGAGATAAAATAATGACAAAGAGGTGGTTCTCTAGTTCTTGATTGGTAATGTTGAAGTTTCCTGTTGGGTTATATCCATTTCATGGACTTTTGATAATCTAGGGGAACAAATCCGTATTCTTAATGGGGCCATTGTTATACTAATATGTGTTGTCTAATATATTGTATGATGCTTATTCATTATTATTAGTTATCACTTGGTAATGCATGTGTTAAAAAATCGTATAAAAAGTTTATTGATCTATGGTTTATGTATTATTGTTTATGTGGTTGGATGATTGGTGGGTAAATCATGTACCATGGTGGTAAAAGAATCCTAAACAGGGATCAAATACTACGCCGTTTAATATAAATACTAAATCTAAGGATACACAACACGTCGCATGTGCATGCTTTGAGAGAATCAAGTACAGTGCATTTTGGTTCCTTAAATGGAACGATTAACCTTGTTATATTGTGATGCAGTAATTGATCCTAAGTGGTTGAGTTACTTGAAAAGCAAGGTGGACTCAGGTATGACTTGCATGTGATTGCAGTTTCAAGTAGATTTAAGTTCGAATAAGAATGGTAGTCAATAAGCCGATAGTATACTTGTAATTAGGATGGTATTATGTTATTGGTTACTGAAAGATGAGAGTAAGTCAGGTAGGACCAGAGATTGGGCGTGGAGTTTAAATATGAGACTGCTTAGTGGTCGAATATTTAGAACATCTATGATAAGAGGGGGAGAATCAAGATAGATAAAATTTGGTCTAGTTAAAATATGCTTAGGTTCATTTCAAATTACTATTTTGAAGCGGCCAGATTGTGGGCAGAGAACTTGAGGAATATAGACTTTGTGGATAGGGACTAGGGAGTCCTATATTCAGGATCTCTATTTGATAAATAAGGATAGGTTATGATTTGATATAGAATGCATACAACAAGGCGTGGGAAATTTGAACAGTATACGATGGATATAATTGACAGTCAGACGAGGGGCGGAGGTTAAATCAGGTGTAGTAGTTTAGGAAAATGATAATGGGAGGGTCAAAAACAGGGGTGATAGAGAAATGGAGCATGTGTACAGTCATATGCATGTCGCGTCTGAAATATAGACCTTATTATTGTTATAGGTTGGTCATCGACTGATTATGCCTAATGGACGTGTTTGTTTGTACTGAGTTTACTCTTTCGATATCACCTTGATATAGTCTGGTGTGCAAGATTTAGAGAGCTTTCATAGGTGAAGGAGCTAGTGATCTCTGACAAAATCTACTTTTTTTATGATAGGAGTGTGTTATTTCCTTAAAGTATTTGGTAGTGTCTTAGTAGCTCTTTACCTGTTTGGCTAGCTCTGAGGTAATGTAGTACGTGTCTTTCGTCTTAAATCTAAGTTGAGGCTTTAATATAGGGAGGTGTCAGATATCGATTTGATGATTCTGCGTATCTTTAATTGATCTGGTGGTTGGGGTTCTCCTATCTAAGAAAGGGCGACCACATGCACCCTCGTAACTTTTTTAAAAAATCAAATATTATACTGTATAGACATCTTAAAATGATACATATATATCATTGTGACCCTAACAATCAAAGGTGTTGTGGGTTGCAGTGGTCAAAGTAGCCTCTGTGAACCGTCAGGGAGCGCGAAAATTGTGATCCCTCATAAAGGTACATTTTATTTTACTTTTTCTCTTTTAATACAAATAAGTTGTGCCACCCTTATTAATGAAATAAAAAAAAAAAGTCCCAACACAATTCTAACAAAATATTAAGAATTCTAGAAAATTTACGCTTCTACGTAGTCTTCAATGTCATAATTTAAAAGTCCTACTCCCATTATCGTCGCATTAAAATGGTAAATTCTTCTGATTATGAACGTATGTTTTGTGAGATTTCTCACGATTCTTGTAATTTGGAAATAGATAGATTTTTTGACGCAACATAGTTCTTCTCCGACCAAGCTTCTATGTTTTAGAGAAAATTCTTCGGTCTATTTTTACTGTGGAACCCGAGAAAGGATCTGATTACAAAGTTGATTTCTCTTTTGCATTTTTTTTTTATTTTTTTTAATGATAAGTCAATATTTCTAACGTCCGAATAAAAGAATAAAATTCACTATTAAAATTTAGTAGGGCCTCAAAATTTTTGAGGGCCTATAGTGGGGTGCTGTGTACCGTTACTCTTAAGCTCCTAGTCTTACCTTTGAGCCACTCTTAGTCGTGCCTCTTTATCTTCAAATCTTGGGTTCGCCTTGTTGATCTAGTGTAGAGTAGGTGTTGTGAATGTCTAAGTATGATAGGATCGTGAAAACCTTTCTCTCCATTCAAATCAAAACCAAACATCCATTCTTTATAAGTTTCAGATCTCCGCATATTAAAAAAACTTCACGCTCTGCAAGAAAAGACACGATTTTCTAAATTTTTTTGGCATAACGTTGGAAACTAATTTTTAATTGCACTAATGAAAAAAACAAAATGGTTACAAGGATCCATTTTTTAGGGATTTTTGGTTAGAAAATTAAGTTGCATGAATACTTGTTATTACACTGGAAAAAGACAAAACTCCTACTATCTTCAATGAGAATCATCAGAAATTCAGGAGAAGAGGACATCCTCTAAAACTGAAAAATGGAAACTCTCTTATCTTTTTCAATTCAATGAAGCCAAAAAAATTAATAAACCAATAAATCAACCCACCGCTTTTGAATAAACGTGAAAGCACAAATACGTTAGAAAAATGGTTTGTTCCACCACAAAATAAAGGGCTCAAAATTAAATGGTGTGAAAATAATTCTTGTCGATTTTGCATTTAATCAAATTGCAAATTTGTGCAAATATTTAAAAAAGTCTAGAAAAATTAGAACACTTAAACCAGAATTTTGCAAATCAAATCAATGAGAAGAGTCTAATTTAAAACTTGTACGTGACATTGAAATTTCAAGTTTACAGTATCTTAAAAATTTAAAATACAAATGTCAACTTCTCAAATTTGAAATTGAAAACTTTAAAGTTGAAACTTGAAATTGAAACATGAAGCTTGAAATTGACAAGTTTAAAAATTGACAAATTTGAACATTTAATTGTAATTGAAATGTTAAAAGCTTTAAAATTTAAAAAATTATTAGCTAAAAACAGTATGTCAATACAAAATAAAAAGATATTGTGAAAACAAAAAATCACTAATTCGTACTCCCGTCTGTCTTTGTCCCCCAAAATCCCATACCATCCAGTACTAATAGTAGGACGGGATGGGACCTATTTTGTCACCCTCTAATCCCTGGACCAATCAAATCCCCCTTCCCGTGCCCGTCAGGTCCCTCCTTCGTCCCATCCCCCAGTCCCATCCCCGTTACCCATGGCTCAGCCCTAGTTTGAACTTGAAAATGCAGACATTTTTTTCTCGAGAACAACTCAGGCCACTAATAAGGTCTTAACAGATGACAACAGAAAATTACTGCCAAAACCTAATGAGATAACGTATCATCAAAAATCTATGAACTATATCACACTAAAAATAAGTAAATGGTCATCCTGGCACTTTAGCCGTGTTTGGACATGAAAAGGCGGATGTTGTCTCGCGACAAAAACTCACGCCATTACTAAGGTTTAAACGGACGCTCACAAGAAAATTAAGCTAAAAGCCCATCGAGATAACTTATCACCTGAAACTCATAAACTATAACACACGTAAAATGGTAAATTTGGTCATTCCCGCTCTAGCTCTTTTCAAATAAAAAAGAAAACGTTTGCCCCTCGAGACCAAGTCACGCCATTAATAAGGTCCTAACATACACCCATAAAAAAATTTGATCAAAAACCTTTCAAGATCACATATCACAAAAAATTAATGGATTATAGGACATGCAAAATGATAAATTTGATTGTTCCCGCTCTGGCCTCATTTGAAATTGAAAATGCATATTTTTGCCCCTAAGGACTCACGGTGTTGATAAGGTTTTTGTTAGGTTTTATTTGCCCTAAATTTCTTACCATAAATAGGTTTTCCTTTTAGGAAAAAGGTTTTGGATTGACTAATCCTTTTTCTAGTAGGAAAAGGTCTAGGACTCTATAAATAGAGACATGTTCCTTCTAACTTAAACAACATTCAAAATGTAGTCTTAAAGCTTGATACATTATCACTTGTGTGAACCTCCCATGTATTCTGAGTGAATTTGGTTGAGGTTGTTTCCCTCTGCACTTGCACTCTCATATTTATAGTGAATTGCTCATCTCCTTTGTGGACGTAGGTCGATTGACCGAATCACGTTAAATCTTTGTGTCTTTTGGTATATTTCTCGTCATCTTCTTACTCATGATCTTTCGAGGTTTGCATTGCTAGCTTCTCGTTATACCTGCTTATTTACGTTTAACAAGTCGGTATCCAGAGGACCAGATTCAGATGGAGTCAGTTTTAGGGTTCGATAATCGAATGATTGAATCTGGCCGAGGGAGTGTTCTATTCTTGGCGGTGTAGTTCTAGCCGCAACCTTTTTTGAAGATTTTGTTGGAGAAATTGTTTCAGAGAGGTTCTCTGGTTTGAGACGTAAATTTGCAAAGGAGATTATGGAGAGGAGGAAGCAAGTTGTTGAAGATAATAAAGAGGTGGACAAATTATTTGTCAGAAATTCAGGCAAGGGGAGATTTGTTAGTTTTATGTCTTAAAATTTTCTTACCATAAATAGGTTTTCCTTTAGGAAAAGGTTTGAATTGACTAATCATTTTTTTATCGGGGTGGGGAAACGGTTTAGGATTTCTATTAAATAGAGGACTTATTGTTAATTAATCAACATTCACAATATTAGTCTTAAAGGGCTTTGAGAATGTGGTTAGGGGATGAAGTTATGGGTCTCACAAGCCCATGATACCAACAATTATCACTTGTGTGGAAACTTGTTCACCATGGATTTTTCTGAGTGAAGTTGGTTTTGAGGTTGTTTCCCTTGTTTTGTAATCTAATATTTATAGTGGAAGTGCTTATCTTCTTTATGGACGTGGGTCGGATTGACAGAACCACGTAAATCTTGGTGGCTTTTGGTTGGTATATTTGTCGTCATCTCTTACTCGTGATCCTTTGGAGGTTTGCATTGCGAGCTTAGCGTACACCTGCTTATTTAAGGTCGACAAACAATTTGTAACAAACGTCGGACAAAAATTGTGGCTAAAAACATGGCGTGAGCACATATCACCACAGAAGAATAGGAACGAGAAACAAGAGAAAAGAGGAAAGGGGAGAGGACAGAGGGGGGTCGAGGCGGTGAAAGGGAAGAAGAAAAAGGGGAGGGGAAGGACAAAACGCAGGAAAGGAAGAAGGGGTGGCTAGACGAGCTGCAACACAAAGATGTGGCCTACCCTCCGACCACCAGAACCTCTCCATCATTACCCACCCCAGATTACTTCCCTTAACCTCCACCCCACCTTTACCCATTAAACCCCCCACCCATCAACCCCCCTCCCCTCATTAACCCCCCATTTTTTCCCCCTACTTCCATCCCTAGGCTCCTCTCCCCTAATTCCCCTCTACCATTTGTGTCTCACGCCCTCTACCCCTCCCCTTAACCAAAATTCCACAAAATATTTTGGCGATAAACTCATCGGGATCATGTATCAAAAAAATTCATGGACTAGCAAACGTAAAATAGTTAAATTTGCCATACCTGCTCTAGGTATCGTTTGAATTTGAAAATGCAGATATTTGCCCATCGGCCACAACTTTCGCCATTAATAAGGTCTTAACAGACACCGACCAAAGCTTTCGGTTAAAAATCTATGGGATCACATATCACCAAAAATCTATGGATTATGTACATGTAAAATGGTAAATTTGGTCATTTTCGTTCTAGGCCTCATTTTAACTTGAAAATGTGGATGTTTTCTCTCAAGACCAACTCAAGCCATTAATAAGGTCTTAACAGACGCCCACAAAAAAATTCAGCCAAAAATTCATCGGAATCAAGTATTACCAAAAATCCATGGATTATAGCACACGTAAAACGATAAATTTAGTCATTCCCACTATGAGTCTGATTTGAACTTGAAAAGGCGGATGTTTGCCTCTGGGACCAACTCACACCATTAATAGGGTGTTAACGCGCTTTTACAAAAGATTTCGCCAAAAATCCTTCGAGATCACATCTCACCCAAAACCCATGGATAATGGCAAACGTAAAACAATATATAATTGCAGCCACTTGAAAAGCATCATTCACAATCAATCCAAATTAAACGGTTATGTGAGTATAAGGGAAACTTAATATTTTCTAAAATAGGCATTAAATAAATTATAATTCAGCGGCAAGGAGATCATGGATATGACCTGCAATTCTGGAAATTGCCGGTGACTACAGTCTTACGTCTATCATCTTAAAAGTCCAGAAATTTTGCCACATGAATTATTCATACGGCTATTTGTTTTGTTACTTTCTTTTCAACAAGCATCCCAGAGTTCTTTGAGTTTTTTGCATTGTTGTAAACATTGTTACCACGATCATCTGACAGACCATCAAAATTATAATTTTTACACAAACAATCTGAGTGGTCCATGCTTCTGGTTTACCAAGAATCGTCATGCAGCAGGGAGTTAAGAGTAGTTCATCTGATTAACAGAACATTCTCCATTGATGAACTTCTTGAGACTCAAGTAGTGAGATCAGAATAGAAGAACATCTGTTTGCTCTCCAGTCTTAAGTCGATTCCAGAAAGGAAAATTTGCAGGTTTCTCAGCCGGTTGTAGGCAGAATTTGACACGATTATGTGCAAAACCGTTGTTGTTCTTTGCAGCACTTACTGTTCCAGCATTTTTGGACTTGAATAGTCAATTTTTTTTTGGTCACAAATGAAAAAATTAAGTATTTAAAATACTAAAGTAAAGAACAAATCTTTAACACAAACTGATTCGATTTAACGATAAAGTGTATGTCTTTTAATCGTGTACTCGATATGAATTTTAAAAAATCAAGCAGCGTAGAAAACCAAAAGGTTGTATCTCCAGAAACCGCAAATAAGAAAACTTTAAATTTCTTAAGATTTGTTATTCTTTACAAGTAACTTTGTGTTGTATTTATAAAGTTAATGAAAGAAACCGAAACACGATGAAGCAGAAAAAATTTAAATACAAGAATTATCCGATCCACAGAAACTAACTGTGTGTCCTTAAGAAATTCATCCCCTCATTACCAAAGGTTATGGTTTAACTTCTCTCCCAAGATACCAAATGGATTAAAACCTGTTAAAGAATAACGGGACCTCAAACTTTCTTTAACTTCAACGAACTACAGAACAGCCAACCAAGTCACAAAGATCAGTCGATGCGATATTTGATTTTATTTGAGGAGAAAAATAAATGCAGAGAAGAAAAATTTTAGTATTGAAAAATCAAAAAAAATGACTTCCTTTATCTAGCCATTTTTCAGGCAAGGAAACATGTCCTTGTTCAAGTGAAAATCTGTTCAGACCCTATTTATCCAGAAAAGTTGGGTCCTTTCGGAAAAAATAACAACTTTTCGAAAAAATTTGCCCATGTAGGAAAATAAAGACTTTTGGAAGGAAAGTAACGACCTTTTTCGAAAAAAGTAACGATCTTTTCAAAAAAGTAACGACTTTTCGAAAAAAGTAACGACCTTTTCGGAATGTTACCGTTTTACCCCAAAATTTATAAAAGAGATAATAAACAGGATTTAATTTGATTTTAACAAAATTGATTAAAAATGTTTTGTCAAATGAAAAAATTATCAATACTCATTGCTAAATCCAAAATCCAAATCCAAAGAAATGACTTTTCATTACACTTTGCAAATGACTTTCATTTTTTACTCCAAAGTAGTACCCTAACTTTTGATTCTCTCTTTTCTTGTCCTTCACACTTGCTAAAACCCAAAAACAATCCTGTTTGAGTCTCGTTTAACACTTCCAAAAATGTGGGAATAATGTTCTCCTCGGGAAACCTCGAGCATTAGTAAGTTCTTAACGACGCTCACAAAAAATTTCGTTTTTGTCCCAAAAATTCCATTGGCATCATCTATGACAAAAGTGTCATGAATTATAGCAATGTTAAAAACGACTATTTATCATTCCCAATCTGCTCCTTGTTTGGACGGGAAAATGCGCATAATTGTTTTCAGAACTGTGATTAGTAGCATTGTAAAAACGTTAGGAAGATCTCCATGATTTAGGGAATTCAATAACCAAATCATTCTATTTTTTTTTTTCAATTCAAATATAAACCGTTATTTGAATACATTAAAATTTCCTTTTTCAGTAATCTTGGATATGTTAGACATGATAATACTATGTCACTTGCATAAGTGAGTGCATTCTTGACTTGTCTAAATCATTTGATAAACCTCGATAGCTGATCTTTTTCTTTCCACTTAGGATTTATTTTGAACGAACCAATGAGGAAATGTCTCTATATTTAACAATCCAACTTATCTTTCTTAACCGGGCATTGTATGCCACTCTCCCATTTTTATAATTCGGTGCAATAATTTAAAATTTTGAGCACGCGATGATTTTTCCCCATTTTGATTTTTGGGCTAGGTTAACGTCAAGATGCCATAGTGGGAGGTTTCCCACTTTGGTGGCGCTGCTAAAGCACATGTACGACCATTATAACATGTTGATAAAAAAAATCTGCAACCTAATTAATGTGTCTTCTTTTCCACTCTTGAAAGGATAAAATATACGAGGGATACTCCAATAATTATCCAAAGTCACTCGAGGCTAGGTTTTCCTTAATCTGAGTAGTTAAAATCATTTTACCGCATCATATCTTGTTGATGTTTGCAGATTGCATGCTTGGTTGAATGATCTAATATGTGTTGTCTAATATATGTATGTATGCTTCTTCATTCTTTATTAGTATCACTTGTGTAATGCATGTTAGAAAAATCTTATAAACAAGTTTATTTTACTTGTGATTTTATGTATTATTGTTTATTGTGGTTGTGCATGATTGGTGGTTAAATCATGTACCATGGTGGTAAAAGAATACCAACTATTGGATCAAATACTACGCCTAATATAAATACTAACTCTAAGATACACAAATAGTCTGCATGAGCTTCCTTGAGATAATGAAGTAAGTGCATTTTGGTTCCCTGAATGAACCGATTAACCTGTTATATTGTGATGCATGTATATTTGATCCTTAAGTGGTTTGAGTTACTTGAAAAGCAAGTTGGACTCAGGTATGACTTGCATGTGATTGCATGTTTCAAGTAAAGATTAAGTTCGAATAAGAATGGATAGTCAATAGCTATATTATACTTGTAATTATGATGGTATGTTATTGGTTACTGAAATGATGAGTAGTAAGTCAGGTAGATGACCAGGGATTGGTGTGTGGGTTAAATGTTGAGACTGATTATTGTGGTCTAATATTTTAGAACTTATATGATAAGGGGGTGAGAATCAAGATAGATAAATTGGTCTAAGTTAAAATATATGATTTAGGTTCCAATTTCAAATACTATTTTGAAAGGGCCAGATTGTGGGCATGAGAACTTGAGAGAATATAGATTTGTGAGATAGGGCTAGGGGAGTCCTTATATTCAGGATTCTCTATTTGATAAATAAGCTAGGTTATGATTTGATATTAGAATGTCATAACAACAAGGCTTGGGAAACCTTTGAACAGTAACAGTGATATAATTGACAGTAGGACGAGGAAGGAGGTTAAAATCAAGGTGTATTAGTTTATGAAAATTATACATGGGAGGGTAAAAGCATGTGGATAGAGAAATGGAATGTGTAACATTCATATTGCATGTTCGCGTCTGAATATCTACTCTATATTATGTTATAGGTTCGGATCGACTGATTATGCCTACTGGTACGTGTTGTTTGTACTGATATTACTCTTTCGATATCACTTGATATAGTCTGGTTTCAAGATTTAGAGATGTTTCATAGGTGAAGGAGATAGTGATCTCTGACAAAATCTACTTTTTTTTTTATGATAGGAATTGTGTCTTATTTCCTTTAAATATTGTAGTGTCTTAGTAGCTCTTTTACCTGTTTAGGCTAGCTCTTAGGCTAATGTTAGTATGTGTCTTTCCGTCTTAAATCAAGTGGAGAGTTTTTCAATATAGTTATAAGGTGTAAGATATCGATTTGATTATTTTCTGCGTATCTTAATTGATTTGGTGGTTTGGGGTTCTCCTATCTAAGAAAGGGCGGACCCACATGCACCCTGTAACTTTTTTTAAAAATTCAAATATATATGTATAGATAATTCTTAAAATGATAATATATATCATTTTGCACCCTAACAATCAAAAGTTGTTGTGGGTGCAGTGGTCAAAGTCGCCTCTTTGAACCGTCAGCGCGCGATATTGGATCCCTCCTAAGGTAAGTTTTATTTTACTTTTTCTCTTTTAAAAAAAAGTTTTGTTCCATCTCTAATTGAAATAAAAAAAAGTCCCAACACAATTCTAAACAAAATATAAGACTTCTAGAAAATTTACGCTTATAAGTATTCTTCAATGTATAATTAAAGTCCTACTCCCATTATCTCGCATAAATTAGGTAAATTCTTCTTTATGAACGTATTTTTTGTGAGATTTCTCACTGATTCTTGTAATTTGAAATGGATAGATTTTTGACGCAACATAGTTCTTCTCGACCAAGTTCTAGTTTAGAAACAATTCTTCGCGTTATTTTTAATGTGGAACCTCGAGAAAGGATTCTTGATTAAAAGTTGATTGTTCTTCTTTTGCTTTTTTTTTTTTAAATTTTTTTAAATTATAATGTTCAATATTGCTTAAAGTGAAATAAGGAATAAAATTCACTATTAAAATTTATTAGGGCCTCAAAATTTTTGGAGGCCTAAGTTGGGTGCTTTGCTAACCTTACTCTTAAGTCACTCCTAGTCTTACCCTTGAGCCACTCTTAGTCGTGCCTCTTTATCTTCAAATCTTGGGTTTGCCTTTGTATCTAAGTGTTAGAATAGGTGTTTTTGCAGTCAAGTATGTTGGATCGTGAAAACCTTTCTCTCCATCAAATTCAAAACTCAAATACATCCATTCTTAATTAAGTTTTCAGATCTCCCTTATTAAAAGAACTTCACCTCTTCAAGAACAGACACTATTTTCTAATTTTTTTGGATAAGTTGGAAACAATTTTTAATTGACTAATTTAATAAAACAAAATGAGTTACAAGGATCCATTTTTTAGGGATTTGTTTTTTAGAAAATTTAAGTTGCATGAATATTTGTTTATTACACCTGGAAAAAGACAAAACTCTCTACTATCTTTCAATTACTGAATCATCCAAATTCAGTTTCAGAAGAGGACATCCTAAAACTGAAAATATGGAACTATATTATCTTTTTCCAATTCAATGAAGCCAAAAATTTTAAAACCAATAAATCAACCCACCGCTTGAATAAAACGTGATAACACAAATAAGTTTAGAAAAAAAATGGTCCAACACAAAATAAACGCTCAAAAATTAAAATGGTGAAAATTAATTCTTCTAATTTTTCATTTAATCAAATTGCAAATTTAAGCAAATATTTAAAAAAGTCACAAGAAAATAAATACTTAAACCAGAATTTGCAAAATCAAATCAATGAAAGAGCTTAATTTAAAACTTGTAACTTGACATTTGAAATTTCAAGTTTACCTTACTTTAAAATATTTAAAATACAAATGTAAACTTCTTAAATTTGAAATTTAAAACTTTAAAGTTGAAACTTGAAATTTGAAACATGAAGCTTGAAATTTGAAAATTGAAAATTAAAAAATTGAAACTTGAAAATTAATGTGTAATTGAAATGTAAAAGTTCAATTTAAAATTTATTAGCTAAAAAACAATAATTCAATACAAATAAATAACGATTTAAAAACAAAAAAAAATCTCCATTTAGTTCCGCGTCCTGCCCCCCTTCCCCCCCCCCCCAAAATACTCATCCCATCCCGTATTATAGTAGGATGGATTGAGACTATTTCTGTCCCCCCAATCCTGGTCCCGGTCCAAATCCTCCTTCCCCGTCCCGTCCCCTTGCCAGCCCTTGTTTGAACTTGAAAATGCAGACATTTTTTTCTCGAGAACAACTCAGGCCACTAATAAGGTCTTAACAGATGACAATAGAAAATTTCAGCCAAAACCTAATGAGATTACGTATCATCAAAAATCAATGGACTATAGCACACTAAAATAGTAAATTTGGTCATTCCGGCACTAGGCCGTGTTTGGACATGAAAATGGAGATGTTTTTCCCTAGAGACCAACTCACGCCATTAGTAAGGTTTAAACAGACGCTCATAAGAAAATTAAGCTAAAAGCCCATCGAGATCACTTATCACTTGAAACTCATAGATTATAACACATGTAAAATGGTAAATTTGGTCATTCCCGCTCTAGGCCTCGTTTAAACTTAAAAAAGAAAACGTTTGCCCCTCGAGACCAAGTCACGCCATTAATAAGGTCTTAACATATACCCATAAAAAAATTTGATCAAAAACCTACAAGATCACATATCACCAAAAATTTATGGATTATAGGACACACAAAATGATAAATTTGATGGTTCTCGCTCTGGCCTCATTTGAACTTGAAAAGGCAGATTTTTGCCCCTAAGGACTCACGGCTTTGATAAGGTTGTTGTTAGGTTTTATTTGCCAAAATTCTTACCTTAAATAGGGTTTCTTTTTTAAGGAAATGGTTTTGGATTGACTCATGTTTTTTCTAGTAGGAAACAGGTTTAGGGACTCTTTACATAGAGACATGTTCCTTCTAAACTTAATTCAACATTCACAATGTAGTCTTTAAAGGCTTTTGAGAGTTTTGCGTAGGAGGGAAATTGATGGGTCAAAGCTTGATACGTTAATCACTTTGTGTGAACCTCCCAATGGAGTTCTGAGTGAATTTGGTGAGATTGTTCACTTTGTAATTTGTAATCTCATATTTATAGTTGATTGCTATAGCCTTTGGGACGTAGGTCGGTTTTGATCGAACCAGTTAAATTTGGTCTTCTTTTGATATATTTCTCGTCATCTTCTACTCCGTGATTGTGACAAACCACCTCGGGATCCACATAGTCAGGTATTGTCTATGCATGGGCGGGCCATTCGCTTCTTTTTAATCCCCTCTTATTGGCTCGCAGGCCTCAGGGAGAATCGAAACCCGTGGACCTAGGCTCTTACATCCATCCCAAGGAGATCGGCCTTTACCAATGACTAAAATTAAGAGATGTAAAAGTAAAGGATGACTTAAGGTAGGCTTCAGACATGTACTTGCGACTCCCTGAGAGGTCAACGACGCCGGTCTCGTATGGTGGTCTAGATCCAGTCGTGACAGTGATCTTTCGAGGTTTTCATTCGCTAGCTTCCGCGTTCACCCTGCATCTTTACGGTCCTCCTAAGTGGATCAGAGCCAGATTCAATGATGGAGTTCGGTTTAGGGGTTCGATAATCTATGAGAACCAGGTGAGAAGGAGGTGTTATCTTGGCGGGTGTAGTTCTAGCTGCAACTTTTTGAAAGAATGAAAGAGTTGTGGAGAATTGTTTCAGGGAGGGTCTCTGTGTCAAGGCATAAAATTTTGCAAAGGAGATATGGAGAGGAGAAGCAAAATGTTGATGAAGATTAAGTAAAGACGGTGGACAAAGTTATTTTGTCCGAAATTAAGGCCAAGGGGGAGATTTGTTAGGTTTTTATTGCCCAAAATATCTAACATAACTATGTTTTCATTTAGGAAAAGATTTGATTGACTAATCTTTTTCTAGTAGGAAAAAGGTTAGGAACTCATAAAGAGAGAAATGTTCCTTCTAACTTATAGATTCACAAGTGTAGTCTTAAGGGCTTGAGAGTTTTGGTTAGGGGAGGGGGGGGGGAAATTTTTTTTATGAGTCACAAGCTTGATACGTTATCACTTATTGACACGTCCCCATGTATTCCTCTGAGGCATGGTGGAGGTGTTTCCCTCTGTATTTTGTACTCTCATATTTATAGGAATTGCTCATATCCTTTCGGAACGTAGGTCAATTGACCGAACCACGTTAAATCTTGTGGTCTTTTGATATATTTCTCTCATCTTCTTATCGTGATCTTTAGAGGGTTGCATTGCTCGCTCCGCGGCTACACACCTGCTTATTTACGGTCCTAACAGTTTTAACAAACGCCCACAAAAATTTTGGCCAAAACCTTTCGTGATCACATATCACCAAGAATCCATGAACTATAACAAATATAAAATATTAAATTTGATCATTCCCTCTCTTGGCCTCGTTTGAACTTAAAATTATAAATGTTTGCTCTTCAGGACAAACTCATGCCATTTATAAGGTCTTAACGAAATTCCACAAAATATTTTGGCGATAAACACATCGGGATCATGTATCATAAAAAATTCATGGACTAGCGTGAAAGTAAATTTGCCATTCCTGCTCTAGGTCTCGTTTGAATTTGAAAATGCAGATATTTGCCCGTCGGGCACAACTTTCGCCATTAATAAGGTCTTAATAGACACCGACCAAAGCTTTTGGTCAAAAATCTATGGGATCACATATCACCAAAAATCTATGGATTATGTACACGTAAAATGGTAAATTTGGTCATTTCCGCTCTAGGCCTCATTTTAACTTGAAAATGTGGATATTTTCCCTCAAGACCAACTCAAGCCATTAATAAGATCTTAACAGACACCCACAAAAAAATTCAGCTAAAAATCAATCGGAATCATGTCCACCAAAAATTATAGATATAAAAATTGAAAAAAGGTAAATTCGTAATTCCCACTATGGAGTCTGATTTTCGACTTTGAAAATGGAAGATGTTTGCCTCTGGGACCAACTCACACCATTAATAAGGTGTTAACGCGCTTTTACAAAAGATTTCGCCAAAAATCCTTCGGGATCACATCTCACCCAAAATCCATGGATTATGGCAAACGTAAAACTATATATTTTGTCATTCCTACTCCGAGTCTCATTTGAGCTTAAAAATGTGAAAGTTTTTCCCTTAGAACCAACTCGACGCCATTAATAAGACCTTAACAGACGCTCACAAAAAAGATTATTCAAAAACTTATCGGGATCAGGTATCACCAAAAATCCATGGATTATTGCACATGTAAAAGTATATGCTTGGTCATTCCCGCTCTGGGTCTCATTTGAACTTCAAAATATGGGAGTTTTCCCCATGGGACCAACTCTCGCCCTGATTAATAGGTTTTAAGGACTGCTCACAAATTCTCTAACGAAAACTAGTGGGGATATGCCATGTAAAAATGGTAAATTGAGTCGTATGCTCGAGGACTCGTTGGATCTGAAAAATGCGGATGTTTTTCCATCGGGACCAACTCACACCATTAATAAGGTCTTAACGGATGCCGATAAAAAATTTTGGTCAAAACTTGTCGAAAATAAATGTATCACCAAAAAATTAATGTAGTAAACCATGTGCTAAATTTGATAAAATTGGTCATCCGACTGGCCTAATTTGGATCTCAAAAATGCGAATGTTCCATCGGTACAACTTTCACGCTTACTTAGTAAGATCTTAATGGACTCCCACAAAAATTTCAGCCAAAAACCCATCAACATCACGTATCACTCAAAATCGAGGGACTTTAGCTCATGTAAAATGATAAATTTTGTCATTCCCGTTTTGTGTCTTGTTTGAATTTGAAAATTCGAACGTTTGCCCTTCGAGATGGAGAGACCAACTCACGCCATTAGTAAGGTTTTAATGGACTACCCAAAAACAAATTTGGTCAAAAACCCCAGCGGGCATTAATGTACAACAAAATATGGTACTGAATTAGAGATTTTTAAACGATAAATTTGGTCATTCCTGCTCCGAATCTCATTTGAACTTAAATGGAGCACGTGTTTTTGGCGACCAACTCACACATTAAGAAAGATCTGCAGGCCGTCACAAAGAATATCAAACACCAAGGATACAAAAAGCTCAAACTATAAATCAAGACGACAAAAATAGATAGGCATCCCAATTGTTCTAGCATATCTGAACAAGCAAACTTTCGTTTCTCTCATAACAAATTTACCCATTCTTAACTTGGTTCATTTTCTTGTACAAAATTTATCAAAACTATCAAATAAAATAAACGTTAATTAAGAACTTGCATTTGTTCGTAATTAAAAGCGTTAAATGTAATGTCTAATGTTGTTACATCATAGACCAATTAATTCCAAAGGAATTTTCTTTTTAAAAGAAGAATATGAGCAAATGATAAAATTGGTCATGATAATGAAGCGAATTCTTTAAAAGATCACCATGAAATAATACTTTATAAATTCTAGAAAATGGTGATTTGACTGAAAATGATAAAAACTGGTCGGTAAGTATTGGCAAGACACGCCCAAAGTGTGCCGCCATAATATTTTTAGACACCCTCAAACGAATCCGTGTCAATTGAACACTTGATTTGTTCAACAGTTCCCTTCCTTATAACACAAAAGGTTGAACATGGCAACAAACGTGGGGGAATTCACTTGTCTTCAGGCGTTAATTTATTTGGTAAAAAGATATATTTTTCCTTTTTTTTTCTTAATTCCTGCCTCCTACACTAAGTTAATTTTGAAAAAAAGAAAATTACAAAAAAGAAGAAGGACCATTTGTCCTTCTCCATATTTCTATCATTATCTTGCACCTTTTTCTCTTTTTTTTACAAGGTTACAACACACTCCCTCAACGTTCTTCTCTCAACCCATGTTTGCTTTCAGGGTTTCATCTTTTTTCTATATCGATTTCTCGTGCGCAACTATCTAGAAGAAGAAGAAGTTTATTTACAATGATAAAAAAAATATGAATAGATTATTTTGGCAACAAGTCTGTAATTTTTTTTTCACGATTCTCATAAATAATTTCTAATGTATAAACAGTGAAGGCAATGAGTGTGAGTTGAAAAATTAATGCTATAACACTGAAAGAGAATACTATTAATTGTAGCTTAAATAGACAAACAATGGTGTGTCATGGTCAGCGCCAGTGGAAGAGAAGAAAGAGATGGAGAGGATCCAAACTCATGAAAAATCAAAATGTGGATTTGAAGGGGGTAGGAATAGTGGGGGGGGGTAAAGGGGGGAAGTGCTTTTTTAATGAAAGATTAGATTTTGTTTCAATTCTTTAAGTACTTTAGGACTTTCCTGATATAGAGGTTTTAAAAAAAATTAAATTTATTAATCCACGTGTCATCATATATTGGGTCAAATCATCTGAATTCGCGTTTGAGACACCACGATTTTATTTTTCAATGATGTCAGTTTGTGTCAAATACGGTATAAAATTTTAAGGTTAAGTCGTGCAATCGGGGACCCTTTATTAGTTGGGTTTACGTGAACTATGTGAGGGAAATCTTTACCGGGGCTATGACTGACTTAGGCCGATGCAAAAACTAAAGAGATCTCCAATACATTATGTCTTATTGACCACATTAAATGACTCTCAGTTCTCGATCTAATATCATACTCAATCTTATAACTGATAACAGAGATCTTCATTTATCTTTTTCGTCTTATCGCCGGTGGACCTCCAAAGTGAGTGTCCCACATCCAACATTACTTCAACATATATTGGCCAACGTTTGTCGTTTTTGCAACCTATAATTCCAAGGATATTACGAGATATAATACATGTTTTGGGGTACCAATGGATTTATTGTGCAGAAAGTAAAATCATAAGATATAAATATGACTTGTGCATAATTTTTTTTTTTGAGAAGTCCTGAAGATGTTCTTCTGTTGTGAATGCAATGAGATTTTTTGGTTTGCAATACATGAATAACAAGAATACATATAATTGATTGTTGTTATGTTATAGATAGAGGAGATGATAACCTTTTCCCCGCCTTGTTAACTCTAATACCATACAACAAAATAAAACAAAAGTGTGATTTGAGGAGGGTAGAGTGTATGCAGTCTATCAATATCACGTGAAATAGAGCGGTTGTTTCTAAAAGACCCTTTCACTTTAGTGTATCAAATCAAAAAAAGAAGAATACAATGATGATAGCATAGTCATTAATAAAAAAAAAGTGTAAATTCTACAAAAAGAATTAACAAACATAAAAAATACTATGATAATCGAAAATACAATAAATCCCATATGACATGAACTACAACGGTACTATTAGTACTACGATTACTATCCCTCTATCCTTATACGAGACCTCCACTTCGTCACGAGTCATAGAGTTCATGTGTAGGTATATAAAGCTACGTCAAATGCTTCTCTATAATCACTATCCCCAATTTTTACTGGAGTGGACCTCTACTCTTACGCAGTGCCATGTACAAAACCAGACCTCTTGCAACTCCTGTTCAAATGCCCAGAACCATATCGAATCTCGATCCATCATCTTAACGCCCACAGAATTTCGACTCACACTTCTCCCGCGATAACCTATCAAAATGATGTCACTCACAAACATTGTCCACCATCATCTTAACATCTGCATCTCCGCAACAGGCCTCTTCTGCACATTGGAGTTCGTGTACGGTCAACCAAATCTTACCCAATTACAACAGGATGATTAACCACCACTCTATAGAACTGTCCCGTTTAGCCTTTAATTAGTGACCCATTTTTATCACAGATGCGGAGGAAAGTCTCTATTTCTCAAGCAGTTGTAATGGCGTAACCTTTTTAGCACGTCATTCATCATCATATCCTCAATATTTTAAATTACAGGCCCAAGATACTTAAAGGTTTTAAATTATTCTGAAAATAAAAGAGTCCCAACATTGTTAAAGTATAACTTCAACAAATCCTAGTGCATTTAAAGTGAATTTCAGAATACCCGTATAGTGTTGGTGGATGTTACTATTATAATAAATACAGATATTTAGACCTCATAACAGTCGATCCATTTATTATGAAAACATATCAGTCATATACTACAAAAGAAACTATTGATAAATTTATTTATCCCAACAAATAATAATGTCAAGATTTTATTAGTTATACAAATACATGACCTTACGTAAAGTTCCATCTTCAAATAATCTATTTGCATGCGAGGATACTTCCATATTATTAAATTCTTCAAGATAATCAATTATTGATACATATTCAAGTCAGACCAAGATATTAGCAATGTATAAAGCAAGTAGATCAATATATAAACAATCTGTGATTTTTTATCATAACTAATTTTGTTTTATTTTTACTAATTTTGGGCTTGAATCTATATTGGCTTTTCCATTTCATGAATAACTTTTAGAGCTATTTAAAAGAATTTTAAAAAAAAAAAAATCTGGATATTATTTTTCCTCGTTCATCAATGATTTGAACTGAACCAAACAAAACCCCCTCCCCCCCCAAATTATTATCATTTTTAAAAAAGTAACAATCAAACCCAAATAAAAAAAATTATTGATTGACTTTATTCGGAGAATTTAACTCAACTGTGAATACTCCTAACCTTCTCCATGATCTTCCCCCATAATGTCCAGACTATGTCCTTTATAACAAACCACTGTGTATCGCCTCCTTGCAAACACTATAAGATCAAGGGCCTAAACATCCCTAGTTACCTACTTGGATGCACTTACTAACTGGCAGTAAAAGAAATTAGAATAAAACTCTAATCTTGTCTCTTTATTGTATTGCTTTCATCTCTTGACATGATTTTTTTTTTCAAAATAGATATTCACTCATATTGTACAGATAAGAGATGAGAAGTAGGAACATCTCAAATCCAAACTGATCTCATGACATGTCTCAACAAATTACAGTACAAAAGCTTTTTACTCCATCCCATAACACACCCTGTCCACTATATTATATAGTTTTTTTTTTTGGGTGTAAAACTTCATCAGAATGAATTAAATAACTACAATGACCTAGAGTTGATTTTTTTTTCCAAATAGAGACAAAAAGCAGGAAGAGGTGAAAATACACAAGAGAGTTACCATTGGTAGTAGTGACAGGATACAGTGCGATGATTACAGAGGCTTACAAATGATGGATGTTGATCGGAATATCTTCAGTGTTCACGGACGGAGACGAAGGTTTGTACATAAAATCTTGAGATGTTGATCCATAGTTAACGTCAAGGCCATGGAGTTGCTCCATCAGCTGAGAGCGCCTTTCTTTGAAGAAGTCAAGACGCGTTGTTAATTCTACCAAAGTGGAAGATGCAGCTGAGGGATGTCGGCCATAATCCATAGCCTGCTAAATTCATAGTCAAAGATCATAACCATATGTCACTTAACTTCTAAATATCCATATATGCACAATCACCATGAGGGGATCCTGGATCTAAACTTAATGGGTTCAATCTTAAAGTTCTTACATTAAAAACCATTATATCATTGTGACTATGGGTTCAAAATTTAGTATCTGTTGAAGTTTTATTGGTTTTTTTCATATTTATGTTCTTGGTAGAAAATATTGGGTTCAGTTAAAACGATCAAACAAAAGATGCATCGCTGTTGGGTCATCATACAGTCGATGCATATCTAGCAATGTTGCTAAACTTACAAGTATCATGTTTCTAATCAAAGTGATAATAGAAAACCAGGTAGTATAAAACTACTGGTGCAAGAAATCCTGCCAAACAATGATGTAGCATTTGTACAGGGTTCATCCAAGTATGCATAATTTTTTTTTGCAGCCAATTGTGTGACCCCTTGTTCATCATCTGTTGAGAATGAGTAGTAGTAGAAGTTTTTATTTCTGTTACCTCAGTAGCCCTTGAAATAGAAGGTCCACAGGGAGAATCAACAGCACCGAGTTCATCCAAGGATAAACTGGTTGACGCCTCAGTACTCTTGGAATCACTCAAGGTTGTATCCAAGAATAGCTTCCGAGCAGGCCGCCTACTACTGGCCCCAGATGTCAGTACTTGTCCTTTGATATTCCTCGTATCTGCACCCAGCAATTCCTGCATTTTGTTCAATGAGTCTTAAGATATATGCTAATTTATACTACCTTGACGTCAGAATTTCAAGATGATATGCATCTAAATTTTTTACAATTAACTTCAATTGACAAAGGGGAAAAGATTGCCCTAATAGTTCAGCTATGACAGCACAAATTTTAACACTTGAAAACCTTTTAAATTTCCTGAAAATTCTATGGGTCACAGGATCATCTTGGAATAAAGACTCCTGAAAATGGCTTTTAGGTGACGAACTTCAACAGAACACCCACAGAATATACCAGCTAACATTGTTTCAGCTTCTAAGATGGTAATGTCAGCACGAGACATGCAAATAGATCTAACAAGCGATAAACTATAACATAGAGCAAAGTAAGAAGTTACTCCACCAATCACAAAATATAACTTCTAACAGCTTATAGGTGATGTCTACACAAATAGGAAAAGAATTGACATTCACATCTTCCGGTAAGTGAATAGAAGAGGAAAGGATGCAACAATGGGAAGTGTTTACCTTTTCAAAAAAAGGATGCAACAGTTGTAAGGGTCAATACAGCCTTTGGATGATTCGAAGGATATATTTATGTAAACAGACTGAACTTCCATGGTCATCAATTCTGTTTTGATTTTCAGGAAATGCCATGGTTACTAATTACATGTTCTTTTGCACGGGTGGACTAAGGTAATGAAGCGGTAAAATAAAAGGTGCATGCCTTTAAAATTGCTCCCTTATTTCAGAAAATAAAACAAAGGGAAATGGTTTTTAGAAAAATATTTTCTGGGAAAATAAGTGGATTTCTAACTCTTATTTTCCAGTGTTTGCTACATAAGCAAAAGATGTAATCTTACAAACATTTTTATTTAACCTATACAAATACTATAGGCGATGGGGCTAGAATAGGGGTGTGGGGTGGTGGGGAAGACACAATCGATGTGGAATGTCACTTGTCGAACTTGTTTTCCCTAATTCCACTATGAAAGTCATTTTTCACATTTTTAAGGAACTTGTTTTCCTAAAATATAACTGGTTCTTGTATCAACTATATTTTGTAAATTGTAACAAGCTTGGAACATGTGATTATATGCACCAACTTCAGGGGAGAGTGTTAT
This sequence comes from Solanum habrochaites, assembly GCA_027704765.1. Taxonomy (NCBI): domain Eukaryota; kingdom Viridiplantae; phylum Streptophyta; class Magnoliopsida; order Solanales; family Solanaceae; genus Solanum; species Solanum habrochaites. The sequence continues at coordinate 53,044,108 of JAKWJA010002499.1, read as the reverse complement.
AATCTAGACATCCTACACTAATCTATCTAGGATCTTGTAAATATAGAATAGCTTGTAATTATGTATATGATGCTCTTTCCATCCTTAGAATATGTATACTTAGCTATTTGAACCCCAATGGCTTGAGGAAATAATCAAGTGGATTATTCTCAATTCTACTTCCCTTCTTCTCACTTTCTCATATGATCACAGAATACCCCGAACCCAGATAAATGCAGCAAGTCTAACTTTTTATGAGCCGAAATTGTGATCGATATGCTAATAAATGGTAAAAATCACCTCACTTCTTTGTCTTCTTTCATGATTACAGAAAGCCAGTGTTGTGTCAAAATCTTGTTGGAAATACTTCCTGCAAATCAAAATACACTTCGGAAGTAAAACGAGAAGTTATCCAATCAGGAGAAATGGTTCAGCACACCCCCCCCCCCCCCAAAAAAAAAAAAAAAATAAATAAAAAATCTTTCAATATGTATGTCCAAGGATGAAATGTTAATACAATGTCCCATGTGGATCATTTTAAAGAAAAGTGTTGATTAAATGCAAAACCAACTGGTTCAACACTTCATCGAAAAAAAACCCTGAAAGATGATTCTAACCAGTAATAATTTTATCTCATACAGCTTCTCCAAATTTCAAATAATTAGATAAATTTAACTATTAAAATTTAAACTTTGATGTTAGATTATCTGTTTACAACAGTCGGATTACGATAATAACATTTGTACGTCAAAGCATAATGTTTTACGAGCTTAAAACTTGTTGATGCAGGAATAATAGTCAGAAATGAGCCTATCCATTGACCCACAAGAAAATCACAACTTAACATATATAAAGACAAATTGATCTTCTTCTCCTATAAATACCAAAATATCCCTTTGTTACAGAATATGGTAACAAATCACGGAGTCATTGTAGGATATTACAGAATAATAAGAGTGATTATAGAATATTTTCTTCTATTTGTTTTGATTGATTTCCTTTTATAGGATTCCTTGTAATTGTATAAATACCTTGTATATTCATGAATAGAAGAACAACTTCTTTCATTAGTTTACATGGTATCAGAGCCTAAGGCTCAAGTTTTTTTGAAGTTCGATTCTTTCCTCGCAGCCTAACAAAGGTTTGGTTCACTCATTAGGAGCGACAAATTTATCTCACCAACATCATAAGAAGAGACAGAAGGAGATTTCTGTCTGGAAAGGAAATCTCTGGTCTAGGTGACAGCAAGTGAACCTCACGTGCCACCTGCACCTCGTTTCTATCTTCCACTCGCTGGCGTGTGGTCCAACATATGTATTTTGTCTTACTTCTCTGGTTTCTTCTCATCAATCACGACACTTTCTGGTATTCTTTTGGTGTTGAATCTCTATTTGAAGGTTTTTTGTTTCACTTCTGGTATTCTCTAATGTTGCTGCTGAGACTCAGAAATTTGAGTTTCAGAAATCTGGATTCATGAACTGATTAAACAGCCACTGTTCAGTCAATTTTAAACATTCTGGTTATAGATCATTTGTTGCTTTTATTGCTTATATCAGCTCTTTGACATAGTTGAACACTACATGGTTTGCTGCCTCATAATTTTAGTTTGCTGATTCTAGAAGACATTGTGTATTTCTTCAATCTGGTAGACTTATTTCAGAGGAACTTATTTCAGAGGAACTGCTGGGTCAGACTTGTTGAACTCCTTTTGTTTTCTGTCAAGAATTACACCAGATATATTTGACAGAAAAATGACTAAGAAGACAATTCTTGTTTCAGCTGATGAGTATGCGAAATTCTCTCAATTTCAAAATCACTTCAAAAATCACTTAAGGAACCCATTTCAGTTACTACATTTGCAGAGTCAAGAAAGACATGTCTCTTCTCCTCATTGAATAAATGGGTGATTGCTTCAAGCGCCACAAATCACATGATATGTAATTCTGATATGTTCTCTAGCTTTTGATCACATAAAACACTTTCTTCTGTGACGGTAGCTACGGTTCAACTTGTAACATTGTGGGATCAGGAACTGTTAAACCAACTTCAACTATTACCTTGTCATCTATCTCAAGTCTACCAATGTTGGCCTTTGATTTGATCTTTACCAGAGACCTCAATTGTTATATCTCATTCTTTCTGGATCATTGTTTGTTTCGTGATCTTACGACAAATAAGGTAATTGGTAAGGGACATATATCTGATGATCTCTATATTCTGATGAATGGGATCCTCGATTTGGTGCCTACTCCAGTATCGTGTTTCCATTCAAAACACATTGTCAGTTCGGACATCCTTCTTTACGTATGTCAAAGAAGTTTTGTCCCCAATTTCAAAATGTTTCTTCCGTAAATTATGAGTCATGTCAATTTGCAAAACACCATCACATCTCGGTAGATCCAAGGGTTAATAAGCGGGTTGGGTTCTAATGTTTTTCTTTTATAAAGGTAAAGTCGTATTCCTCAGCAATGAGGGAGGGTATGTTGGCAACCATCAAAGAGATTTACATCAACTCATCAAGTGACCCAAAAAAGACCAACTCAAGAAATTGCTAGTAAACTTAAAAAAGAAGAGAAAAAATTTAAAATCTTTCCAGCATCCTCTATACCCTCCTCTTTACACCAAAAACAGGAAGTCTTCATACAACGCCATTTGATCTTTTGCACTGATTCTGCGGTATTTTCCATACACCTCTTGTTTCTTTCTCTCCAAACAGTCCACCATATACAAGAGGGTATCATGTTCCGCCATTTCTCCTGGCTCTGAATATTTGGGGACCATGTCCTGTTGTTTGTTTCCAAATCTGGGCATATGTATTTTGTTACTTTTGCGGATGATTTCTCTTGAATGACTTGAATTTATTTTATGAAGAGTCGTTCTGAAGTGTTAACTCACTTCTGTGCCTTCCATGCTGAAGGCAAAACTCAATTCCATGCTTCAGTACATATTCTAAGAAGTGTTAATGCCAAAGAATAAATGTCAGAATTGTTTCAAGTCATTCATGAGACAAACGCAATATTCTCCATCAGCTTTCATGTGTTGATACACCTCTCTAAATAGAGTTGTTGAGAGGAAAATTATACAATTACTTGAGACAGCTCGAGCACTTTTGTTCCAAATGAAGGTTTTTAAACAGTTCTGGGCAGATGGGGTCTCTACAACTCGTTTTTTGATTAATGGGATGATATCTAGTGTGCTTGTTGGTAACATGTCTTATAGTGTTCTTTTCCCAAACAAGTCTCTATTTCCGGTAGAACCTGAGGTATTTGGAAGTACATGCTATATTCGAGATATATTCGAGATATTCAACCATTTGTTACCAAGTTAAAAACAAGGCATTGAAATGTGTTTTCCTTGCCTATTCTCGACTTCGGAAGGGATACCGGTGTTACTCAACTGAACTTGGCAAATATTTGGTGTCAATCAATGTGGTATTTTCTGAGACTATCCCATTTATTTATGCACCTCCCATTTCCACTAAGCCAGGAGGAGGAAGATGATTGGTTAGTCTATCAAGTTCCACACTTTGAAAGAACAATTAAATGATGTTCCACTATCACCCAATTTTTCTATTGAGCACCAATCGACTATTTTTTTTTGAGCAAGAAATCTTTTTTTTCAGATCTAATCTGTTTGTGCTAGCAAGACCTCCAATTGTTCAAGTTTACTTGAGGAGAGAGCAATGAAACATGCCTTGTACCATTTTCTTCGTCATCATATCTTCCACCATTCGATCCTTAGGAAAACGTTGACCTCCCTATTGCTCTTTGCAAAGGTACACTTACTTGTAAATCCACATATTCCATTGCTAGTTTTGTTTCCTATGACCACTTATCCTCTGTATCTAGATCTTTGATTGTTTCTCTAGACTCTATCTCTGTACCCAAAACAGTCAAGGAGGCTTTGCATCATTCTAGATGGTCTGGGGCGATGCTCGAGGAAATACATGCCTTAAGAGGAAGATCACACGTGGGATTTGGCAGTGTTATGAAAGGCGAATAACACAAAAAAAAAAACTTTAAGGTCCGTTGGGGCTTTAGGCGCAAAGCACATATAAAGTGCGTGCTTTATTGACAAAAGGCGCAAAAGGAGAAAAAAAAAATACGAACATATACGTATAGTTCAAGACTAATTATTATAAACATGAATGACAAATATATGACCAAAGAAATTGAAATTTTTTTATGATAAAGTGAAATATCGATTGTTTAGTGTCATTTCTTTAGAAGAGGCTTTTTGGCAAAGAAAAATGACACTGAAGCGCACATAAAGCGAGGCGAAGCGCTCAACACATTTCGAGCCTCACTTCAGGGCTTAAGTGCGCTTAAAGCGTGCCTTTGACTACATTTGGATTTGGTGGATTTACCTAAGGGAAAGAAATCAATAGGATGTAAGTGGTGGGTTTTCGTAGTTAAAGTATATCCGGATGATTCTGTGGCCAGACTTGTGGCTAAATGCTATGCTCAAAACTTATGGGTGGATTATTTAGACACCTTCTCACGGTGGCCAAACTCACTTCCTTCCGCCTATTCATTTTCCTAGCTGCTTTTGAGAATTGGCCTTTACATTAGTTAGATATCAAGAATGCATTTCTTCACGGTGATCTTTAAGAGGAAGTGTATATGGAGCAACCACTAGGTTTTGTTGCTAGGGGGGGAGAAAAGTGTGTCACTTGAGGAAGTCCTTGTATGGCTTTAAGCAAAGCCCCCAGGCTTGGTTTGAGGTAGTTTAGGAGTTTGGACTAAAATGAGCAAATGTGATCATTGGTATTCCACCGGCAATCCGTAGCAAGCACTATCCTACTTACTATATATATTGATGACATTGTCATCACGGGAAGTGATTGTGGTGATCTCTTCTCTCAAGTCTTTCCAGCATGTTGCATATAATTTTTTTTTTGTGAAGGTAACAAATTCTAGGTTGCATATAATAGAAGCAAGGGAATTTTTCTATCTTGGAGAAAATTGGTTGCCAAACCTTGCAGTACTCCAATGGTCGCCAATGTGCAAAGATGATGGTGATCCTTATGATGATCTAAAGAGATATAAGAGATTAGTTGGGGAATTGAACTATCTCATTGTGACTCGTCCGGATATTGCCATCACAGTAGGTATTGTTAGCCAATTTATGTCAATGCCTATGGTCAAACATTTGAAAGCTTTAGAACAAATTCTTTGTTACTTAACAGGAGCCCTAAGACGTGGCATATTGTATGACAATCACAGTCATAATCGTGTTGAATGTTTTGCTAATGCCGATTGGGCAGGATCCAAAATTAATAGAACTACAACAGGCTATTGTATATTTGTTGGAGGGAACCTAGTATCATGGAAGAGTAAGAAACACAGTGTTGTATCTCGATCTAGTGCATAATCTGAATATAGAGCTATGATAGACTCTACGCGTGAGATTATGTGGATACATCATTAGTTATCTGAAATTGGAGTGGAGCACACTCTGGTGTGACAATCAGGCTGCTTTTTATATAGCCTCAAATCTGGTGTATCATGAAAGAGATAAACACATTGAGGTTGACTGTCATTCGTGAGAAGTTCCAGGATAATTTGATTTCCACTTGTTAACTGAAGACGAGAGAACAATTAGCTGATTTGTTCACCAAGCTATTGAATGGAACTCGAGTTAGTTATCTTTATGACAAGCTAGGCATGATCAATATCTATGTTTCACCTTGAGGGGGAGTGTTACAGAATATGGTAACAATACCACATAGAGAGATTGTAGGATATTACAGAATAATAAGAGTGATTGTGGAATATTTTCTTTTATTTATAGGATTCCTTGTAATTGTATGAATACCTTGTATATTCATGAATAGAAGAACACCTTCTTCCATTAGTTTACACCTTTCTTCTTTTGTTACCACAACAAAAAAGGTACTAGTGATTTTATGTTTAGAACAATAATATATGGACAATCATTTTGCACTAATTTTGTTTCATCTATCTAGATAGCAAAGAACATCATTTACATGTTCAACTTCAATCAAATGGAAATGGAAATCGTATCAAGCACTCCTCATAAAAAGCAACTACATCTGTAAACGACTGCATGCAACTAAGAAGCGCTTGACATTAAAGCAATTGCACCTGAAAAAGTACAAATCCAAAACTCACAATTGAGAATCATGGTTTGGCCCATTTTGAAACCGCTCACAAGCATCAGATAGCGAGCCATAGTGATGCTGACGTTGCTGATTAAGTTGATGATGCAACTCAGCAACTTTCTGCTTTAATCTAGCCACATCTGCTTCTGCCAGGGCTATCTCTTCGAGCTCGGCCCTAGTCTTTAAGAAAGTAATACCTTTCAGAAGCATATTGAAATTAACCGAAAGTGGAAGAATATAAACCTATTGAATCATCAATACAAACCTTGGAATCCATACCGCGAGTGCCCGAAAGTTGTCCAGAAGACATACTCAAACCAACTTCCAGTGCAGCTCTTAGATCCCTCTCAGCTTGTAGCTGTTCTTGAAGTCTTGCAACCTTCATCAAAACCACACATGACTTCTTAGACCATAGAAAATATATGGCATCTTGTGGAGCAAAACGTTTCATCAACTAAAAGTGCACACCACATCTTAAAATCACTGAACACATAGAAAGACAATTTTTAAATTTATCAAAGAGAGACCTTGCTATATTTTATATAGTGACCAAAATATAAGAAAACTTGCAACAAGTGGGAAGGGCTGATATTGAATTGGAAAGGTCATTAATGAGTAAACAATCAACCCAAAAGATGGTTATAAATTAGAAAAAAAACAAGGTCGCCAAAAAATGGTTTTGTAGTAGTTTATCTCAGCTATGTAAGTCAATGTGCATAGATTTGTGCAGCCAGCCACTGCATATTTACTCAGACCCTCAAGAAAAAGAGAAAATCAGCTTGAAACGAAACAATTATTTGTGGGCTGTCTAGGAGTTTATTGCACAGGAAATAAAACATACATCTTGTTCAAGAGCCAAACGACGCTCATGCAAGGCTTGCTTCCGTCTCTCCAAGCTCGCCTGCAGAATTGCATTTCCTCTTGCCTAGTAAAAGTGGCAACATTAAGGGTATCAGAAAGGAAAAAAAAAGGTGAATTATGAGGTGCAAAATCTACTAATATAGATCACCTCCTTTGCAATCCTATGGCGCAAGTCATTTTTGGTAATCTCAAGTCTCTGTATAGCAAGTCTGTTGCACAAGTTATCAAGGCTAGCATTAGAATGGATGCTGAATAATTAAAAGGGCCGAAACAAGATTTAAACTAGCTCATTAATGCTATATGGTCCGGAAGTATTTTATCTTTCAGTATTGCATCTCTCAACGAAGGATGAATTTACAAAATGCAAATTGAACAAATGAATAGATGCAGGGAAAGATAAAAGGACATCACTATCATATGACACTGAAACCTCACTGCAAACAACTTACATTTGCACATTAGCATTTCACCAAGAATAGCAACACTTTTGCATCGACCCTCGCCCATTCCCCCTCCTTGTCATAGAATAAGTCTCAGACTCGAACGTATGTGTAATAAAAAAGGGAGTAAATATCCACATGGATACCATACAGATTTCAGTTGATAATAGAGCTTCCATTGTTTAAGTTAAAGGAAGTAAATATTCATATTAACATTAAAGAGGCCATTTATCTATCCTTGATCTCCCAAATGAAGACACCAACGGAGGGGTAGTGAGATGACAACATACTCTTTCCTCTCCGAGAGTCAATGTTCCACTGGAGGCGTCTTTCTACCTGTGCAAAGAAACATCAAAATATCAGATTCCCAATTCCAGCTGTTATGATACAAATGGGTGACAGACACAATACTTCTTTTCTTTATTTCAATTTTTTAAGAAAACAAGCACGTTAGTTTAACAATCAATAATTTCTTTCTCCCAAATTTTGATCATCATTTAACGAAGAAGAATATTTTTTCTGTTTTCCTCCCCCCATGTATGAATAACTAATTTATCCAAAGGTAGAATTCGCAAACTACACTCAAACTTTGAGTGTTCTAGACACCAGAGAAACCCCACAGATTTTACATAATTCTCCCTCTGTTCACTTTTACTTATCACACTTTGATATAGGTATTTTACCAAACTATCCCTATAAAATGATGTCTAGAAAAATAATTTGAAAAATAAGTATTTAATGATGAGGGTAAAACATGGCGAAAAAATATTGTTTTTTCTTGATATGCCAAAAGTGAAAAGTAAAAATGAAAATCTAGATTAGGAATAAGTGACAAGTAAAAGTGAACGGAGGGAGTAATAACCACATAAATTAGACTAACCATGTGATAGAAAGAAAATGTTTATGTATCACCCATAAACAAAAGAAACTGTGACACTAACTACAACTGAAATGGAGTATAACCCCCAAAAAATAAATAGTCCCACCAAGTGAAATCAATCCATAAAAGCCAAAACTCACATTGCTTCTCCCCCAAAAAGTTGACTTTTTGACATTCATAAGAAGGAGTTAGCTTGCTGCTAGACTTGTCTGCGCTTGAATCACGTCTGGAGATACCATGAGCTGGATCCATAGATGGAAGTATTCCACCCATAGATCGCTGAGACTCACTACCAGCTAATTCACAAGGATCATCAACTTCATTTCCACATCTTTCCAGCTGTTCGCTGAAAGGAACATTAGAAACTGCATGGGGCTGAGTGTCTACAGTTAGTTTTAAAGTCACTTCTTGTACACGACTATCCCTAGGAGACTCAACATCCGAATCATCACCGCTGAAATCCTGCGCAGCAAAATTAATGCACACGCTAAATAAATGTCTACAAAAATCTAATAAGTTTGGCAGGACATTCTAGTTGCTCAAGCTTCATATATGAGATTAGCAGGAATCCGTTTTGTATGGAACAGACCAGAGGAGTAACAATATCCTTTTGATTTAGGTTGTTATATAGGTATAACATTTTCATTCATGCATGATTAAGAAGAAGCAATAGTCAAATAACTAACCATTACCTTTTTGTATGGATAAGAGCCATAGGAAATAGTTGTAAGTATATGACTTTGCTTCTCAAGGTTAGACTTGAATGAAAAAACGAATAGAAATAAAGGGCAGCCCGGTAAACTTAGCTCCCTCTATGTGTAAGGTCAGCAGAAAGGCTGGAAAAATGGAAGGGATTCAGATGGAGCTAAATGGATAGTAAGGATCTATAAAGCTGACCCCAAGTCCCCAACTAGCTTAAGATTAAGGCATTAAGAATTTGAGCTTGTTCCTCATTTACAAAGAAACAAAAATTGTGTGCTGCTCAGCTGCGTGATGTTTAGGCCATTCCAGTTTCTAACAGCCTCATGCGAGCCCACCCATTTGATGAAGGATCCAACCAAACTAGATTTTAAAAAACACTCTCTTTTTAGAATGCGTTCCCCTGATAGCGAAAACCCAGGTTTGCTGGATGCTTCTTCTCTCGACATCTTCCTCCTAAATCCAAAGTCGGCCAAGCTAAAGCTCCATAAAAGACCTATTCTTCCATCTCCAACATTTTCGAGTTGTTAACGCCTTCTGCTGCTATTGCTTATGTCTTCATAAAGGTTGTGTATTTGCTTTCTTTGAGACGAGGGTCTTTCAGAAACAATTTCTCTACCTGATCAGGTAGAAGTAAGGTATGTGCACACTCTATCCGCCCCAAAACTCATTTGTGGGACAATCCAAGTTGCTCGGACTCGGGTTCGGGTATCCGAGACGGATGCGAATCCGAGAGTCGAATTCGGCAAAATTTAAATTTTAAGATTCTGAGGTGCGAAGCCGAATATGGATACGGGTGCGGGGATTCGGCTAAAATTATTCAATATTATAAAATATAGTTATAATAATAATAATAATAATAATAATCTTGTAAAACCTATACTTCAAAGCATATGTACAATTAAAAGCATAAATTATTATAACTGTTACTAATTAAATTTTTAAATAAAAAAATTTCTAATTCTTTTATGGATTATAAAAAAAATCATTTATCTATATATATATATATATATAGATATATATCTATATATATATCTATCGTATATAATATATGTTAATGTCTATAATATCTCCTGTCTCGTGTCTCTCCTCCTCATGTCTCCCCTGTCTCTCTATATGTTATGCAAGCGGGCGATTAAAGAGGGGTATGCTGGTATATGAGTCAGGGTATATAAAACCAAAACAACCACATTAATTGGGGATAAGTACAATGCCTGATGTATGTTGTCCTTGTCTTTCTCCCAAAGCCACCTCTTCGCATCGGCGGGCCTTTGGTCAGAAAGAACCAACATACGCTTCGCGGGTTTCGAAGAAAATAGGAAACGCGTGTGCGTGGGGGGTTCCAGAACCTGCACCTCCTCGGCTGGCCAGGTACCAGAAAAACGGGGGGGGGGCCTGCGCGCGCGTCCGAGCTTGGGAAGCTGGCCCTTGTCACGAGCGGCTTGCAGGGGAGCAACCAGACCGGGGGGGGGACAACGGCGGGGAGAAAAGGCGGCAACGGCGTGTGGGCCCATGACAGGGAGTCGCGCTGAATAACGCCCATGGGGGTTTGGTGCTCGGGGCTTCTAGTCTAAGTACCGGACCGGAGGGAAGTGAAACGAATCCGACCGGCAGAGAACTATGAAGAGGGTCCGCATTCAACATAGGGGACATAAACCATACGGGGTGATAATATAAAATTTGCTATGTTCTACTGTTTCTTTTTCAAATTTACTCTAAATTTTTTATTGTGATAAAATTACCCCAGAAATATATGACTTGTCCGTATTTTTTTAGATAGAGTACGTTTCAAGATGACCGATATAGTTTTTTTAACATCTGCAAAATATAACAACACAACTCCAACAATTTCAAATAAAGTGAAAAAATATTTGTAATGGTATGTAGTAGTTCGTACATGGGATCTAGCCTATGATATTATGTAACTATCTATTTTAAGATATTACTCTTTTAGAGCAGATTTGATGGTATGCTTTAGGTAAATTAGTGAAGTTTTGTAATATTACTAGTTTTTAGAAATCGGGGGTAAAGGATCATATTTAGAAAAAGTACATTCAAATTATAAATATTCTTCACAAAAAGCATGGCCAAACACAATTCCGTCTCTAACTTCATAAATTCCAAATAAAGTGAAAAGTATTTGATTTTCATGGCCAAGAACTTAACTCCCGTGACTCCCCCGTCACTAGGCATATTCATTCTGGAAGGAAAGAAACAATAATTTTTTGGAGATATTACTAATCCAATGCAAAAAGTAAAAGAAAACTCATTAATACTTTTATATCTTTGGTTAAAGAGAGGGGTATGAAGAGGTAGAACATTCAGTACTTCTAGACTATCTGTAATTATGATACTTCAACTGTAATTTTTTTGATGTTTCAGCATATGACCCACATACTGAGGAATATAACTTGACCTGTCTCAAAAAAATGATATAAGGGTGTGGAATAAGGAAGTATTTGTGGGATGTAGAGGTGAAAATGAGGGAGCTGGTGGATGAGGTGGGAAGGGAATTAGATGAGAGGGAAAGGAGAAGATAGCAGTTTTAAAAGGGGATGTAGCTTCTTTGGCTTTAGCTCAAGACTCAAGAGACTAGTCCGAGACAAAAATTGAAGGCGTTGTGGTTGGAGGAGAGTGATTCCAACACAGTTTTTCAGAAGGTAGCAATGGCAAATAGGATAAGGGATTTGATAAGAGTCAGTGGAGGTTGGGGTGAGTTACGCGTGGGAGAGGAGGAAGTAAAGGGTGCAATGTTTAGTTCTATAATATTGGTCAAGAAGGAAGTGGAGTGGAGGCCAAATTTAGGGGTGCGGGGTGGGGGTGGAGGTGGAGTTCAATTGGAGGGAAAAATAGAGGGTGCTTTAGAGATGGCTTTGGGGAGGAGGTGTGTGTGGCAGTAGAGTGTTGTGCAGGTGACAAGGCACCAGGTCCAGACGACTTCACTTCGGCTTTCTTTTAGCATTGACGAAGCACGAGCAAATGTATTTTGAGTACTGTTGATGAGATCCAAGAGGGGTAAATCTGAAGGAGCTTAGATGCTTCTTTCATTGTCATTAATCATGAAAAGGAAGGGGCCTCTAGTATCGGGGACTATAGACCTATATCTTTTTTTTTTTGAAGGTTAATAGGTCTATAGTCAGGGACTATAGAACTATTAGTCTAGTAGGAAGCATTTACAAGATCATTTTTAAGGTGCTTTAACAGACGTAGAGAGTTTTGAATGAAACCATGTCTTCTTCACAAGACGCTTTGTTGAATGAAGACAAACTCTAGATGCGACCTTAGTGGCTAATGAAGTGGTAGATTCAAGGGAGCAACACGGTGTGCTAGGTATTTAGTGCAAGTTAGATCTTGAGAAGGAATGAATGTAAATCCTTGATTTCAATGCGTTGAAGATGAACCTTGGGGAGAAATGGAGGGAGTGAGTGAGATACTCGGTTTTGGTGGATGAAAACCCATGTGGTTTCTTCAATAATTCAAGGGCATTGCGGCTGGGTGATCCTTTATCACCTATGCCTTTTATTTTGAGAAAATTACAGCACCATACTTTTGGGTCATCTAGTTTACAAAAAATGTACAGTGTATAGGTAGTGTATACTTTATACTACATATAATATACATAATACACAACATAAACATACCATATACAATTGAGTGTGTATGTAGTGTATACTTCGACCATACTTGATAAACTAGATGGTGGAATGGTAATATTGACAACTATCCCTTCTATTTTGGTGATGGAAGCTTGAGCACGACGGTGTACATAGCCATTTTAGGCAGAAACATCAAGGAATTCAAGATTGGGGTTGGTTCTTTGTCAACTATCTATCTTTTATTGCAAATGATACTTTGGTATTCTGTGATGCAGATGGGCCCTAGTTGGACTATTTTGGACAAGTGTTAATTTGGTAAAATTTATCTTAGGAAATGCGAGATTATTCCTGTTGGTGAAGTTGACAACATTGGTGTGTTTGCCCAAGTTGTGCATTGTACGGTAGGGTCCCTCCCACTACCTACCTGGGTTTACCTTTCGGTGCATTGAACACAAATCAAATTGTTTAGAATACGGCCATTCAGAGGGTAGAGAAGAGGTTGGCAGAAGAAATAGTAGTTCAAAACGGGTCAAAAAGTACTTTACTAGACACTTTATCAAATCCTAAATATAAGCATGTCCCTGTTTCAAAACCCTACGGCGTTAGTAAGGAGAGTTAAAAAGATTGCAAAGATACTCTCTTTAAGAATTCAGACTCTTCTTAAGAATCTCCACAACCATTTACCCAAAAGTGCCTTGTTAAAAACCTTCATGTCTTTAAGCCTAAGCCCTCCCCACCCTTCAGGAGTTGTCACAGTGTCCAATCGAGCTAAGTGGAACTTCTTATTGGCAAAACACAGGAGAGATGTTGGGTATACAAGTAAGCAGGCCTTATACACTAGTGAGGCATTTTAAAGTCGTGCAGGCCTAGACCCAACGCAGATAATATCACTAGAGGGTTGAATGGTATCAAAGTCACTCTTGTGTCAGCCTTGTGATGTGGGCCAGAATCCAACTGAGTTGAGGAAAATTCCAGTAAGGCAGAGCAAAACTCAGTGCTAGCGCTAAGTCTAGGCAAATTCGTAGTGGGGCAAACCTCAATGAGGACACTAAGGGCTCTTTTGGTGTGAAGGATTAAAAATAATAGTGTATATCAACTGAAGAAAGAGTCAGTTGTATCCTATTAATAATGTTTCTAATATGGAGGAACTGTCATGGATTTTGGGAGGGGAAGTGGTTCTTTTGCCTACCATTTATCTGGGCATGCCCTAGGAGCCAAATCAAAGCTTGAGACATCCTGGACCGCAGTGATTGAAAAGTGTGAGAAAAGCATCCAGATTAAAATCTCAATATAATCCCTTGGGAGGCAGAGTCCACACTCATTAATTCAGTTTTTTGGTGCTTACCTACTTATTCCTAACGGGGTGATACAAAACTTGCCAAAATTGGAGGGATTTCTTAGGGAAAGGGACAGAGGAAATGATTCCCATTGTCAACATTGAGTCCATGTCAGGTTCTCTGGGGGAAGAAACAGGGGGGGTCTTGTCATAAGGATTTGGAAAGCAGAGGAAGCCCTTCGACTCAAGTTTAGGGAGGTTCTCAAGAGCCTCAACCATACTGGGGGAAAGTAATTCAAGCAAAATATGAGAAGAGAACAAGTGGAATGACAAAGGAGGTACTTACACCATATGATGGGGTAAGCCTATGAAGTCCATCAGAGATCTCGTGGCCTCTTTGAAGTCAATACGAGCAATCAGGTAGGACAATGCATCAAGACTTCATATTTGGGAGGAATAAATGGTTGGGCAACTTAGCTTGAAGAGTATCTTTCCACAGATGCATGACTTGGCATTTAATAAACCAGTGAGTGTACTTGAGGTTGGGACACCGCATTGATGGAATTTCCAGTTTAGAGGAATTTTTAATGACTGGGAATTGAACCCCTGACTGATTTTAATTATTGGTAGGTTTGGAGAGTTTTTGCAGTAAACAAGGGATGAACATGATAGATTACTGGTGGAGCAGAAATAACAAAGGGCACATTCAGGTATACTCTGCATATAAGTTGTTAAACAAGATGGACACAACCTTCTCTTGGCCTTGGAAGCATAAATTTGGAAACCTACACATCCCTTTCAAAAATCCCTTTCAAAGGTTCAGGTTTCACTTGGCTTCTGGCAGAGAATCAATTTACACACATGAAAAATCTTCAATAAAAGGAAAGTTCTGCCATGTGTTCTAGATGCTATTTATGTGGGGGAAGAGGTTGAGACCGTCAATCATCTTTTTCTTCCCAATGCATAATAACAATCCCAGCTATGGAGGATTTTCATTAGTCTCGGGGTTCTCCTTGGCTATGCCTACAGAATCACGCATCTTTTATAACAGTTGGGGAGAAGTAGGGGTGGGAGCTGTCAGAATAGTGGAGATTGTCCCTCAGCCTGTATTTGGTGACGGTTGAAAGAAAAATGCTAGATGTTTTTGAGAAGCAAAATGTAATCTCCAAAAGAGCAACAAAACGTAATCATGCTTTTTTGTTTCTGGTGCAAGCAATGTATTTAGGACACTGAAATCCATTATAGATATCCTAGTTCCCTGTTAGGATTTAGATTCAGTTTTCTTACTTTTTGACAAGCTGTAAATATGGTTTAGTGCAACCATGCACTGGTTTCAATGAATATACACAACGTAACCTTCTAAAAAAAAAAGGATTAAAAATAATAGTGAGGATAAAGTTATCCTGGGATAAATTGTTTCCAACCAAACGACCCCTAAGTCTATAGGAAGGGGTGTATGTGACACCCAAGCATAAGATAATAAGTCTCACATTGGCAAAACAAAAGAGAGATGATGAATATACAAGAAGGTCTTACACAATAGTGATGCATTTTAAAGCTATGTTGGCCTACGCCCAAAGCAGACAGTATCACTAGTGGGTTGAGCCGTTACAACTAGCAACAGGAGGAACCACACACATAGCTGAAAATTTGAGAAAGAGGAAGGCAATCCAATGCCACTCACTGCTCTTCATGAAAGAGATTGGAAAGGAAATATTGTGGAGCACAGTTTCAAATATGTTTGATATTGAATTGGTAATGCCAGGTACTGTCAAACATTTGAGGAAGAGACAGGTAATCCATGCCAATTGGTGCCGTATGTGCAAGAGAACTGAAAGGGTGTACTGGGAGCACAGTATGGAATATATCTAACATTTTGAGGTCAAGGTTAGGCATTTAAGAAGAGGAGATTAGAGTATGGAAAGTGGTCCGTGCAATTATGTGGATGATATGAAAAGAGAAGAAAAAAGGAACGGGACTTATGAAAGAGTTGAAAATGCTTCTGACAAAATTAGGGGGTCGCTTGTGAGTTTCTGTAATTTTCGAGCACCTACGCAATTCAAATTGGTGCACTTTCTAGAGAATCATATTTGTGCCTAGATTCTTTATTTTTGAATACACATCATCCTCGATCAAGATAGAAGAAATCAGTAAGTGAAATGGAACACTTTATTTACATGCCCCAAGAAAAAGGACTGGAAAGAGCATGAACCTTATAATCATAAAGATCACTGGCTGCAGAGCCACTGCTTTCGCTTAATTTTCCACTCAATAGACGCTCATGGTCATCATCCGAATCTGGGTCAACCTCATTCTCTGCATCATGAAAACCATTGTCCTTCATGTCCAGATTTTCATCATCTGACGACTCTTCATTACCACTATTTGCAATTTGAGAATCTGCTGAAATAGAGCACCTATGAAGATTATCATCCTGCAAGCAAAGGCAACAAATAGCTAAGCTCAACCGTCAAACGAAATTCTGCAGAAAGACATAACTAGTACAACAAATATGCACTATAGTAAGATAGACCAAGTAAGTCGATAAAGAGAAAATACTTCCATTTGAAAGATGAAATCTGGAACCAATAAACAGAAAGCAAATGTAAAGAGAGATGAAAGAGAATCACATGGGATAACGATACAGAACCCATAAATAAAGGGAAAATGGGAAATAAACACATAAATAAGGCGAAAGGACAAAGAAATCAAGCCACAAAAGAGAAAAGACAAACTCTTAAACAACTTCAGTGTTTTTAGTTTTTGGTGAACACACTTTTGTCTTTTATTTTGGAGCTACTTACATCAAAAATATTCTCATACTCCTCAAGAAGTGTCGTAATGATAGCCTGGGCATTATTGGCTGCATTAGCGGCGGCAAGAAGCTGAGCAGAGTTGTCTCCACTAACATCAAAGTCATCCTCCAACTCACATTCCCCCGCTAAAAGAGGGCGTAAAAGCAATGGTGCCATACAAGCAGCAACAGCAGATGGAGTCATCCGATTTTCAGATGCATGTGAAGAAATTGTATGCATCATCTTCAGAATTCTACAGGAGAAGCAAATTTCCAGGTTAGGTTGGTATACTGATGCATGCATTTGAATATTAAAGAGAAAACAAAAAAAATAATCCTCTGGCTATTATATGGAAGTTCAGTTTCCTGGAATAAGTATGTAATAAACTACTGTGTAAATATGCCTGCAGCTACCATTGATTGAACAAAGACTTTAAGGAGTATCCCTGTCTCTATCACATGACTAGACCATCTTCTTGTGTGAGTCAGCAATTTAGCATAATGGATCTATAACAACCATGATGATAAGGGAAATGCAGAATACTGAGTTAAGCTTTAAACTGACAACCTCTCAGCAGAATAACTGTGAATGTGGATGGGGGGAAGTTCCGAAGTTGAGCACCGAAGTAACATCAGTAAGCTAGCAACCACTTAGAATGAGACAGTGAGTGGGAGAGAGTAGTTTAGAGAAAATAAACGGGGGAAAGACAGGTTCCAGGTCAAAGATCTGAGAACTGATCACTAACTTGGCTGCACATATAAATTCTTCTTCCATCAACAAATGTAAAACTACAAGCAGAACACAACAATCAACTAGATGTACTTCTTTCATCCTTCTGCTCTAAATATAGAAATATATCACCATCCCCCATGCAAATTTTCAATGGAACACAGAAATCATAAACTTTTCTTGGGAACATACTCTTCATGCTTGGGTATAACTTTTAATAAGGTAAATAATATTATTATACAAGCGATATACCAAAAGTTCTACACCAAAATATGGTTCTCAACAAAAGAGATCAATCCTCTATAAAAATTGGGACCTCACAAGTACACCAAAACAAAACTATGGACAAAATATTACTCTTCATTTTAAAAAAATAAAGTTCCACTCCTTCGAAAGCCCTACCATTCCTCTCTTTCCAAATGAC
The DNA here is from genome assembly GCA_027704765.1 of Solanum habrochaites. NCBI lineage: Eukaryota > Viridiplantae > Streptophyta > Magnoliopsida > Solanales > Solanaceae > Solanum > Solanum habrochaites. Next base: position 53,026,305 of record JAKWJA010002499.1, on the reverse strand, counting down.
CCACATGATTGCTAAGGGGGCAACGCACCAGGGCCTCATGCTCTCCTTCCCCCTTCTATGAGTAAAACTCTTGCAAAGTCCTCCTTCAGTATACCCACATGACTCATTGCATCTTAAACAAATTTAGGGCCACCCTCCATAATCGACTAGCCACCTTACAATGCAAAAGGAGGCGATCTACACTTTCGCCTGCACTTTCACACATGAAACACCAACTAACATAGGTGATTCTCCTCTTTCTCGGATTCTATGTTGTTAACATCACACCCTTTGCCGCCCATACAAAGAAACAAACCTTCCTTGGTGCTCTATGGATCAAAATGGATTCATGGGGGAAGGACCTTCCTCTCTCACTAGCAACCTCTTATAAGAAGGGCTAACAATGAATAAGTCGTCACCACTCCTCTACCACCTCCATACATCCAATAAGTTGTTTGGTGAGTCTAGCACTTAGAAAAGCCCTATCAAATTATGAACTTCTTCCATCTCCAGTTCCTTCTGAATCTGAAGTCCCAATGAATAACACCCTCGTGAGACCTACAAATTTGTTGGACTGTCATCTCTCTGGCAAGAAACGTGATATAAATTAGGAATGAATTCCTTCAATTCGATCTCCCTGCACTACTTATGTGCCCAAAAACCAGTTCTACTTCCATCCCCAACTTTAAAAGAGATATCCACAAAACTCTTCCCACCCCTTCATGATACTCCTCCCACAAACCACACCCAAACGAAGTAACAATGTTTCTAGTCCAAGGACATGATCTAGATAGGAGGAGGATATGAAGGTCGAGGATTAGGGTAGAAGCTAAGTAGGTAATCAAGCGTTGTCTAGTTTCCTGTATCAATATAGTTATTACAACTCTCCTACTCTTATTCTTCAATTATATTTTTACCTGTTTTTCCCTTGATTCAGTTACCATATTATTTATTGTTGATCAAGCTCTCTTCTCCAGCTCTCCTTTATTTATAGAAAATCACTTCTTCATAGTTGTAATTCCTTTCCATACTTGATTTTGATATGCTTTACTTGAGCCGGGCATCTTGTGTCTCAACCTTGACAAGGTAGGGGTAAGGCTACATACACACCACCCTCCCCAGACCCTACTTGTGAGATAACTTAGACTTCAGTTCCCATTCTATTGTCCACTTCTACTATGCACTTAGTTTTTTTTTCTCAATCCAACTTGAGACATAAAACTCTTTTTGTTTTGAAAAGGTAAAACAATCATATAATAAGCCAGCACAAAGGGTGAGATTATTAAGAAAAAGAAGATAACCACACCATCATAAGAGACTCCACAAAAAAGTGAAGCCAAAGAATCCAATCAAGAATTAATGCAGACTAATCAACATCAAACAAAATGGATCTACCTCTGTAATAAGCGCCGGTTTGGTTCAGGAAATGTCTCATGAATGGCAGAATGCATAGCATTAACCCGAGCTTCCTTTCTATCAATTTCTTAATTTATTTCCCACAAATTACAACTTGACAGTTAGTAACACCCAAATGTTGCTTAAGTTTCGACCGTCTAAAGTGAAGAATGTCAACTGATCATAAACAAGCAGTTCAATCACAAAGAGAAGAATTACTTCAACAACCAAGACATGGATCGTAAGGAACTTCAACTAAGAAAGATAGATACGGCGAAACTCAGCAAGTATGAAAAGTATGTTCATATAATTACAATCTCTAGAAGAATTCCCAAAATAATTAATTAAAATCTTACTTTGAAAAGCTTATACTATTTAACCCCAGGAAGAAGAAAAATATTATCAAGTGACTATTTCCCAGAAAAGAGAATGTGGAAGATGGCAAGGCATCATTGCCTAAAGCTGAAACTGTTTTCTTGTAGTTTCTTTCATCTCAGTTCTGAATTGTCACTCGAAATAAGTCTCGTCTTCGGCCGTTTTTTTTTTTTTTTTTGGGGGGGGGGGGGGGGGGGGGGGGGTAGAGGCCTTAATAGGCAAATAGACATCCATATTTGCACGGAATTTATTACCCCCCCCCCCCAATTCCATTGGCTCAAGCAGTCACCTTAACATATTCGAAACCACTGTCTTAATTGCCGTTCACCGTTGACCGTGGTTTTGTAGAAATTATATGGCTAAGTTGGACAAATCTTTTCTTTTTTTTGAAATAAGGGTTACTTTGTATTCACAAAAAAAATCATCATGAAGAATGATGATTTGGAAACTTACTTCCCATAGTTTGATGGGCACACACACACACCCCAGGATACTCAGATTACAAGTTTCCTAAGAATCAACTGCTTCTACCTCCTCCCGCACCAAATCTTGTTTACACCAAAAAAATAGAAGACCAATACAGTTTGTTTTAATCCTCTGAAAAGTAGCTTTTTGTCCTTCAAAGCACCTAGTATTTATTTCCTTCCTTATGGTTGCAAAATCTCTTAAAGAAGAGTGGAGAATTTACTTACTGTAAGCTTCCAACAAAGCAGTGCAGCAGGATGCAGGAACAGGAGATGATGGCAGCTCACGAAGAACATGCTGCATAAAAGTCGTACCAATTATACCACACTTAAAGAATAAAGAGCACCAAGATATTAAAATGAGAAATTGTGACAGAGTATTAAATAAGTACGTTCATCAAATGTTATAACCAATACCTTAACGCAGTCACCAATTACATGGGCATCCTCCTCCAGACCAAATTCAGTTTTTCCTAAGGAAATCACTTCAGCATCAGCAAGTCATGCAGAGTCCATAATTTAACAGTACAATCAAACATAATAACCCACCAAATCAGATTCTTACTTCATGTTTGATTTTTTTTATTGAAAAAAAAACAATTAACAGAAAAAGATAATGGTCATATACGAGTTTCTTGTGAATAGCATCTTTTTTTTTATTAAGTTTGTGAATAGCATATTTTCATCATCATTTAACAAAAATGATAGATTGGACAAAAAGATGGGGGCAGTGCATTATAAAATGCAGGATTGGACCATAAATGAGACACCTACTTCTGTTGCAAAGCACTACATTGACCTTTCTTCAAATGCCATTGGTACAATACACTTCATCAAGGGAACTTCTGTCAAAAGCATTGCAAAAAGCAAATGGGAGGAGAAGCAATGTCATTAACATTTTGCTAATCCAAGGAACAGTCCATAAATATCATAGATAACCTAGAATAGAATTGAATTACACAACCAAAATGCATTCCAGATCTAAAATTTACTTTTAACTCCTTGATATATCGTGAAATTAGAGGTACAGATAGACAAGCCTTTTCGGAGACATCCAACAGATAGCATTCATTCAGTAAAGCAGATGTACCTTGTTCATACTCGTTTACTCTCCGCCCCACTTCCTCGACATCTGCAGACTGTCGCAATATACCTTCGACCTTGGTTCCTGATTGGACGATTATAATAAGAAAAATTCACAACATAACCTGATCATCATGAAACCCATTCAACATCCTCAGTAAGGGAGAGAGAATGCAATGTGAATATCATAATCAGTGATTAAGAGGTTATGCAGATCTTCAATTTTGCAGATCAAAGTTTAACCATAACAAGGATCAGAAAATTCAAGAGAAACAAGAAAGAAAATGGTATTCTTCACGGAAGGAGAACCCTTTAAGGAACAGAAGGAAATTGCATGCGCAGAAAATTGTCAAATACAGCAGCTGGAGCAAGATATCCTAAATTACATGTTTATCAACTCGGTATCAGTTAATAGAGGACCTCTTCTTTCTTAAGCTGATTGACTCAAAAGTCCCTTCATTCAGTTTCAGACTTTCCTCAAGACAAACATAACAACTAAGAGTACAAACTAAAGTGTGTGTTCATATTATGTTTTGATTTTATGTACCCAGACCAAACTTGTGGGTTTACACTTCCACAGGGTATGTTGTTATAGTTGTATACACGGACAGTGTAATGAAATTTTTACACCATCCATGTAATTAACCCATTCTAGCTTTTATTTACTATTTATTCAACCTACCAATCAATGCAATTAAATGGAGTTACCAGCAATTACCTTCAAGTGGTTCTGTAAATCTTTTTTTACACCATCCATAGAACTCAAAAAATATATATTTAAGATTGCTATTGGTCCAGAATTCACCAACTAGTTGCAACAACAATATCAATTTTCAGAACATCACCTTATCACAAAAAAGGACTCCCCTAAAGAAAGAAGAGGTCATCCATCGTCATGGGAAGAACACAATACTCCTCTGATTATGATCAACAGCTTATAGAAAGCTGTTAGAACTAATAGAAGCACACAAATAAAAAGAAACAGTAGGGATTGCTTCTGTTTCTAACAGACCCCACGTTTGTTTTAGACTACTTTGCAGTAACGTCCTTGCTATAAGGTCGATCATGACTGACTCAACTGTGGACCAGGTAAGTGCCATACTTTAGACAGAATCTTTTTTTTTTTTTTTTGATAAAGTTAAAGTTGTATTTATTTCAGCATTAAGGGTATTTTGGCTACATCCAAAAAGTTACAAGCTAAAATCTAATTAAGTGGATCCAGGAACATCCTACCAACTGTTCTACTACTTCTATACCCCCCTTACAAACCAAAAACCAATGTTAATGGCAATTATCTTTAACTTTCTGCATGTGTTAGTAATATTCTCATGACACCTAGATTTCTCTCTCCAACTAGCCGCACCAGACCCACAGCATGGGTACTATAGCCACCCCCATCTTACTTTAAACAAATCTTAAGCACTAATGATATGAAAAAGAGAATCTATAAGCTTTGGCCTCAACTAGATGACTGAAGAAACACTAAATCCAATTAATAATGACAACCAATCTAATTATTTGATAGGTTGAATTCCATAGACTGAATTGATAAAAACTTCCCTTGCTTATTGACATCCCAAGTCAACTAGGCTTCGGACTTACTAATCTTATATCTATCTATCTATCTTCTATACTATACTACCTTAAAAGCATGAACTCCCTAAATTGAATATTAAATTACTATAATACTCCAAACTAAAAACACTATATATATTTTTGATTATTTATATTAAATTAAAAATAGATACTTTTTCACATTAAATGGTTGCGACTTTTTTGAAGGATTGTGACTTTTCCAAAGGGTTATGACTATTCTGATGAGTTGTGACTTTCTGATGAGTTGTGATTTTTTGATGAGTTGTGACTTTTCCGAATGGTTGTGACTTTTATGAAGAGTTGTGACTTTTCTGCTAAGAGACGATTAAAACCTATTCATACTTTGAAGTGTTGTGACTTTTATGAAGAGTTGTGACTTTTATGAAGAGTTGTGACTTTTCTGCTAAGGCTTAAGAGACAATTAAAACCTATACATTACTACCATCTATTATCTACAAATAAATAAAGAAATATCCTCTTATTTTTACACTAGGAATCGTCTAAATTTTCTACTCTTCTTCTCCTTCTTAAAAGACCTCAGGTGTGATTTGCAACCGTTCGTATCACATAAGTAAGGATTGGTGGACAAGTTGTAGCAATAATATTCTATAAGCAGGGGAATACATATGTCTCCTAGATGTTATTTTGTGAGCAACAGGCAGAAGAGACAATCAACCATCTGTTTCTTCATTGCAAAGTGGTTGCAACGGTGGCAACTTATTACCATGTTCAGGGCCAAACTGGACCATGGCGCACAAATTGCAAGTCAGGCTATAAAAAGCTTGAACAATGAAGGCATGGTAGTACATACCAAAGCATGCAGAATTGTCCCAAGCATTTATTGGTGGACCATATGGAAGGGAAAATATGTGAATGCTCTGAGATGTTAGTAGTCTTAACACAGGATTAGAAGGAACTCAAAACGACACTTTTGCTATTTGCTGGGCAGTTTGGAGTATGTAATGATCCATAGCGTTAAGATATATCCTAGGTCCTTTGTAAATGATAAGTAGGATCTGTTTAGTTTTGGTTTTAATACAAAACCAACTGTAATGTAGCTCCATGGAGTAATTTGTGACCCCAGCCTTTATGGCTGAAGATAATACACAAACTAGTTACCGTTGTCCAAAAAAATTAGGCTGCAAGCATGGTCAAAAAGATTAGCAAATGTGAATATGATAAAGGTGTTATTTAATTTCATGTACTCAAAAAATGGAAATTATAGTAAAGTAAATTGGTCTGCAATTTTTGGTATGTTTCTCAAAATGCTAATGATCTTTTTCCCCCAAAACTGTATTCTATACATTAATATTGTTCTCTTCTTTATTAACTTTCTTTCTTTTCTTTTTTTTTTTGATGAAGTACATTTAGTTCTATTGCAGCATAATGTGATGCATAATGAGTTACAACGCTTCGTAGCAAAAGGTCACTCTCTCCTTTACATTGTTAATTAAGATCAGGGAGCGGACAGAGTTCAAAGTGAAGCCGGGCAATCTAGATGGGATAAATACACACACTTACAAAAACATTAGGCAGTTAGCTTTTTAAAGATTGGTCGAGGTATTAATATTCCATCAAGCATCTTCCTATTCCGTTCGTTCCGAAAAAAAAAAAAAATTTTTTTAAAAACTCCAAAAAAATGGCTGCAGGGTATCTCTTCCAGATTTCTCTTGATGGTGCTTCCAACTTTCCAGCAAACTCCATTTATCACCCCCAAACATCCCGATATTCTGAAAAGGGAACATGACCCCATTTTAGGCCAAAAGAGCTAAAAACATACTCCACAACATTTTTTCTCTTTATAAACTACTTATTGGTTCAACACAATCAATGGTTTCTGCTTATTCATCCACTTGCTATCCAGATTCAAAAATATTAGAAGAAGTTACTAAAACAAACTTGTTTCCTCTCCAAATTCATATTTCTTCTTCAGATATAAAGGATATTCTCACATTAATAATTTGAAAATACTTTTTATACCTTAGTGTTTTGAGATGAAAATAAATATCAGTCCAATAGGCTAATTATTAATCAATTTGCACTTGTATTTTCATCCTAAGATTTCCATCACTTTCATACTTCAATATTATTTATATCACTTTAAAATATTAATATTAATTAGCATGAGATACACGTGTTTGAGAACTAGTCCCCTTCAATTCTTCAAAAGTATTGTAAAACTCTGTTAACCTATCAAGCTCCCAGTCATTTAATATTCCGTTAAACGTAAGGTGTCAACTTGATTAGCCCAAACTTCTCCTAGTGTAGCTTCTTGTTGTTGACTCGGAATGTAAATGTCAAGAAAGAATTATTTAGAAGGATCTTGGCCTAACCAATTGTCCCTCCATAAGGCTATCTTCATTCCACTGCCTACTCTAAATTTGGATTTATTCAGGAGTTTAGGCCATAGGTTCCAGATGGACTTCCATAGGCACAAAAGGTCCATTCAGACTTTCTCATCCATTTTCTTTATATGCCATACTTCTCCCTGATCACCCCTTACCACAGTGATTGTTCTGCTGCACTAAATCTCAAAGCCACTTCAATCTTCATCATCAACTTCACATCTTAGTTTTCATATGATTAATTGCCAAAGCTCCTTGCTTCTTGCTAACTGTGAGAGCATTCAAGTTGACCAAATGAATTCCCTTCCCACAGGGAACCCCCCGAGGGTTTCTATTTTCAAACAATCACACATCACACCATCATCACATTTCCACCCACACAACACCATCACAAACATTTTCATTCACAACACACAATCAACATTGTTCCCACCAACATCACACAACATCACTAACATCAAACATCACACAACAACAACAATCCAAACACAAAAAATCAACAGAAACACAAACAACCAAACCACAAACAAGATCAACAAACTTATCATTCAACACAACATACCCACCAACAATTCAAACACCAACACACACACATCACAAACACAACAATCACACACACATAAAACACACACTCTACCAACACACAGTCACACATCACAATAATCCAATCAAATCATTGTGTTCAACATTCATTTCTAAAAAATCAACATATTTCTCACCTCACAATTATCATTTCATCAATCATTTCACACTCTTTCACAAAAAAACCAAAACATCAATCATTCAAAACACACATCAAATTCAATTTTAATCACACAATCACACATCATAAAAAACAAAACAACATCCACAAATTCACGGTGGCACTTCACATCATCATTCATTCACAAAATCACACAAAATTACAAAACGATTGGAACGAAGACAGCATATAAGTAGTTTCAAGCTTCAACTACAGAATTGATAGGATTTCTCTACCCCAAAGATAAATACTTACTCTTCTCAGTTGGTTAGTTGTTTATTCTTGCCTATCACCGTACTACACCCCCTCCCAACACCATGGAACTCCAGATCGTAATATTGTGTTATGTGGCGTTTCGCTCAACAGGGGTTTCCCCATCTAGGGTGGAATTTATATTACGTGTGGTCTATGCTGGTTGGGTCGGGAGCTTCTTTTAGCTTTTTGAGAGTGGTGAATTGGTGTTTGATCGGGGGAGGTGTGGAAAGTAGTAATAGGTGTGGTGTGAGTGGTTGGTTTGGTGGGGAAGAGCTTTTTCACGTTTTTTGTCTTCCATTGGTGTCGCCCTCCAAATCCCTTTTGACTTGCTCTTGGCCCCCAATGGCATCCCCAGATAATTGTAGGTTGTTCTCCAATTTTACCACCAAGATTTCCAACCAAAGCTTGGATCTCATTCCTCATTAACTGGATAAATATACCTTTTGTTCCAGTTAATGTGCAACCCAGATGTGGCTTTAAACAAAATGAAAATCACCCTCAGCACTTTCAACTATTCACTGTCAGCCTCACAGTATACAAGTGAATCTGCATATTGCATATGAGAAATCTCTATAGTACTATCAGCCCTAAAATTCACCTTAAAGCCCATTATCCAGTTGTTATACTGAGCAGTCTTTTACATATCCTTCAGGCTTCCATAGCAATCATGAATAAGAAAGGAGAAGGGATTCACCCTATCTATAACCCTTTTGAGAAGGAAAGAAACAAGCTGGAGAGCCATTGATCAAGATTGAAAATTTTACTGTACTGGGATCCAACTAATCCATCTTACTCAGAGTTTCCACCAGAAAGTACTAGTTTAAATGATCATATACCTTCTCAATATCTAACTTGTATAAAATTCAAGGTTCCTTTCTTTTTGTTCTTGCATCTACAATCTGTCTGCCTTGAATGAAAGTTATCTGTTGGCTCTCCACAAATTTTTGACCACTTTCTTGAATCTTTCATTCAACAACTACTTGATGATCTTATACACACTGCTCATTAAACTAAAAAGCCTAAAAACCTTTAACTCCTTGGATCCCAACTTCTTGGGAATCAATGCCATAATGGTGGAATTAAAGCTTTTCTCAGACATACTCTGATTGTAGAAATTGTGGACGACAGCTACCGCAACCTCGTATATTGCCTCCCAATAATGCATGAAAACTCCATAGAATACCCATTAGGTCCAGTTACTTTATTCTCTGTACATGCCTTAACACTTACCCAGATTTGCCAAGAGGGTTATCCAGTTAAGATGGAGGATAACATAATTTGCTTTGCACTTGGTTTTGAGTAATACAATATCATTAGAAGAGACAAGGAGTGGTACGAATGTACAGAACGTGGCCACAAATCTAATGAGAAGAACAATAAGTCACAAAATGATGGGGTGATTGTGAGAGACTTTAAAAGAGGTTTTAAAAGTTAAGGGGACCTTTGTAAAGAGATGGAAGCTGCATGACCAATTTTCCGAGTTTTTCTGTGCAAGAAACCACAACCTGATGGGTATCCTCCTATGGCTTTTTTCACACATTGTTGGGAAGTAATAAACAAGGATAGCTGCAGTCCAGAATTCCAGCTCCCACCATGGGCTACTTTACACTGGTCTATTACACTGTTGTGTGGGCCCAACTCTTTCATTTCAACCCCTGTCATCCTTTCACTTACGCTTTTGCACCCCCTTTATCTCCTTCTCATCCTCGTCTCAACTCTTTCTTCAGTCACAGATTTCCAATTCTTTTCCTCTCTTCTTCCATTTCTTCTCTTCCTTTTTTCCTGTTCTTTTACTTCCTCTTTTTCCTATTATTTTACTTCCTTTTTCCCAGAGACAAGTCCAGCAGAATGATTGCTTCTGAAAAACATCATTAGAGAAGGAAGACTAATCTTTTTTTTCCTCTATGGAGTATTTTAATGAGATCTATTGAAATATCAAACCACACCCGAGTGACTTAATATTTTTAGACAACATATAAGGTAGAATTAACCAAAATAAGAGTGCTTAAAAATTCATAATTATATCAGTTCATTCACATTCAATTTCAAAATACAAGCTTTCGAACATACTCCATCTCAACAGTACAACAGAAGCTATTCCAGCAAAATACTTTTGATCCTGAAGAATGGGTGAAGGAAGGAAGAAGGTCTCTGCCGTAGCTTTGGGGGTTGAAAGCAGCGTCTATGGAGAACAGTTGTCCTGGGTTTTCTGTGGATGGAAGCTGCCTGTATAAGGTATATCCATGGAGAGAAAGGTGAGACTTTGGTCTGTTCGGGGGAATGGATATATAGGTGAAGGTGCAGAGAGGTTTCCTGTGAGAGAGAGTTATAGGGTGGAGGTCAAGAGTTTTGTAATGGAGAAAATACAGCAGCGGGTTTTGCAGTGGAGGAAATGTGGCAGCTTAATGGCAGTGAAAGGGTAAAATAAGGTGATTGCAGAGAATTTGATGGAGTGGAAAGTTATCATGTAATGTCGAAATAGAAGGAAATGAAGATATATTGGAGAAAAGAACAACTGGGGAAAAAAGAATAAAAAGGAAAAAAAGAAAATTAAATAGCAATTTAACATGCCAATGTCAGAGAGCAAATATAATACAACTTCCATCATGAGACTAGTCTCGAGGTTTCTAGTTTAACTTTGAATAAGATTAGGAGGGTAAGAGATTGCCCATAAAGCTTCGGTGTGTAATTGGATTTTCGGGACAAGTTCAGGAAGCAACTTATGTACTTTCCCTTATTAATAAACAACAACAATAAACATAAGAAGATATTACGCCAACCAAAAAAGGTTATCAAACTAAAGTTTAACAATGAAATTTAATGCATACAATATCTCGATATTACTCTTACACACCCAATTCTACAGGAGGGAAATGATTGTCTTACCATACTTCTCAAGGAACCTTAGTGCCTTTTCAAGAAATGATGGCCCTCCATCTATATCTTCTAAGGCAAGCAAAATCGGTCTTCCAACAACTAGAGATTTGACAGGGCTTTATCCCTCCCTGAATTAAAATAAACCTGGTCAGATCTTTATGCCCTGACAATAAACAGGGAAAAGCTGCAGTTTCATTTGGACACAGCAGTCAATCTCATGTGGAGTATTGAAGATGTGAACACAAAAGTTTGGCAGATTGCAGTAAGAGCAACTAACATTGATGGAGAGACCCTTCAATAGAATCACCAGTGTCATTCCGGAAAATGCCATTGTGTCCCATAACAAGAGCAGCACTTGGTGCTTGTGCAAGAGCATGCTCTAAAACTGTCTTCCACTCATACAGATCCTCCAATGTCTCTGCCTGCAGTTCAAAGTTCAAAGCTTAAAAGACGACTTCTACTAATGTATGATCCAGGAATAAGTATAATGTAGCAGAATTGCATGGGACCTTGATTTATGTGGCAGGAGACAGGAATCATACGCACTACTTGCTAGTGAAGAAGAGATGCAGGTAGAACTCAAGCCATTTTAGAGTTATTCCTACACTAATTATAGTGTCCTTCATACATATGTATGCTTCAGGCTCATGTAAGATGATTATAAGCCTAATTATAGATTTTTCAGATTAAAAGATTAACATCAGTTCAGAGTACTTTTTTAAGTTGCACGTTCAGTTTTCTATAATCTGTAAGTTAGAGAGTATGAAATAGACCAGTGTAAAGTAAACCATGGAAAACCCATTTATATAGAAAAGAAGCAGCGCTTTTTGCTTCCCAACCCCTCCAGGTATATCACTTGTCACATGCATCGACTGTTTCTGATATGATTTTCTTGTTTAGAAGAGAGACAGAGAGAAAAGTGGGATAAGTACCTTAAGAGTAAAAGCTCTCCCATCACGTCCATCAGGAAATAGTACGGTCAAAAGTTTTTTATCTTCTCTAACAACAACACTGAATATCAAGGAATTGTAGTAAGAGAAAGACAGAGACTCTGAACAAATTAAGGGCCCATTTGGACATCTGGTATGAAATCATGATTTGAGATCATCATATGAAATTAAATTGCAATGAAGTTGGAAGTTTTGATCGGACATGAAATTTGAATTTCTTAAGTTGTATTTTTTTCATGCATAAAAATCCCACAAGTGGTGAAAACTATCAAAATTGTCCCAATTCTTATATATAAGCTTACCAAATGAAAAAATTATAGTCCATAAACAAAACGTCGGAATATCCTAAGGCCCTGCATTGATAAATCACATATCTCCATGTCCCTTTCATAAATAAATGTTTGTGATTACAAACTTTCATATACACATAATTTTATAAAAATTCATTTGTCAACAAAAGTAGTAACTAGCTATTTTTTAATATAATCTTTTCACGCGGCACAAACAATCTTTTCACGCCGAGCATGAAACTTTTTTTACAAAATCTAAAAATGATAGGTCTTTTTTTACAAAATAGAAACTTAAGGGTTAAGTATTACTTTTGAAGAAGTTGAAATCATGATGGGGAATCCCAAATCATGCTTTTTGGAGAAATTGAAATTATTTCAGACTATAATCCCAAATCGCAATGTCCAAAGGTTGATTTAAAATTATGACTTCATATCGCATGTCCAAACACAAGCTAAATATAACAAGTATGTGACTCATTTATTACCTCCCTGAATTATTCAAGTCAATTCCTCCCAAAGTTAGATTCACTTCACCTCCTTGCTGAGGAAGTGTACTCTATATGAAGAACACAATAAAATTAGTAGAGTCTAGCTGATAAATCAACAAGAGTAAAAGCTTCAAAGGTAAAAGCTAATAAATTCACGGAGACAAAATGAGATTTCCCGACATAAAACATCCAAATTAAACATTTAGAAGCAAAATTAGACCAAGAGTTCTCACAGCATTCCAATATTTTTCAAACTTCAATCACTTCATTCCCTAATCAGTTGGAGTCGGCTATAGAAATTCTCTTAATTCACTACAGGCTATGCAAGTCCAGTTCATTCCAATATTAAATTACTTCCATTTAAGAAAAAAACTAATAATTCTCTAAACATCACATGCATCCCTATATAACTAATGTAACCCAACTAGTTATTCTTGCCTATTGGATCCTCACCTTTGACTATATTCTATTTTTAACCCAAGTCTTGATCAATGGGTGATCAAGAAATAATCATTCCATATACTGGCTTTTGATGTCAAACTATAAATTAACATAAAATTAAAATTAATATAATACATATATTACCTAAGAAAATAATTAGGAATATTAGAGACTTACTTGATGGTCTTATATAATTTATAATATGTTAATTACAAATGTTATACAACATAAACAATATTAAAACAATCAAAAAGCGTAATAGAGAGGATGAATAGTAGTTCTCCAAATTTAAAGAATTACTATTCACCTCTCTGTAAAATGAAGAATAGAGGGTTTTTTGGAGTGTGGTTGGAGACTCTATTCTCTATTTTACTCTTCAAATATAGAGTATAGAGAGTAAAATAGAGATGGGTTGGAGATGGTCTTAAAGTTGAATGACCCACCCCCAATTTTAGAAACCCGGTTTTTATAGAATATAGAACCTGCCTGTTTAACCCATCTGCCCTATTTTCTTTTCTTTTCTTTTCATCATCTTCTTCTCTTTTCAATACCCAAAGCTTCAATGCTTGTTCTTTTATAGTGGATTTCTTTCTCTCCTTTTTTCAACAGCTTTCACATTCTAAAGGGTAGTTTGACAAACAATCTTGGATGAATCATTTTCTTCTTTTTAAAATAATTGAAAAAATAAAATAAAATCCACCATGAAAAAACAGGTTTTTAAGCTTTGGGTATTGAAAGAGAAGTATTAGATGACGAAAAAGAAAAGAAAATAGGCAGGATCGAGTTAAATGGCTGGGTTTCTAAAAAATTGGGTATTTAAATTTGGGGGTATGACCCTTCGTCAAAACTAAGAACTTTGTGCCGAAGTATAATGAGAGGGGTATATCTGAACCGGAAGTATAACTAGAGGGGTATATTTGGACCGAAGGTATGACAAGGAGTATATTTAAACTAATCATGTTAGTACATGAGTATATTTGACCTTTTCTCGAAAATTTTAACTATCAAATTTCGAAGAGCAAAGGGAAGGAAAGAGTAGTAGCTAGCTGTTCTTTCTAGAATTAAATCATCAGCTTGAATACAAGCTATGATTCTCTCTTTTCTTTAGAAGTAGAATATGCAACCAAATAACCAGTCGAACAGAAAAAATCAACTTCGGAAATAAAGAACAAAGTGAGAAACTATACTAACAGGATCATTCTTGAAAAAGACCAGAGATGTACGTGTAAGGATGAACCAACGTTTTTTCCAAGACTTCCAACCTAATCCTGCAGAAAGTTATAATTTAACAATTAGTATATCAAGTGACCAAATTGGTCTGATAATGGTGGAAAAACAGAGGTTTCCATACAAAATGGATGGCACGTGGCTTTCAAACCATTTTTTTTTTTAAATGGTAACTTTGTCTATTCCTCAAAAGTCACACTGATCAGTATTTACAACATGTACTTCAAATTCTACTATCTTTTACTAAATTGAGTCTAGTACATCAATTAAGGAGATAGTATCAATTGAGTATAATTCATTACACCAAAAACGTAGTAGCATAAGACAATTTAGTTTGACTTTTTGCATACTATTCTCAATACTATCGAAAGCTCTAGAGTTCCTTTCCTTCCACTATGCTTCCAACCATTGTAGACATTATTTTTTAATGATTCCATTATTATACAAATTATATCTCGGATAGCACATCTCCTCCCAAGAACAATTTGATCCCAATAATAAACCAACTTGTGCTAGCCCATAAAGAAGTCCCACAACAATTAGAGTGTGTTCTGCAGTATGAGGAAAATGTTACCTATGAAAACTATTCTCTTGGGAAAATGTTCTCTAGGAAAATAAGTAGGTTTCTTACCTTTTCTTCTTGTGTTTGGTACGTAAGCAAAAAATATTGTCCTAAAATCATTTGTATATAATCTAGACAAATACTATGGGAGGTGGGGTTGGGGTAAGAGAGTGGGGTGGGGTGAATGATGGGGGGGGTGAAAATAACGTATGTTAGAATGACACAATCAGTGTGAGCCCTATCTTCATGTATCCTCTCCCAACATGCTATCTGATTGAGAGTGTCTTCTTTTCTCTGTGTCCAGTTACCCCTGTTAGCTTAGCTCCACTGCTTCAATTTTCCTTTCAGTACTTTTAGCATTTCAGCTAATACATACTCTGCTCTGCCCTCAACATTGAATGACATCCACCATTCCTTGACCCAATCTCTGAAACCATACACCTCCAACCACCAAGATTCAAATTTGATGCACTGCTGTGTTCTTCCCCCCATTTCCAAGTGAATGCCCCCTTAATAAAGAGGGGTCAACCAACTCTAGCTCCTGAATACAGGCTGAAATGCCAATCATGGCACCACTGATCCTTTGGCAATTGGATCTTTCTGCAAGGTATCTTGTCACATTAAAGTTCCCACATACTGCCCAAGGACCATCAACTCCGTTTTTAATAGTTTGAAATTCCTCCCCTAACATTCTTTTGACTTCCCTATCACAATCTGCATATACTGCACTGAGATTCCAACTGATATCATCATTGAACTCCTGTGAATTTCCCAGTGATACATTGGTTGCCAATCTCCACAAGTTCCCCATTCCCCACTCTTATATCCCGAAGAATTAAAATACCCCCGCTACTTCCCTGAGCCTCCTTGTGTATTTCTCCTTTCTATCTATTGCTCGATATACTCTGTAATAGACAATCAGGTGGTTCAATCTATTTCAGTTTCTACCTCTACATAGATATCAGCCCCCCATTGGTGCAACAACTTCCTGACCATGTCCCTTTTACTCCCCCCATTGAGTTCTCTAACATGCCATGATAGAAATTTTTTACTTTCATTGATAAGTTAAGAATAACATCCTCCCACTAGACCGAGGTTCCCCATCCTTGAAGTTCATATCAAAGAATAGATTCCTCAACTCCGCTGGTACTGTATTGTTTGTCTCGAGTCTTGACTCTTCTTTTCCCCTTTCTCCCTGCACCTTCTCCTTTTCTCTCATCTGATCCAGTTTTGTCAGAAAAAGAAGAGCTTCTCTCTTGCACACTTTGAAGTCTACTCCAAACTGTTGATCAGGTTTTATCAAGTTTTCTTGTACCCAAGCAGTAGCTGATGAGATTAAGTGTTCCTCCTGCTCACTATTGTCAATCTGCAAAGGCTCAGGTTCTGAATACATTACCATCAGAATTCAGAGATTCCGAAAAATTAACCTCTCCCACCTCCTTGATCTGATTAGAGTTATGCGGTGTTGTTGTTGTCTCCCTTGCGTCTGATGTTTTGATCCCCCTATGTGTCAACTCTCGAATTATTTTCCTCCATCTACTCACGCATAGAAACTTCAGATATTTGCATGCATATTTATTTTTTGCCTCATCTTCCCAATTCCCATTGATATCCTCACATCTCCTTCGAGTTCAGTTGCTGAGAGACTGCTATTTTCTTTGCAAGAGAAATAGAGTCTAAGAAAGGCTCTGCTGTTAATTTAGTCTAGGGCAGAGCCACTCCTGAAGCTTTGAGCTCGGAACTAAAAGCCATAGCCCCCAGAGATTTAATCAAAAGTGCGCCCAATTTCTTTACACAGCTGATCGACTAAAGCTTTTAATACCCCTGTGCTTTCCACGTGCTCCTTTGGGGGACCCACATCACCAGTTGAATTTAAATTATGGACCATTGGGTAATCCTCTTCCTTCTCTATCCTCAGTGCTTCTCGATGACACAGAACTGAGTCAAAAGGGACCTCAGTTGGTGGTCTTGGATAATGTGCCTGAGGGCATTTTCCCTACAAGAGTACTTTTTCCCTTTCTCTACTTGCACACTGCTCTCTTATTTTCAATCTTATCAATAAATTTTCCCAGGTTCGTGCCTTCATAACTAACATTTGCATGTTTGACTCTATCAATGTAGAATCAAAACCAAATAGATCAGGGACAATAGGGACTATCTCTTTCCTTTCTTCTGAAAGCCGTCATACTGGATATCTCTGCATCCCCCACCCACTACCCACCACAACGAAAAGTACCGCAGCTTCCTAAATTGATTATATTCCAGAATTCCCTCGACAATAAAAGAGGAAAAAAGGTGTTGCTGCCTTAATGGAACCTCCTGGCCTATCAAAATCTAAGATCCTCAAATGATCAGACGAGCCTTTTGAGAAGAACAGCAAATTTAGTCTATTATCTTAACGGATTGTTGAACTACTACAGACTAGGAAAAAAGTGTGGCCCTGGATTTATACATAACATAAAGTCATTATCAAGTAAAAGCTTGTTGACAAAGTTATAACCAACTAGTGCATAAGATATACGCTAAATCACGAGGGACCAGCATAATAATCATCAAAACACAAAGGTGTCAAGGAAACTGGAAATGCTTTACGGACCTTTTGAAGAGATAAACAGCGGCCCACTCTTGAAAACCTGCAAAGAGGCGCCAGTTAAAAACTTGAAGCCCAAGAATTCTAATTGTAAAGCAAGATTAGAAGCATTTAAAGAAGAAGCAATACTGTCTTCATGAAGAAAGTATAACTAAAAACAATGAACTACAAATTTGGAGACTATTATCTTCACAAAGTTCAATAAAGGCATAATGTTGGATTTTAAAGTTCAGCACTGTCAAGCTCTGCATATTTCTGAATTCTAAATGGCAGCAACTTCATTTGTTCAGACTTAATTTGATTCTGGATGAAGGCATTACATAAAGGAGCAATGATCGTATGACGTCGTGAACAGATCATTTATCTCATCAAGAAGAAGATAAAAGCAAGAGAAAACAAATATTCAAAAAATAATAAGCAACACTAGAACAACAGTATGAAGAATGAATAACAAGGAAAATACATGATTCATGAAACAGGGGAAAAGCCATGAACCATGAAACAACTCCTTAAGCAGATAAGACTATTTCGATAAAATTGAACAAGATAAAAACAAGATTCAAAATAAGTTAGTAAAAGAAAGGCAAAACAGAAGTGCAATAAAAACAATATAATCAAGGTAAGGAATTGGTAATAAGAAAGCTGAAGAAAAGGTTTCATCTGTTTTCAAAAACATTTACCAAAGAGATCTCTTCAAATGTGATACGAAAGCAAGGCAGAACCTATTTACAAGCTTAAGTAGGCATTTGGCCATATATTCCAAATATTGTTCACTTTATTTGGAATTTATGGCGTTGGAGGTGAAGATGTAATTGTGTTTGGTTATACTTTATACAAAAAATATTTGGAATAATGATCATGCTTGAATGTACTTAAATACAACTTCAAAAGTGAAATGTAAGTTGAACAACAGGTGATAAGTTGTTCTCCGAATTTGGAATACAACTTCAAGCTAGATTTGGAATTTTCATGGCCAAACACGGATATTTAAGTAAGGTGAAAAAATGTTCCCAAAAAAAGTGAAAAAAATTATGGCCAAACGGCTTCCAAATATAAATTACTTATAATTGTTTGGCTCTTTTGTGTAAGTTGTTATATGTATATGACATGGTTAGTGTGTTAGAGGTTCCCTGCATTTATCCAGGGACTCAATTTTGCTTGGTCATTATTGCACCTACTTGGTGCAGCTTAATATTAATAAAATTGATTCACTTCTCAAAAAGATAATAACAGGAAAGACAAGTAGGTTAGACAAAAATAAGATTCATCTTAGCTCTAAGACCTCAACCGGTAAATAAGAAGATAATAGGAAACTAGTTCTCATCTCTGAATCCCAGTGAAATCAAATGCAGATCTGCATCAACAATTATGATGTCTTATAGGGAACTGACTAGAGGACATAAGTGGTCATTAGCTGTAAAGTAATTGTAAGTAGGATGTCAGGTTATAAGTTGTTAAACTAGATATTTCACACATTGGACAAAAACATGTACATATCCTGTTTGAGACCTATAAATTTGTACGTGTTCTATTCATTAAATCATCAATACATCCTTTCCCTTTTCTAACTAATTTACATGGTATCCTTTATCAACATAAATTGTTCATGTAATATCAAAGCCTGTGTAGATACAAGTAGATTTTATCTAATGACCAGTCAAAAAGTTCTCTTCTTTTTAAATATTTCTTTTTTATACTTTTAAATATTACGTTCTGCTTTCTTTTTCTACTTTTCTATGAATAAAGCGGTCTCTGGGTCAACTTGTGTGCACCTTCCAAGCCAGTAGAGATGCCGGATAACTTTATCCACCAAGCTTTAGACATATGACAAGTAGTCATATAATGTTTTGCCTCTACTAGAATTTGATTGCTACTCTCCAATGATCTTCATCGACCACTATGCATGTCCATGATTCTCATGCCACCTTCATTGCCCCCAATGTATATCCTTGGATGCTGCTTATCCTTCTTTTTATTATTTTACTGTTGTTGCCAATTTTCGGTGATCAATCTAGTAGCAACGCACCTTACTCTGGAAACCATTCCGACATAACTACATTTTTCCGACTATCAACTCCATGTCTCTTTTTTAGTAATAGTTATGGTAACCATTTCAGTGAAATTTTGACAAACATAACTTTATTGATGACTTCTCTAGTCTCTACAAGTTCTCATGATTATTGTTCAAGCAACATCTCATGGCTACAACCCAATGACTATGTTTTTTTTTTGTTTTATCAAAGTGAAACAAATTCAAGTAAATTTTTGACCTTGTGTTTGAGGTCCGTCGGAGAACTGGATTCTCATAGGACCCCTGAAGCTTGTAGCTCAATAGCTAGAGAGGGTGTAGAAGGTCGCTCTTCCGTGAAGGTTTCCTTAATTCTGAGGAACTCAACTGCTATTCCAATCCCTTTCTAACGTGGATAATGAAAAAGCTGAATGAGAATGCCTTATCATTCTAGCCACATACACCATGTCAGTCTTTTCTTATAAGGACATACAACATGTCTCTCTTCCCCACACTAGGCTTGGTTTTGAAAAGAATGGACAACTTGAGAAGTGATTTCCTTTGGCAAGGGAATAAACTAAAAAAGTTTTCTGCCTCATCAATGTCATCCAAGTAGGAACAGGAACAGTGGGGACCTCAGTATCAAGACTTTAAAGCGAAAGCTTACACTGTTAAAAAGGCATAGGAGGTTCACCCAGGAGGAAACGCACTTTGATTGACAGGTAGTAGTTGAAACATTCTCCCATTAAAGTCCTTGGTTAACAAAAGGTTCAAAGGCTCCTAATGAAGTAGGAATCTTAAAGCAGATACACTCTTTCTGAAGCAAGTTGAATGAAAAAATTGGTTTTTTACTTGGGAACAGCAGGACAATTAGATTAGGGAAGGAACTTGGTTGGACACTCTCCTTCAAAAGATCTGTTTCATGAAATTTACTGCATTTTTTCTCTTCGTAATGCCGTAATATCTACTGCACAAGGCTGGTATCACCTTCTCAGAACATATTTGAATGATTAAGAAATACTTGTGAGCTACAATTTGTGCTAGGTAGCACTTCACTAGACCAATCAAAGATGGACATGAATACTGTAGGGATCAGCAAAGTAGTAATTTTTTGGGTCAAATCATGCTACAAGTAACTGTCTGCACATAATAATAGAGAATTTTGGTCGTGGTAAAAGATTTGACACAACGAAGTACTCTCAAAGGTATCTTGGTTCATGGCTAGATAGGTCTGTCTCACTCAGACAAACCTTCAGATATGTGTCCTCCAACTCTGTAGCACATGCCTTCTCAGAACATATTTGAATGATTAAGAAATACTTGTGAGCTACAACTTGTGCTAGGTAGCACTTCACTAGACCAATCAAAGATGGACTTGAATACTGTAGGGATCAGCAAAGTAGTAATTTTTTGGGTCAAATCATGCTACAAGTAGCTGTCTGCACATAATAATAGAGAATTTTGGTCATGGTAAAAGATTTGACACAACGAAGTACTCCAAAAGGTATCTTGGTTCATGGCTAGATAGGTCTGTCTCACTCAGACAAACCTTCAGATATGTGTCCTCCAACTCTGTAGCAGATGCCTTCTTTGTGACGGACGAACTCCCCTAAGATGTCTATCATCTTTTCATACACTGCAAGGCCTTGCCATTCTGGGAGTATAATGCCAAACTCCACCTGGAGTTTCTAAAGTGTAAAGAGGACTCAATAATCAGTCAAAAAATAAATCTGGAACACCACTCCATTGCAATCTGGTAGGCTATTTGGACCAAAAGAAACTACAAAATTTTGAAGGCCCATCAAGAAATTTACGTAGCCTTACATTGAGAACTCTTTTTTTTTTGATAGCTTGTTGGTGCAACCTGGCATTTGTACATGATATTGATGCCATTAGATATGATCCAGGATTTGCACAATTTTTAACTATGTTTTGAAGCACTTGCTTGGTGATAGAGCTCAATAATATCTTCTAATTACTGATCAAAAACAGATCAGTGAAAACACCATTGATGGCACAGAGATTTTCTCTTCTATTGCCATGTGGCGAACCCACTATTTCTGGTTTGTCACCCCTCGTGACATGATTATTCTTCTCGATTTCATCGAAGAAAAGACGCACATAATCTAATCACATTTTGCATGCCTTAATCTAGTAACCAGTCCACTCTGTTTCCATATCTTCTACAACTTATCTTGCCAAATCCAGCAAACTATAAACAACAAAGTGTTTATTTTTTCATTTTGCATAATGGTGAACTATACATAAAAGTTTCTAATTGTACTTGACAGATATTGAGTTGTACGTCATCATTTGTTCACATGTTATCGTTATCAAAAATAAATTGTCCAGAGTTTTCTATTAGAAAAGAAGAGAATTGTATTGTTGCCCTTAAAATGTAAATTCATACTTGTAATCATTAACAGCTACATGTCCATTCTGGCGTTCCCTTTTTAAGAATTTGATCATAATGACATAAAGATTTTCCATTATAGATTAGGTTTGGCAAGAATTGTACAAAAAAAAACAAACTTGCCGCCAATCATATCTTGCCTTCTTATTCCCTGATTATATACATCTAAAAGAGTTTTTTTTATGAAGTGAGATTTCATACAAAGTGACTATAAATACCACATGAAAATGCAAACAAAAAAAAGATACAAACAGGTCTAAAATACATAGTACCTACTTGTAAGAACAAAATCGTACAGAGCTAACAATAAGTGACAATGCAGGTATGATCAAGTTATTTTACTGGGAAGAGTAGCCCAGCGAAAAAGTTAACCAACAAACTGCCGTTCAGCTTACAAAAATTGGAAGTTGACACTCCATCGAAACAATCTCCTGTTTTCTTCATTCCAATTACACCAAACAATACAGGCTGGGGTCATGATCCAGATGTCAGAAGTTCAAGTTGATGTTTGGCTTCTCTTTGTAGCCATGAGACGAGTTCTCAGCTAAAAGAAAGCAGCTACATGTTTCCCACATTAACATTCTCCGGCACGAAACAGATATGTACCATTTAACATAAGGCGAATAAATAACACAAATTATATATATCAATATATATATAATATATATATATATATTATATGATAATAATTTCAACAATCCAAAACACTTACAATCGGTGCATCTGGTCTCCCTCTTTTCCGTGTGTGCTACTACCGCAATAAATACAAAAGATCTGTGTCACCATACCTCATCTTATTTCTTTCTTCCAAATTACAACCTATAGCGTAAACCAATTCTAACCTAATAAGAGAATCATTAGTTCTGAAAGAAGATTATTTGACTGTCACTCAATCACATTGACTCAAAAAAATTTCTGGGTAAATGGTCCTATTTTCTTAATCACAATCATTTGGCTGAAATCGACTTCAGAAAGACCAAATCTTGCACTAAATTCTAACTTAGATTCTGGTTAAACAGGTGTAACTCCAATTATCTCTAATGCATATCATATGAGGTGACTATAGTTGTATTCACACCCGTCTTAAGAAAAGTTTTTTCACACTGACATGTCCATTCATCAGCCTTATCTATTTGGCCGGTAAACCATTAGTGCAAACGGGAATCAACCTCTTTAACCTAATCTTTCCTGAAATGAAAGTCATTTTACTATAGATGACTTCAGTCTCATAATTTGCTTCACTTTTTAAAACTTATTTTCTGGGAATACACGTATTAGCTCCAATCATCCAAAACATAAGAGAAAGAAGAACCATATTTTTTCTAAATGAAAATCATTGGACCATCATTGACTACACAATAACCCAAAATTGGCTCTACCCAAGCCCAATAAAGGTCCCATTTTTCTCAAATAGTACTAATTTAACTATAGAACGTTTTGTTATGCTTTCACTTCCATTACTTCTTTGAAGGTCTTTAGATACCGCCTCTCTAACTCTGATGTAGGAGAAAGGTCCATATTGTTTCTAAATGAAAACCATTTGATCATCATTGACTACACAATAACCCAAAATTGACTCTAATCCAATCCCATTAAAGGTCCCATTTTTCTCAAATAGTACTAATTTGACTATAGAATGCTTTGTTTCCATTACTTCTTCGAGGGTCTATAGGAAAATGCCTCTCTACCTCTGAGTCTAACCTCCCCAAACCCCACTTTGTAGGACTACACCGGGTATGTTGTTGTTTTACTAATTTGACTACAATTGACATTTCAGTGACCCAACAATTCCTTCTCTATTCTAACTTTATCATCTGATTAAAACAATCCCCAACTCAATTACGAAAGAAATCCAGAACTTCTTAACAAATAAACCATAAATTCCCTTCCATTCTCCCTCCTATCTATTGATTAAAACATGTATCACTCCAACAAAACATAATTTTTCTCAAGTGAAGCATATTAATAATTCTTTGATAATTCTAACTTAACCCATATCAAAAAGTCTCATTTTTTTCCATTTTGACCATCATAAACCCAAAAAAAAACACAAAATTGACAAACTTTACCGTATTTGAAGTACCGATACGTGGGCGTTCAAATGCAGCAAGTGAAGCCGACATTGTTGTAAAGGGGTTCAACAAAGTGAACCCAACATTGCAAAGAGAAACAGTAACCAACTCGAAGGATCGAGAGTATAACTTAAGTTTCAACTGAGTAATGGAGAATTTAATAGGAGATCTAAAAGGGGTAATAATCTGCTATGAAAAGTAGATTTTTCAAGAAGAACCAAAAGAAAAACACAACAACAGAGAGAGATTTGTGTGTTGTGTCTGTCTATTTTTGTTTTGTTGTTTTGATATTTGGGGCTGATGGAGTAGATTACAATAGTGGTAAAGTTTGATGATTAGTTAACTTTATACACTCTATTTGATTAATGGATTAATTATATCACAAAGATTATAAGTTATCCTATCTTTATTGAAATCATCATTTTGAATATCATACTAGATAATTAAATCATTTTATACTTATTCTTATCCAATTTATACCACACATTTCATTTTCAAAAATAGTTTAAATTTAATCTAAAATTTACATATTTAGAAATAAAATTTATATATTTTTAAACTACATAAAAAAAAGTACTATAAATTATAATAATTGATAAACCAAAATATTTAGAAGATATATGTAAAATTACGGTCAAAAATAGTTTTATTTGAATTTCAAATTTCGAAATGTGTCATATAAATTGGGACGAAGAAAGTATTTTTTTTAATCATTATTTAGGCAGAATTCATCCGCTACCATTTAAAGTTAGAATCAATTTTCACTAAAATATTTTAACTAGATTTTGTTCGTTTTTAATATCTATGTCAATTTAACATTTTTTTGCTGATGTGGCAAAGTGGGTGTATTACAGTCGCTTCACACGTGAGAGACTTCATTAGCTTATTTTATTTTATTTCTTTTCCCTTCTTCCTTTCTATTTTTCAGCCGCTACTGCTTTGATTGTTTTCCCAAGCTTCTTGCTATTAATGGTTCTCGTATGTATAATATAATCACTTGAATTTTCACGCATTCATTATAACTTTTTTCAAACTCAATTCCATACGGTAACATTAAATAAATGAAGTATGGAAGATTGGCGTAGCGAAGAAGATACCTAACATGGATGGGTACGACCCAAAAAGACCTTGGTAACAACTCTACAAAGGAAACTAGGAACACGAAACAAGATGACAGTGAGTGGTGAGGTACAAAGTACCACTATAAATTGAAAATTAATGTCTTTATTCACTTATATATATATATTATATATATATATATAATATCTATATATACGCGTTATTTTTCACTTAAATATTTTACTAGGCTTTATTCCATTTTTAAGATCTTATGTTCGGTTCATTATGTCATTTTAACTTTTTTTTGTTGATGTGGCAAAGTGAGTATCACAATCACTAGTGATGCATGAGAGACTTCTTTAGCCAATTTTATTTTATTTTCCTTCTTCTTCTCTATTTTTCGGTCACTATTGCTCCAATTGTTTTTCAAGCTTCTTGTCTCTTTTTTCACGCATTCATATAACTTCTCAAATTTTACAATCGTACTTGTAAACTCCAAATTAAATGAAGTAATGGGAGGGGGTGTAGCGAAGAAGATAATTAAATTTGGATGAGTACCACCAAAAAGACCTTAAAAAAAGGAATATGACGGACAAGATGACAGTGAGGGGTAAGGTGAAGTAACAAATCATAAATTTGAAAATTATGTCATTTATTCACTTTTATACATACATACATACACATATATATACACACGTCATTTTTCACTTAAATATTTTAACTAGGCTTTATTCATTTTTTAAGATTTGATGTCCGATTCATTATGTCATTTTTAACGTTTTTTTGTTGATGTGGCAAAGTGAGTGTATCACATCACTAGTGATGCGTGAGAGACTTCGTTAGCCTATTTTATTTTATTTTCCTCCTCTATTTTTCAGTCACTACTACTCCAATTGTTTTTCAAGCTTCTTGTCCCTTGAATTTTAACGCTTTCATATAACTTTTCAAATTTTACATTTGTACTTGTAAACACCAAATCAAATAAAGAAATTGGGGGGGGGGGGGTGTGGGGAGGGGTGCAACGATACAACCTCAAATCTGAATGACATATAGTCGAAAGGACCTGAAAATAAAATATTATGACGAAAAAAATATAATATGTTGGAGGTGAGTTGAAGTAACACCGACACCGATGAATTTTAAATAAAAAAAGACTATATGTCATTTATTCACAAATATATAACATAACAGGGTTAGACATGGGGTATTATTGATTATCTTATAAAAGGGAGTTTCTTCGCCAAAGAAGGCAACAAGTCAATATTTCTGCTTTGGCAATTAAGCGGTACTTCTCTAAATTAACATAACATAACTAAGGATCCAAACTAATCCATTAACATAGTGCATGTTGTCAATACCTTTTTTCATGTTCTTTTTCAAATCAATTGCCAATAAATCAAATGAGTCACATTGAAATCACAGAAATTGAATTGTCAAATGTAATATTTATTAGTTTCACTTTTAGGCAAATTTTAATTTTCATCAAAGAATTTTCACGCATTCATTATAATTTCTCAAAGTTTCACATTCACATTTGTAAACACAAAATCAAATGAAGTGATGGGAGGGGGGTAGCGAAGAAGACAATCAAATCTGGAGGGTGCGACCAAAAAGACCTTAAAAAAAGAATATGACGGAGAAGATGACAGTGAGGAGGTGAGGTGAAGTAACAGATCACAAATTTGGATAAAAAAATTATGTCATTTATTCATATATAAATATATATATATTATATATATATATATATATATATATAAAATTTCCTTGGAAAATTTCATTGGCTGCCATTTAATGTTGAAATTAATTTTCATTTAAATAATTTAATTAAGCTTTATTCATTTTTGACATCTTATGTTCGATTCACTATGTCATTTTAACATTCTTTTGATGATGTGGCAAAGTGAGGGTATCACAATTACTAGTGACACGTGGACTTCTTTAGCCAATTTTGTTTTCCTTCTTCCTCTATATTTTTCAGTCACTTCACTCTCTTCAAATGTTTTTTCAAGCTTCTTTCACTTGTATTTTTCCGCATCATTACTAACGTCTCAATGGTGCATGTGTGACTTGTATACAACCAAAGGCAATAAGAAGGGGAGGGGGGTTGCAGCAAAGAACAATCAAAGTTGGGATGGGGGTAGCAAAAAAGACCTTAAAAATAAATATGGCAGAGAAGATAAACGTGTGGGGGTGAGGTGAAGTAACAGACCGTTAATTTGAATAAAAAAGATTATATGTCATTTATTCACTGATATATAAAATAACTGCATCGAACATGAGGTATTATTATCTTATAAAAGGGAGTTCCATTCCCAAAGAAGGCAACAAATTAATATTTTTGCTTTGGCAATTTTAAAGGTACTTCCTTAAATTAACATAACACAACAAAGGAGCTAAACTAATCCCATAACATAGTGTTGTCAATATCCTTTTTCAAATCAATTGCCAACAAATCAATTGAGTCACATTGAATCATAGAAATTGAATTGCCAAATGCAATATTATCAGTTCTACTTTTAGACAAATTTTCATTTTCATCAAAGAATTTTTTATTGCAACTGGATAAATGGTTACTTTTTTAAAAATTTTCAAGCTAAGGGTGTGTTTGGTATGAACGAAAATGTTTTTCCATGGAAAATGGTGTTCCCTAGAAAATGTTTTCCTAAAACAAGTAGAATTTTAGATTTATATTTTCCTCATGTTTAGTTGGTGATAAAATATTTTAAATGATTTTTTATTATAGTGTTTGATTTATGAATGAAAATGTTTTTGAAAGAACATCTTGTATTTTTACTAGGTAGAAAATAATTTATAAATTGAAATATTTTTTAAATTTTTTTATTAGGGTGTGGTGGGGTTTTTGGGTCTCTCGTTGTTGTTCATCCGTACTATATCCACACGGCTGCTCCGTGACACGCTATATAGCTATGGTGCTCTGAGATTGGAGGCGCACAGCCACCAGGAAGGAGGGGGGTGTGAAGAGTGATGCTCATATATATCAGTCGCATCCAATCAACGCGCCCCCGCCACGACGAGCTTAGGTGTGTGTCTCATTCTCCACTTGGGCGACACCTCTGTCGATCGCAAAACATATTACAGTCGTACATCCGTACCACCGGCATATCTCTTCGCCTACCGTGACTTCTACGATACAAGAGATGGAGATAGGTCACTGTGGTGCAAGGATGGCGAGGATGGGAGCTCATAGCTTAAACGCGGGGGGCTAGAGACCTCGGCACTGGAACCCGGCCCCTGCACGAAAAGCAGATTACGCCCAGTCGCGACCACCAGGTCGCACGGAGCGGCCCACGACTTGGCCTCGGCTGGGGCGCGCGAAGCACACGCGTGAGGCTAGATACGGGAGCGCTACGATAGAGTGGATCCCGGCAACACCGCTGGTGTATCCTGTCACGCGTCCGACCTCTATCAGCTTCAACTCTCTAGAGCGAGATTGGGTGCCCAATTGCTGACAACACGAGGCCTTCTATTCACGGGAACGCCGGGGATCGCGACTCCACTACACAGATGTACGAGAGAATGCTTCGGTGGCCACGTGCTTCGTGCCCCTTACACGAGCCTGCGGCCCACCTCCCACGCCTCGAGGATGTCCCGGATCTAGGGGGGGTTGAAAAGGGGGTGGATGGTGGGGCAGGGTCGGGTAAAAAATAAATTTGAAATTAGTTTTAAAAAAAATTGTTATGTTTGCCCCAAAAAAGGTAATTTAAATTGGAGAGGACATTTTGGACAGAATTAATTCCTATTTTGAAGAAAGTCCTTTTCCTTATTGTGAGGGAAAACGAGTTTTGAGGTTGAAAACATTTCCAAAACTTTTGCCCAACGAAATATGAGAAATTAAAACATTTTCAGAAAATGTTTTCCTTCATACCAAACACACTCTAAAGAGAAACTTCATTGATTTTGTTTTCTTTATCATTTTATTTGTGTAAATCAAACAAGATGACTTGATAGACAAAACAATTAAGTAAATCCATTTTAGTTATTTTCTGCCTGTAGAATAACATTAACTGGTTTTGTTGTGACTCGACTTATCATTACGTAAAAAGGAGTCTGTTGGGCAATAATCACCTACATGAACGGAAAAACAACAATAATGACCACTCAAACAGCTCTACGACAAGTTAATTCGAGTAAAAAAACTTAACATGTTTGTTGATCTGGATCAAGAAATTGACTACGCTAATGTTATTTTGGTACCTCAAGTGAACGCTTGATTTTTCAAGGTTGATGCAGACAATTATACAAAAGGCTGGAGTTTATTGGTGTGTGATTCATAAGTTGGGTAAAGTCTCTAACATTAATATCAGATCGAGGATATACAAGTACTCTCTCATGGAGAAGTAAGAATTTTGAGCATATTCTTGAAGAAGTGGTTTACTCCAAGAAAAGACGGAGTTATGAGACAAGATATTTCACTTCAATAAGGTACTTAAGTATTATGTTTATGAAATGTAAGCGGCTCAAACAATATATCTAAAATCGTCAAATCATAAATTTTCAGAGCACATTCTAATTATATGGATCTTGAATCAATTTGTAGTCAATAATACGTGTGAGGGTTTTTTATAGTTAATTCGTGCGCCCGAGTTTATGATAATATACAGAGTGATGAAACACAATTAAGCATGGGAATCATCAAACAATAATGGTGGTAACTTTATGGTAGTCCCTTACTCATTGCGATTATCAAGGAAAATTAGAAGTGTGATCTACTAGTCTTAATATGGCCATCACTATTGCTATTCTGACAGGAAGTTTGTGAAAAGTGGTTTGAAAAAGATTAAGTCGATCAAAAATGTTAAGAATGTGTCACATATAAATTATGTTTAGTAGACGATATAATAAGACTCTTTCAATATAATTTGAGAAAGCTAATTATATGAATAACTCTCACTGTGGATATCAACATTAGAATTATCATGGGCATCTTATCAAAACTAGTGGAGACCACAACCTAAGGGTGGCAAATGGATCGGTTTTTGGCCGATTCGGTTCGGTTCCAGTCCGATTTCCGTATCGGTCCGTCTGGTACCGGTTGAATCGGTCTTTTGATATACCGGACCGGTTCCCGGTTTTTTATCCGGTTGAACTGGTTCGGTAAGAACCGGTTTTGAACCGGTCCGATCCGATAAGAATCGGTTTAGTCGATTTTTAATTTTTTTTTTTAATTAAGGTGGCCATTTTATGATCGTTGGGCCCTTCTAGCCGTTGGGCTAGGGCCCAAAACGGTCAACTATCACCCCCACCTCTTTCTAACCCATTTACACTATAAATATACCCTTTTTTTTCTTTTTAAAAATCACAATTTCACATACTTATACGACAATGTCATTCCCAAAAACTCTTTCTTTTCAAATGAATATTAATTTTACAAAAAGATTTAAAAATGCAAATTGTTAAAGTATAATAATCACATCAATTCCTCCTAAATTATGTACCTCTTATTCTCTTCTAATTTTGTATTGTCTATTTATTTATTTATTTGAATAAATATACGGCTATTCGCCCTTGGTTTTCTTTTATAATTGGTCTCTTCCTATTTAATTCACTGTCATTTTCATATTTAATTTTTAATTATTTTTTAATAAAAGTTTAAATTAAAACTTACAGTCAATAAACTTTTAAAGTTTATACTCAATTTCAAACTTAATTTCAATATAAAGTTTTAAAAACTTAATTCAAATTTGAAACTTTTAAATTTCATATAAACTTTAAAGTATAAATTCAATTTCAACTTATATAAACTTTAAAGTTTTCAATATTACTAAATATAATATTAATAATATTAAAAAAAAAACCCGGATGTCGATGCCCGGTAAAGATCCGGTCCAACCCGTTTTACTAAACGGATCCGTGTGCGAACAAGGGTTGGTTTTCCCTGTAATCCGATCCAGGCTACAAATCCGGTATCAGAAAAAATCCGGTACCGTTCCGTATTTTTCGGTAAAACCGCTCCTGTTGACCCGGTCCTGTCCGTTTGCCAGCCTTAGCCCCGAGTCATGTTTAATCAGTTTACAAAGTTGATTTTGAGATCTGATTGAAATATTGTAACTTTTAGAAGTTTTTGAGTTTTGAAAGTTTAAAGTTGTTAAAAGTAATTTTTGATAACAATTGAAAATTTGAATCTCGAATCCGACTTTCATCAGTTCCCTCTCTCTTTACAATTGCGACTTTAACAGTCTGGTCGTCGGTCTGTCATTTTCTATTTTGGAGTTGTTTCGTCGATTTCTGGGAGCTCATTGAAGATGGAGAATTTTAAGTTGTATCTAGATAATGAATTGACTTTGATCATCATTTAGAGTTTAAAAGTTCAAATCGAATTTTTGGCAATTCCATTGAATTTGGAGGCTTATTTATATATAGGTGAGACCTTTGTTGAATTCTTAAAGGTTTTGAAAGTAATTTGATATTTTTGGTGAAAGTTAGTTTATTGCGATTTTTACGGATTTCGGATCAAGAATACATCTGAATAGTGTTTCAATGATTCCATTGAGTCCCTAGATTTTTGTGAACGGAATTCTGAATGAATCCTAAGGGTCAATTTGGCGTTTTGTTGTTTAGTGGTGTATTATTGGTGCCTAACTCTTCGTTTTTGCAAAGATTGTGATTGCCTTTGCAAAAGGTAATGTTTGACGACCTCCTCATTCGCAGAGGCTCGACTGCGACCGCGAAGGGTCAGAGTGTTGACCTTCATGTTCGTAGAGGGTTGGGAACGTTACTCTTCGCGGTCAAAGGACAGGGTACGCATTCGCGGAAAGGGTCTATGATCGTGGATAGTACGATTGTAGTTTAACGAAACCTTAAAATCAGAATTTCTTCCCCGTTGTACCATCTTTTTTTTATCTTTGGAACTCTTGAAAAGGATTTCAAGAGGGTTTTTTGAGATAAATCATTTGGATAATTGTGTGACTCTAAATCTTCATTTCCATTTATCATTCATGATTTTAAACGTCAAATTCATGTTTTGGAATGACAAAGTATGAATTTTTCAATAACTCAAGATTTCAAAAAAAATGGTGATTAAATGGGGGGGGGGGTATAGTTTTTGTAACCCTATTTCGTTTGATGTATTTTACTTACAATATTGAATTTCCATAGTTATTTTAGTACTCTGTTTATTATTGGGCCAATTTGATCTCGATTTTCACAATCAATGATATGATTGTTGTAAGTTTTGAATTTTTTTTTTGTGTTTTCATATTTGTTTAGATCGTGTTATTGAAAACTCAATGGAAAGGAAAAACTTAAGTGTCGGTTTGATTGATTGTTTTCTAGAGGCAAGTGGACCTCTTGACCGTTTGTTAAACAAATAGAATCTTGTATTTTTTATTGTGTGTTGGAGAGTAATGACAATTAGCGAAGGATTTGATATTTGTGGTCATTTGTTCATTTTGAATGATTTTAATGATGAAAAGGGAAAATAAAAAAGGCGACTTGATGTAATTGATGTGCGATATTTTGTGGATAATTTGATCATTACATTAATTCATTATTGATGGTGTAACACAATAATATGATATGTGTATTGATATAAAAATTATCATCTTCTTATTGATTGTGTGAACATGCCTATTTGCATTGATTCTGATACACTATGATGACTATGTTAAAAGGAAATGATCCCAACGATTGATGATATGTCGAAGGTAAATGGTTTTGCCGATTGATGATTATGCCGAAGTAAATTGGTTTCGACGGATACATAAACCTTATGAGTCATCCATGTGTCCCGGCCTACCACCTGAGACTCAAGGGGGATGTGTAGTCCTTTAGCGACAAAAGTGTCGCGATATGTGACATTGTTTTGTCATTGCACTTGCGTGTCAGCTCCTGGTCGGGTAAGCGCGTGCTCTTGCGTTTCCCCGTTCGTGCACCTGGTTTTGACGCTTTTTTGGATGAATGCCTTTCTCCGTGTTAGCCTTGTGGTCACATTGTTGGTTGATGCAATATGAAAACTCCATTGTGGTTGACATGTATGATGCTTTGAGGATGTTTAAATGTTTATGTGCTATAGTACTTGTACGCTTTGTTAAGGTGTTGATCTCCCCGTTGGCTGATCTTTCAGTTTTCGAACAGTTGTCACTTTAATAGAGGTTCGATTGGAGTGTTGGAAGTACATGTATTCTATATTGCTTTACTTAGAGTTTATTGCATGTTGAGTACCAACGTTGTTTGGTACCCACTCTCTTGCTTTACACTTGTGTAGGTTACAAGCCCGGTCTCCTTCTCTTCTACGTTCTAGGATTATTATTGAGAGTTTGTGAGGTAAGTTTTTTTTTTGCCTTGTTATCCTCACCCTCGGCAAGATACCTCATTATTTTCTTGTCTTTGTAGAAAACAACTGACAATTCAACTTATTAATTGTCTTTTGAATTATACATTGTAAATACTTAGAAACTTGTAAACGTGACATTTAATTTTGTGGTCATTTATAAGTTATATTACGTTTCCACATGTTTGAGTTATACTTATTATTCTGGTTAAATTTTTGCACTTACCTTAATATTTTGAGGTTCAAGCTAACCTTTCTCAGTCGGATAAGACATGTGTCAATCACATTTGGTTTTTGAGTCATAACCCCTTCCACACTCGATTTCTCCATTCCCTCAAAGATTTGATGAAAAGAGCAAAGAAAGTGGCAGTAAAAAAATATATTGATGTTCTAAAGTAAATGCTGAATATTCATTTTCTAAATGTTAAACATGAAATGCTCGAAATTCCCAAGTCTATAAAAATTATGCTATCCAGACTAAAGTCAAGCAAGAAGAAAAGGTATAGGTAAAGGTGACTCATCATGTTAGTTCAATTGTTTATGCAAATGGGGTTAAGAAGAAAGAAGATGCAGAAGCAATATTCACTATTCCTTGCATATAGTTTTCAAATGTATATTGATAAGTTGGAATAATAATGAATTTACTTCCAACTTTATAACTCATACTGATTCTTCCAAAAGGAAAAACACCAGAAGAGACAATTGTAAGTGAAAATTACATTATACTAATGCAACTACAGAATATTGCTTCCATAAAAGAACACAAAATGTTCTAGCATAAGCCAGCCATCAGTTAAGTTCTCTTGAATAGTTTGATCACTTCTATAGACACAATAACTAGTGTGTGTCATAATTTAGCTCAAAAAGACCTCAGGTCACCTATTACACTTTCAAAGACATTACACAACAGATTTTTACAAAAAGAATACTAGCTTTAAGTTTAGCTTTAGTCCCAACAGATTACCAATGGATGGGAGACAAGAGAAATACTACATGATGAACAGAACTGCTCCTACTTAGTGTGATCCACCACTGTCTAATTTATCTTGTTTAAATCATATCCTTTGGTCATAAAGACTACTCCCCTCTTGAAGCTTCTGGGAACTCTTTGTCCCATGCACATGTGCTCGGAAATAGCAAAATATACATATAGAGATCAGTATCACAAGTCAAGTTGTGACCTCATTCTCCCTCGTCCTCCTCCCTATACCAGGGATAGTAGCAGTAGCGCTCATTACCCATCTTTCACTATCTTACTTTCATACAGGGGGGGAAAAACGATGATGAGCAGTGATAAAACCAGTCTGTGGGTTCCTTTTGCAGTGACTGACACTTTTCCTCCCTACTTGTATGTGTGCAGTTAACATGCATGTCTGCTTGCATCAGTCATTATGATGACATTAAAATCGCCTATAGGTTTCAACATAATGCCCATGTATTGGACAAATTCTAACGGCTGGGGTCGAACGGGTTTATGAGGAAAGACATATCTGTCACACTCTTACTGAGGCAGACATGTTACCATGTCTCTCCATTTAAGCTCATCGCAGATCAATATTATAAAATAAGAAAATAAAAGAAAT
Source organism: Solanum habrochaites (assembly GCA_027704765.1). Classification (NCBI taxonomy): domain Eukaryota; kingdom Viridiplantae; phylum Streptophyta; class Magnoliopsida; order Solanales; family Solanaceae; genus Solanum; species Solanum habrochaites. The sequence continues at coordinate 52,991,221 of JAKWJA010002499.1, read as the reverse complement.
GCTAGAAGTTCTCTTTTGTTTCTTGTAGCAGCATATACATCTCTAATAGGACTAAGAGTCTGTTTGGATTGGCATATTTTAAGTACTTTTAAGCCAAAAGCTATTAAGCACTTTTGGATTTTCAAGTATGTGGAAAATATTGAAGAAGAATATTATTGCATTGTGTATATACATTATTACATACATGCCCTATTTATAGACGCTAAAATGCAATCCTTGACCAAGTAGGAAACTATATAGTATTCTTATTAGTTTTGCTATTCCTATTCATGTTTCTATTTTAAGTAGGATTGTATATATCTATTCTTATTCTAACATTCTCCCTCTAGCTGGTGCATACAAGTCATATATACCTAACTTGTTACAAATGTAATTAATAAGAGGACAGATAAGGTGCTTGGTGAGATATCTACAAGTTAATCACTCGACTTCACAAAATTGATAGTCAATTTGAATGTTCTTGATGAGATATCTACAAGTTGATCACTCGACTTCACAAACTTGATAGTCAATCTGAATGTGCTTAGTCTTCCATGCAACACTCGACTTGATGCAAAATGTCAATAAAACACAAAGTGATTAATTCCTAAATTACAGTGTTGAACTTCCCAAACCGAGCTTCAGAAGATTTTTTTGGGACCATAGAGTGACTTACACAATTGACATACAAGGCTACTTTACTTACTCCCCTGAGCAAAAGAATTAGGTGGTTGCTCCATATAGACTTCTTCACCGTACACAATCGTCAAAAAGTGCTCAAAATCAAGTATGGATATATGGATCATCTTGGAAATCAATAGATCAATCGATATTAAACAAGGTCACTGAATATGAACCAAAACATAACATATTCATGCATCGGAGTATTAGATTTGATGACCAAAAGTAGCCACAATCTAATAAACAAAATATATGGGTAGGGTCAGAATGATGGCACGACCCTACTAAGAAAGAGAAATTATATGGGTAGGGCCGAAATGATGGCACGACCTTACTGAAAAATAAAAATTATATGGGTAGAGTCGGATTGATGACACAATCCTACTGTTAAGAGAGAAATTATATGGGTAGAGTTAGATTGACGACATGACCCTACTAAAAAAGAGAAAGTAGTCACCAGTTTATGCTACAAAAGCTAGATATAAAAAGTAATCACTAGAAAGATGACATGGTGCTACACGAATTGAATATGAGAAAGTAGTCACTGAAATGATGGCACGGTGCTATACAAATAAGATATGAGAAAGTAATCATCGGAATGATGACAAAGTGCTACACAAATTAAATATGAAAAAGTAGTCACCAGAAAGATAGTGGTGCTACACAAATTACATCTGAAAAAATAGTCACTGAATAGATAGCAGGTGCTACAAAATTAGATATTAAAAAGTAGTCAATAGAATGATGGCACGTGGCTACACAAATTAGATATGAGAAAATAGTCACATGAAAGATATACGGTGACCCAACATTCGCAAACACAATCGTTGGCCAGACGGACGGTATATATGGGTAATAGCCACCTTCCAGCAACAGAAACTCTTTGACTCTCTACGAATATCGTAAAGTTTTTGATACCATGTGAGAAATATTGAAGGAGAATATCATTTAATTGTGTATCTACATACTATTCCTATTTCCATTTTAAATAGGATGGTATATACATATTCCTATTCTAACAGAGAATTTAAAAAATTCTTATAATGCACGTAAGAGTGTGGCCTAGTGGTCAATGAAACGGTTGAGCCATGAAGCTCAGGTACAACTCCCAACAACTCCTAGTGAAGACAAAAACACTAGGTGATTAGTCGTATCAGTACTTGTTGCTGGTGGGAGGTGGCAACTACCAGGGGCTGACCCGCGTGGTTCCAGGGCTGGGAAAAAATTACATTGTATATGTAAGATAATCTTCTGTATTTATGTGGATATATATATTTTGAACCCCCTCAATTACAAGGAGAATCTGATAGCCCAACGGCAGGTTCCCTTGAAAGTAAGCTTCACATCGAGGGTTCGAATCTTTGTGTTAGCATTTTATTTTTTTCTTATTTAGTTTCAGATCTGTTTTTCACGTTTTTTTAGTTTTTTATTTTACAAAACAAGCTAAAAGTGTGGTATAAAACCCAAAAAAAATCAAGAGTTGGCCACTAACACTATATACTACTACCGAACTACTTCCTTGAAAGTTTGTTCTGTTGGCCTATATACACGTTTAAACTTTTATTTTTCGAACCCCCTGAACGACGATCATGGGTCCGCCACTAGCAGGTACCCCGTGGATTAGTTGAGGTACACAAAAGCAAGCACAGACACAACAATCATCCCGAAAGAAAATAAGTGCTTATAAGCACTTGGTTTTAGGCTAAAATGATAAAAATAAGTCAAAGCCATAAATTAGAATAAGTCAAAAATCCAAACAAGCTCTATACTCTTTAGGAAATATAGGACCTGAAATAAAAACTAATTTTGGTAATGGCAATAGGATTTTGTCTTTCCCTTTTTCTTCTAGAAGAGCCATATTTACCCGTGTCATCATATTAGATGAACTATTGTTTCTATTAAGCCCTGATCTACTGAACTAAGGCGAGTCTCATGTCCATCTATTCCCATTAGTCCATCCTACAGATTTCATCTCGAGAAAAAATGTCAAAAATAGTTGTTGCTTGATGCTCTATAGTCGCAAAACTTTTATGATAGAAGAAAGATAAACAACAATGATCAATGAGGTAATATGAAGCTATGAAGCAAAGGGAAGCCATAACATATGCTAGTACTTTTTGGCCACATCAAGAAAGGGAAGTCAATCTGATAAAAGTATGCAAAACAAATGCAATGGGACAATACCAAAACTACAGATAGCCTCTGTTGTTTACACAACATATAAATCTCTGCAATCTCAGTTCTAAAGTTAGCAGTACAAATTTGAATGATTTCCCAGGTACTTTTTATAAAGTTAATAGTTCTACAGCATACGGCAAAGCTGTAGACAGAGGTTTAAACGTACCACACTTTCAGGAACCCCTGGAGGGGGCAAACTAAGATTTTTTGGCGGAGGGCCTCGTAGATAAGATCTTTTGTCAAATCTCCATTCACCAATCTTTCCATATGTCAACTCTCCCTGTTTAATCATCAAAAGGATTCAATGAACAGAACAATGTTTGTTACAGATTAGGCCGAAAATTCCATGTTTACAAGAACAGAATCTGTAAGTGTTATTTTACCTTCATATTATAATCACATCCATAGGTATAATGAATAATAAACTTCTTTCCAACTTCCAGATCCCAAGGTGGCTGAAAATGACCAGCGTTTGTTAGCTAGGGACTAGTCAAGCATAACATAACGAAGAAAAATGTATTTTCATTTAGCTCTTCTAGACCTGTAGCATGAAGTCTTTTCGAAGAATGTGGCGTACACCATGTAAAGCAGATGCCACCGCATAGCCATACCTTGAACAAGGAAATCCAAATCCAAATTTAGACTTCATAAGCCAAACATAACATCAACTACAAGCAACAACCGAAATGAGAAACAAAAACATCACGCACATTTCCAGAACCCAGCCAAAAGCCTTGTCGGTTTCTGGATCATCTTTCATCCTCAAAGAAACATTCATCCATGTAGGAGCAATTTTTTCTAAAATGGACTGCAACATCAGAAAAACAACAAAGAAAACCAAAAATGATTACATCAACCAGAGAAATGACCAGCCCAAAAACCAGACATACTAATGAGATCAAGCTGCCTTTTCATCACGTAGCATATTACAGCCAACCTTTTTAATTATAACAGGAGAATTTCCAATTGGATCAACATTAGTCACTGGGCCTAGCTCCTCCGGATAGTATTTTCGTATAACTTCCTCGTGTTCTGCTGGTTTTATGTAGAAAAATGGAAATGCGGCTGGGAGATCTCCACGAGCCAAGTTTGGCAAGGGATTTGCAAATACATGGTCAGGCTCTGCCATTAGAATGTATCTGCATCAGTCATATCATATTGTACCGTTCAGACTATATGCATACAAGAGAAAACGGTATACATTATCCAGCGTAGTGACTTACTCTTCTTCAATTGTTGCCTTTTCAAGCCACTGAACAAAAGCCCATGGTCTGTTAAGAACAATATAACCCTGAAGATAAAATGGAAAAATTTTCAGAAAAGTTAGGATGAGAAAACATTTTGCTGGTGAAGCAACTTGAGAAATAATACTCAGAGAACCAAAGCTTTCGCAGAAATAAAAGACGTTGTCAGAACAACACAATTCGGTAAATTAATCGAGGCTCCCCATGATTTCAAACAGCAGATGATCATTCGTTGATTCATTTGTAAACTGTTGAAACAGAAAAAAATCAAATTATTTTCCTGTTCTAAACTTTGAGCTTCTGAAGAAATCACTCAAGTTCCCCTACGACAATATTTCCTTGAATAAAGGAAAAAAATTAGAACAGATCAAAGCCATATCACCCCCTAAAGTTATCTAAAAGTTCATACATAGTTTGAGCCCCAGGACAGAAGATATGAAATACCTAAACTGAGCAGATGGAAAACTAAACTATCTTGGCATGCACTAGCAGAAATTGAAGAGCCAAACTATTGGAAAGAGTTTGAGCCTATTTCATCTTGGCTAGTCTATAGCAGGAAAATTTGTAATGGCCAACTCTAACTGATTCATTAGACATGGCCATCATTTTTACTTGCTTATTTTCTCTTCCTTCCCACCAAGAATCCTTCCCCTTCTTATTTCCTTGACAAGCTCTGCCCAAAATAAAAAATTAACTTGCCAAAAGAGACCGTATTTTTGACATATCTACATTTTCCTCTTATGTCCTGGAGAAAAGATACTAACTATTTGTCATACTTGGAATCCATCATCAAACCTATTCATCATTCATTTTGAGAAATACAAAGATAGCGGAGATGATTCAGACATGGCAAATAGTCCGGAATCATCCTCACCTGTAAAATCAGTTTTAATTCAATAGCTTCTTTTTGATGAAAAATTCCATAGCTTATTTAAGCAGGATGAGGGGGAATATTAGCTTCTTCAACTGATAGTCTAAGATTTGGAAAGGCTTGTACCCTAGGCTATAAAGAAGATCTCTCATATGATTTATTACACCAATTTGCAACTGACAGGAGTACAAGACAAGCTCCAATCTGTGCAAAACCCTCCTCACTCTCCTTTCCCTTTTGTCGTAAAAAGTACTGTTTCTGTATGAAAAACAGAAAAGAAAAAAAAAACAGAAAACCATATATATTTCAAGTAAAGGGTGTTGAAACATTTAAGCACCCCAGTGAAGGGGAAAGTGGACACTTTACCTTGTAATTGATATGGGTCCGAAACTCAGCTTGTGTTATTTATACATTGAAAGATCTACTCAGAAATCAGCATCACTGAGATAGGATCCAACTCCCCCTGATACCTCAAGGGAATAACACAAGCTTAGGCCCAATTGGGCTATGTTTCCGTTTTTATGAACAAGTTTAGTTTCTTCAGTAAAATAATAGAAACTTTGATGAAGATTCTTTCCCATTCGAACTTAAAGCTTAAAGAAACATCTAAGAAGCTTTCTCACTCACTCCCTGGATTACTTTGGTGATCATGGGTTCAGCCACCACCTTCGTTAACTGTCAAACACCCTCGACGAAAATCAGTATATGCCACTCACAAGAACATATTCCCATACACTCAGACTTTCCGTGTGCCAATTAAGACACTTACCAATCTTCCCAAAAATCTCTTATTAAATCCTTAAAACCTTATCAACTCTGTGGATTAGCTTTCATGAGAAACTAAACTGTCCTCTCAAGCCGAAACTAATCAATCCCAAGAAAAGGGGTAGACTTATCAGTCACATAGGTTATAATCAAATTATCAAAACCAAAAGAGAGTTAATCTTTCCAAAATAATCTCAACATGAAAAAACATAAAATTCACCAACTCAAGACTCAAACCATCAATTCAAAGTTTTTCACAGAGTTCTAATAAACATTAAAAACTGTACTCATATCATATCCTAAAATAAAACACATGAAGATACACAAATCCCACTAGTAGGTATAGAGTGTACCCAAACCTTACCAGCACCTCATACAGGAGTAAAATTCCACAACTAATAGTTTAAATATTTGAAAAATACGCAAAACCCAAAAGAATAATTCATCCAAACCAGCATTTTTTTTTTAAAATAAAATAAATAACTCACCCGATCCAATCCTTCAGGAAGAGGATCAACAACAAAAGTAGGAATCTCTTCCATCAAATTATCAGGTTTACCCGAATGCAAAACCCGAGTAAACCCACCCATTTCTGATCCATCTCTCTCCTTCATCTTCTTATACCAATAATACATAATCCTACACTGCCACTTACTGTACGGCGCATCAGTCGCCGTCAATGCCACGTGGAATTTCCGGTCACCGGGTTTCCCTAAATTGGATTCCTTAACCGGGTCAAACCATTCCGATCCTCCTCCACCATTACTACTACTGCCACTAGTACTAATACTAAAACTGCTACTTGTCGTTGCCCTATTGTGAATTATCAATGTAACCAAATTGTATGTTGCAAAGAAGAAACCTAATGCAAGTAAGATCAGTAACAATGGCGAAACCCGACCCATATTCTTTCTGGGTATCATTTTTGAGAATTTTGGAGAAGAGAAGATGAAAAGAATTTTTCAACGATTTTATAATTAATTAAAATAAAAAGTTTGAAGATTTTGTGAGTTAAATTAATAGGAAAGTTACATTAAATTTGATGTCTAATCTAATTAATATATATAGTGTTTTATTGGATGCTAATTTGTTTTTAATTTATTTCATTTTAAAGTGGAAAGAAAGAAACAAAAAGGATAAACTCTTTAAAAGAGCAATTTTATTATATGTTTTAATTATCGTAATAATTTATATGAATGACTTCCTTTTTTTAGTCTGTTTTAAAAGGATTGATTTTTTTTTTTGGTAATAATTTTCTACATACCACAAGATTAAAGGATAATTTTATACATTTTGATATAACTTTAATTTAAGATCACATGATCAAAAATATTCTTTATTTTCTTAAAATTCGTATTAAGTTAAACTTAAATGATTCTTTGTGAAATGGAGGGAATATTATTTTTGAAAAATTATGAATAACCCATAGTCTCTACGATTTCTGTTACAGTCTGAACACTTTGTGAATACTAGAATAACCGTCCATGTGTAAGAAAATAATATAGTTTTATTACAAAAACAGCTTATTGTCGCGATCCGATTTTCTCTTCCATTAGTTACAATAAATTTTTGTTAAGACAGGTAAAGAATAGTGAAACAATTACAAGCTCACGTTCAATTAATTGAGTTATTCATAATTTTTTATTTATTTTTTAAATTTAAAAAAAAAGTTAATTTAAGCGATCACCGAACGAAAGAAAAGTATTAGAGAATATTTTTTCAACTAGGAAAGTATATTGATTTTGTTTCATTTGTTGATTGTCAAAATGGGAGGCCTAATTAATATATAGTGCTAGTTTTGTTTTTCTTGTTTTATCTTTTTATTTAATTTTATTTGAAGTATAAATAAAGAAAGAAAAAAAAAAGGATAAACACTTTAAAAAGAGCAATTTAACTAAAGGTGTACATAATTTTAATTTGAAATGATTCTTTTCTAGAAGTAATATTCGCCTCCTTCAAACCATTTTAATTTGGTTTCTTTGAAAGTAGGGTGTCGTACGGAAAAAAAAAGGATGAACCTTTTTTTTTTTAAAAAAAAAGAGAGCAATTTTATTATTTATTTTAATTATTACAAAAATTTATTTTATTTTTGAAAATTGAATCACCTCACAGTCTCGCTTGGGTTATGTTTTTTGTCACAGTGCTAAAGTAATCGCCCCGTGAAAAGATGAATATATTTATGAAAGATATTTAATTCATTTTAATTATTTAAAATAATAATTATTTAGAATAATTCCACTAGAATTAACTAATTAAAATTTTATTTTGGATTTAATTAGATTTAATAATTGTTCGTACTTTTATTTGAGCATAATTTTATTCGAAAAAATAATCCAAGTAAAACCAATTGATATATATATATATATATATATATATATATTATATTTATATAATATATAGTATTCTTATAAACCTTTTTTTGTTTTTTTAAAAAAGGTCATCACATACAACATGAAGTGGGTAATTATTTATTAAACTAAGTTACTCGTAAATTGTTTTAATAATTCTTTTTTTTTTTAAATGTTTTTTAAAAAAGTTAATCTAAGCACAGCCACAATAACGAAGAATAGGAGAGATTTTTTTTAATTACGAAAGTATATTAATTTTTTTCGATTCGTTGATTGTCAAAATGGAGGTCTAATTATAGTAATATAGTGCTAGTTTTTGTGCTTTTATTAATTTAAATTTTATTATAAGCAAGGGATAAAGAAGAAAGATAAAAGTACAGAACGCTTTTAAAAAAAGAGCAATATAGACTACAAAATGTTACCATAATAATATAGAGCAATTTGTGACATCACAGACCTACGGATTCTAATTTGTAGCAACAAGCAACAAACATCGTGAGTCAATATTAAATTAGAATCGGGTTGATTGTCATAGTTTTACTACTACACGCTAATATTATTAAGGCTTTATTTAAAATTATAATTTTGTTCAATAAATATTCTACTGGAACTTTCGTAAAAATAAATAAAAATAGGGAGACGAACAAATTGAAAAATGATTACCATATAATAAAGGGATAGAACACTTAACTCATGGTAATATAGATCATTTTAAACAACTAAGAGATGTTTTTAAAAAAGTGACCGTAGATAATCAATCAACTAAGTTACTAATATTTTCTTTCTAAAAAATAAAATGAAAGTTAAGTCTAAAGAATGCGAGAAAATCACAAGAAATATTGAGTGTATAGTTGTTTCTTTCTCTTCACTTATTTTTTTTATAACACTAAAGCTGAGTCAATGTTTACTATCAAAAGTAATTTCAAAATAAAATGAGTATGCTCAAATTATATTATGATTTTTTAAATTAACAATTATTGTGGATCCTTATTTTACGTAAGAATAATATAAGTAAAGTGTCTAGGAGGAGTACTGAACATTTCATTCGAACTTGCTAAATATGTAAACTATTTTTTTTCTTCTTATATTTTTCCATCACATAAATAAATATTATATGCATGTAAAAGTCAAGTTTTCTAACGTGTTAAAACAGAAAGAAAAAAAAATCTTTGAAGTATTAAATATATTTAATATTCAATATCTTACTATACATTATTTTACATTAGATTCAAATATGGAGTGAGAATGAGGGCTAATGCCCTTTTTTTTTTCCTATTGGAAAAGTCTAAATTTGATTACATAATCAAAGATTAATATAAGAATTAAATATTTAAACATTTTATTAAAATTTGAACTATATTAAGATTGTTGTTTTCTGAATATCTAATTTATAAAGAGTTCTATCTAATTAAATTTAATAAATATAACATTATCGACTAGACATGAAGGTGCAAAATTCAACCCTAACAATACAATAAAAAATTTACAAAATTATAATATGGTTTGCAGTAAAGATGGCTAACAAATATGATTGCAAGTACCGATTAGATATGATTGGTGATAACGTTGATTAATAACAATCGTAATATATAGTAGCTGGTGGTGATGGTAATGATTAATAGTGATCGACTGCGTGTTAACTGGTCTGGTGGTATTAGTTGATACGATATATTGACTGTAATATAACATTCCACAGTTCGTATGGTCTTTGTTTCGTATGTTCTTCTTCCCATGTGGTGTGTCTCTCTTCTATCACCCTGTCCACCGACTAAACGGGATTTCCCGTCCCGTGGGTATAGCTTTGGTTTATGCCAGATTCATAGACTTGTGTGAATGATCGGTGGCATACGACTTTCCAGAGTGCGGGACCACACTCTGTTTTGTTAGAAAGAGTTTGTGGTAGTGTAGTTGGAAGTTTGCAAAACTTAAAGCGGCGGTCACCAACAACAGTCAAATATTTGGGGTTCGAGTTTTGAAAATTTGACTAAGTTTAAAGGGTGAATTGTGACTTAGTTGGATAGTTTGCAAGGTCCCTGGGTACTCAGAAATGATTTGGACCTTTGGATAGGATAACAGTGTTCCTTAAGTTTAGAGTTGGCCTCGAGAAACATTCGATCATGATAATTTTAAATATATTTGCAATTTTATAAGGGGGGGGGGGGGGGGGTTGGGGGGGGGGGGGGGGGGGGGGGGGGGGGGGGGGGGGGGGGGGGGGGGGGGGGGGGGGGGGGGGGGGTTGGAATATCGTGTTAATGCGATCAATCTGTATTAATATGTTTGGCTCATGTGTATTGCATGTATAATAATATGCTCTCTTGGAAATTTAGATAATTTGTTCAGGGATCCTCTGATTATCGTATGTCTATTTCTTATCTGCTAAGAATGGCCTCATTGGTCGATCAGTAAGCTTCTCTGAATATTATTGATATGTAACGCAATCACATAGGACACACAATCATCTAGTCTTGCAGGTGTTATTTAGTAACCAAAACACTCCAATTTGAACTAGATTCTTAGTTTTTTCTTAACAAAATCTCTTACTATATTTGATAATTTTGTTCATTAAAAATTAACTTAAATAAGAATAATAGATTTAGTGTAACTTTATAAAGTGAGACACAAGTAATATAAAATGTATGTAGATCTTATCCTTATCTTACAGATAAATAGATTATTTCTGATAGATCTTCGACTCAAAGAAAAACTATTCAGACAGTCTATAGGGTAGGGGGAAAAGTAACGATAGCTTAAGCTCAACACTATTATGTTGGATAAACAAAAACAATACAAACAATGCAAAATAGTTTAATTATCAAGTTACAAGAAACAATAGGTAGTAACAGAATCAAAGGACGAGAAACCATGATCAATAATGCAACTATTAGTATAATGTACAAAGTTAGTGCAAACCACACAACGCTAGGTGGACAGGGAAAGCCTAACCCTGTCCTATGGATCAAACCTTTAAGGCGTAGGGATAACGCGTTCCGTTGGCCTAGTCCCGCCTCGACCGAAAACCGGGGATAGTGACCTGCGAAAAAAGATTGCCATGGGTCATCGGATATAAATTAAAAATAAATTATTTAACTTTTTATTTATATTTCAATAGGGGGGAAAACAATATAAGGCGGGGTCAGAGGTCTAGAAATTGCTCAACTAATTTTGTTAGTAAGCCCAATAACCAAAATGGCTGGAACCCTGTCGAAGAGGGAAGCAATGTCATTTGGGGCGCCCTTTGATATTAAGCTGTGCAGGTGTACCATCGCATGGGCCAGACCAGAGTTTAGAGGGGACAGTATGGAAGTGGGCAGGGAAGGTTTTATCGGGTCGAAGGCGGAGGGGTACAAGGTAAAAAATCCTGTTTGTAGTTGGGGTCCACCGGGAGACGAGGGGTACCACGTGAGTCAACGACACGGTTCAAATTTAGGTGGATTTTGTTATAGCTAAGAATCATTTTTAAAATACATATCAAGGATAATCGGATTATTCTATGGTGGACTGGCGGGACGCGCGAGGTCGGTGGGAGCGTGGCTGCGGAAAAGTGCAGGGCGGCGTGCGAGGTGGGCCCTCAAAAAGAAGACGGCGAGGGGGTGTTGTGTGCAATTCATTCCAGAGGGTATATGGAACGGGTGATCAGGTGATAGGGGCTAGTTAAAATAAATGTCATATCTTAGGAAAGACTTTAAATTTTTTAATTTTAAAAAAAGGGAGTTAGGACCTCTAAGTCTAATGATTTCCTAATCTGAATCAAAATACATTATTGATATCAAGTAATGTAACAATTATTCACATGCGACTCTTCTACATCCAGTCAGTGCAATCGCATAACAAGAGGAGACAATATTATCTGGGCCATACAATAAAGGGCCGAAAAAAAAGAGAAGTGTTTCGTCCGTGGGTCGGGAGCGTAGGAAGCGGTTTTTGTTATCGGAGGATCGTTGTGTATTTCAGGGTAAGAAAAGCATGTTTAGTGGGGGAAAATCCTTGTGTTAGAAAAGCATATGGATTGCCGTAAGTACTAAAAGAATTATCGACGATATCAAGACCAGTTTTAAACAAAACTAGGATGTCGTGAAGTGGGTCATAACGAAGATTTAATGACAAATATTGGTGACACTAGTCCAGCAATAGAGTTTAATTATAGGGGTTATGTCAATGTGACTTCTATTGGGTAGTTAATTAGATAAAAAATTAGTTAAAAAAAAATTTAAAAACATTCTATTATAAAAAAGACATTTAAGAAGAGAATCCACTTCCTTCCCCCCCCCCCCCCCCCCCCCCGAGAATTCCCTCCCCGAAGTTCGCCCCCCCCCCCCCCCCGGGAAAGGAGAAGGGAAAAGAAAGGAAAAGATAATAATCAGACGCCGCCGCGGGATGTTCCCGCGGGCCCCCCCCCACCGGAAAAGGAAAAAATTGTCCACAAGCCCCCAACAATTTCTACCGCCCCCCCCTTCCCCCCAACCCCTTCCCCCCCTCCGCCCCCCCCCCCCAACCCCCCCCTACATATCATCTTTAGTTTAGCCTGACACACAAAGATAAAGTGCTTAAGTTCGTACGAATTTTCCTAACCTTCCTCTCTCCTTCCTTTTCCGGTGTGCGCGCCTACCGTCACGGTTAGTGGAAACTTCTTTTGAAAATACATCTTAAAACCACTTATTTTAATGTATGTTATGTGTCCCTAAGCCCACTAGGACTTGGTCAAATTGTGGAGAGAAGAGTAGAGAGATTAGAGAGGGGAAGCGATCCGTTATATATGTGTGTATGTAACATTGTTTAACTTACAATAGTCCATTGTAAATTTAGGAAATATTAATTTGATTTATATATGCCTAATAGGTATTAGTTCACTGGGAAAGAAAAAAGAAAATATTGGAGAATGGGGGTGGTGTGTTGTAGTTCTGATTAAAACAAGGTAGGGGGGAACTGTAAGTTTACGATCATAAAGGGGGGGTAGGAAGAACAATTCAAAATTTTATATCTCTTGACTTTCTATTGTTAATTCATGTCGTATCATGGCAAAGAAATTTATAGAAATTTGAATGCAACGATAGCTACATAAATGAAAAGATAATGTCTCGATTTTCTTACTGTAGAAATTAAGAGTGAGTGTGACAGTGTGGGTTATCATGAAAAGATTTCAAGTATTTAAAAACCATTAGATGAAAAAATAGGTGAAATGAAATGAAAACACATAATTCAAATAGCGATTATATCAACAATTGTAGGGGGGGAACTGGGTATGATTTAGAGAGTTAGTTGGGCTATTATAACTGATATAGGAGAGAAAAGTTTTGTCACTTGCAGTTGTACATTTGGTATAATGAGTGTGAAAAAATGTGTATCGTATCATAATTCGATCTATGTTTAAAGTTTATATCTGGGGTTGTGACTTCTTGGTATGTATCGGTTTTTTTAGAAATGGGGCTAAATCGTTATAGGAGCTAGAAGCGTATTCTCAAGGGAGTATTGGCGTTAGTCCGTTTATTGATTGTTATCGGGGTTTAGGGAACAGTTCAGGGGGGTGTTTGATCGCCAACAAAATAGGTTAATTAAAACTCACTTAATAAACAAGAGAGGTGACAATGGGGGGGGGGGGGGGGAAGGAACCAATAACCATGCAACGTTGAGGTGGGTCATAATTAACAGGGGGTGCTTGTCTCCAAATGTAAAGCACTTTTTGCATTGTCGAGGATAACCAAGGTAAATGTTTTGAGACTACAAAAATGAAACGGTAGTGAAATGGACGTTAGTATCCGCAAAATGGTCTGGTAGAAAATATAATTAATGTTAATTTATTATCGCAATTATCGTGTTAAGCCTGTGGGTACGAAAAAAATCGGCGCAAACCATTAAGAATCGTTCATACCATACCAAACGGAAAAATACAAAATTAATGTAGCTAAATCGCTAAAACCAATAATGGGTCAGGGTAGCTAATAAATCAAATAAATTTTGGTTCCATCTATTTAAATTAATCAGGGGTTCTATTCTAATTCTGTGCGATTTTAATAAGTTGGGTGTCGATTTTAATTGTGAGTCCTCATAAAAGCAAGACCTTCATGATTTAATATTTGTGTGTTGATGATATTGCTTTTTGACGATTTTCAATAAACATAATCTAAACATCATCTTGTTGCAAAGTGCAACACGCTTTCATATTCATCGTTATCACGATAGGGGGCCCACTCGTATGTTAATGATATGATTTAATGGTTTGAGATCTAATTAAATTTAAATTTTTATTAAAAATTTCTATGTCATAAAGGAATAGGAAATTATTTGTAGTAATATGGATACTTTACTGATTCATGAAATAAAGAAATCGTTTATGATTTTGAGAAAAGGATCGGCCATTTTTTTCGATAATCTCTTTATAGGATATTAATTATAAGTGTCTCCTACAATTATACGGCGGAGTAGTATTAACACGACAAAGATTCGTTTACTTTAATTTAGGAACGTTCAAAGTACGGTCATCTGAATCAAAGATAAGTCGAATTGGGTAAAAAAGTTATTTGGGTGTGATTAGGGTGTTAAGTGGTTTGGGAAGGCATTTTTGAGGGTTTTTTGTTATCGGGTTATCGGTTTTTAATGAGGTGGTGTTATGACAATTTTTTCTTCACGGGGTTAACCGATCACCTGATAGTAAGAATTAAATAAGGGTTACAGATTTATACTATTATTGGGAAATTATAGCAGTCCTCGACTTTAGACTTTGATTCCGGACTTTTCTTTTGATTGTCCTCAAACGGCACTGGATTATAGTCGGAAACGGGTTAAAAAGTGTTGCGTTTGAAGCCAAGACCGTACCGTGTGTAGCCAAGTGCCTGTTTATGTAAGAAGTTTGACAAAATGCTTGTTTGTAACAAGGGTAGTTAAATCAATGTTTGGTTTGGGGCGTGTTTGGATCGTAAATCTTAACTTTTAACCGATAACGTGATGATCAAAATTTGATAAACCACTAACCGAGGCAGCGCAGATATCTAAGGGGAATTATGGTTTTTTGTAACGGGGAAAACAGCCTGATAAACTGTTAGGAACCTGGATCAATTGACCGATATGCAACCCTCCTCTTTCGTTCGCTAGTGAGAATCCCTCATCCCCCTCGATTATAATACTTGCTTACCCCTATTTAGCTACAATATTTTTTCGGTAGCAATAAATTAATTTATCCTTTTTTTTCTTTCAAATTAGTGCCCCACCTTTTTAATGCATGCCAAATCATGTAGAAAAAACTCATCTACATAAAAACATTGTACCTTAAATTAGGTAAGAATAATAATTCATAAATTTATTGAATGAAATAATTCACATTTTACATTGTATTTGTAAAAATGTCGGTTAGATGCTTGAAAATGAAATAAATCGCGGTAGTAAGTTATAAAAAAGTTAGATTGGTTGTACTGATAATATAATGGTTAAGAGGAATCTATGATTGGTTCATGGGGGGGGGGTGTTGTTTTCAATAATCTGTGTCTGGATTTTATATCTATAACTTATTTAAGTTATAACTTGTAAATATAATTTATATTTAGTTTATCGAAATGTCGGTAGTAAGTCGCGTGGGATCATCAATAGAAGTGGAATATAGAAGAGAAGTGGTAAGTTTGAATTATGTGTCGATTTTTTCTCCATTGTAATACTTTTTCTATTTTGAGTGTCCACATTCTTTCATTTGTAATTGGAAGGCTTAGGAAAGTTTGAAACTTTGTTTGTTTGGGTACTTATATTTTAGGGAAAATGCACAAGTACCGACTTTCTATTTATGCCCAAAATTTTTAAAGACACCGGGGGTTATACTATACTAAATGGGAGGGTACAAATTTACCGGGAAAAGGGGGGGGGGGGGGACCCCCTGAACAGTCGTTGATAAATTAATTTTGCTATAGATCCTTGGTATTCAGTCTACATGTTGATACACTAAGCTTGTAAAAAAGAAACTAAAGTCACATCAAGCGAGGAGCCTGGATCCACAATGATAGTATCGGGGACTAGGCTGAAAAGGGGGGGGGGCAGGTAGCAACAAATTATTAAGTAAAATAAAGGTTTGAGGAGGTGTGGTGTAATGGGGGAAGAGACCTTGAGGTGTAATATAAGTTTGCGTCTGTTCGATTTTCATCATATGTTGAGAAGTGGTAACCTGGCTTGTGCTTAATCCTGAGTTTTATATAATATAAGTCAAAAAAAAAATATTCAAATATTTTATGGGAGAATGTCTATACTAGTACCATTGGGTAAAACAGTGAGTTTTAAAGAGCATTTATAGGGTGTGGTGTGGGGTTTTCGAATTTTTGAACCAACGTTCAAATAAATTTAAATGATATTTTTATATCAAGACACCATTTCAAATACGGGTAAAATTTATTCGTGAAAAAATGTGAATCATAAGGTTCGCCTGTCGCTGATTACTAATTATAAGTGAAGGAGGAGAAATGAGCACAGGGGGGAAATCCACGTCAGCAAAGTCTGAGTCAGTAATTGGTCAACCAGAAGTGGTATCCAAAATCAGTGAGAAATAGGACACAGGTAAGCAGTGCGCAGAGGGGTGGGGTTTAAGTACTGACTATAAATCATCAGTGCTATATAGTAGGAGTTATTTTAATCATATGATAAAATGATTATAATTTTTTTCGAAAAAAAAACCCATTCGTATAAGGGTTAAAGTGCTTGCTGTCAGCCTGTGGGCCAGCGGGGAGCACTGAAAAAGGGGTACCAGCACAATTGTGTATTGGTCTTGGATCGTGATGTCACAGATGTAGGAGGGAAACACGGGATGTTTAAGTGTGCAGGCGGGGGGGGACAAAATTTCATTGTCCTTTATGATTTTTTGGACAAACACAAAATCTTCTCACCGTTGGGAAAAATCAGTAGATAAGAATTCTATAAATATGGGGTGGCCTACCGTTTATATTTGTATTTGTAACATTTTATATAATGGTTATTTGTTTTTACTTCTGGTTCTCACTTTAGGTGTTATTAAAGAATTATTTAATAGTACATGTTGGCCATAAAACAGTCATTACCTAAATGAAATTATTGTTAAAAAATAGCTCGTTGCATTACGTTCGTGTCGTTAGCGTGAATAATTGAATTTTCATTTACAATTTCGGAAAGGCATTGATATATGACATGAGAGATATAGTAGTTTCAGCGCTAAATTGGACCTAACGGAGGTGTAATTAACATATCCACCAACATAAAAATCAATTTTGTCGATAAGAATGACTTGAAGTCAATAAAGAAATAGAGGTCGAGGAATGAGAAAACAATGGAACGTTGAGGCAAACATAAGTTAGATTAAGTGCGCAGAGTTCAGTGTAAATCATCTCGTCCAAGTGGGGAGACTCCTCCTGGTGAAAACCATTCCATCAATAATCAATAATCGGTGCTAGGGCACCAGGACAAATCAGAGTGAAGCTGAAGCAATCGTGACAGGACACGAGGACCCGACACAGCGCAAATGCACTATCATCATGTGATTCTTAATCAATTACGCCATTCTTACATATTATTTTTTCATGATCTACTTAAGTTATAGACAATTATGATCTTCAGTGAACATCAGGTATTCAATCCAATGGAGTGATCAAAGTTATCGGTATGACGCAAAGGAAGCGAGAGGATTGTAATATCTACGATAGTTGCAAAAAAGCGGATGCGAGCGCGGGCAACATAAACAAAGTGCTATAAAGAAAGCTGCTGTGGGATTATGTATTGGCGTGTGATCGGTTAGAAGCGACCCTGTTGAAAATATTTTTAATTTTAACGGACGTAGGGATAAAGCCCAAGGCCATCGCGCTAAAAAAGAAATTCACACAACCTACTCAGAAGTATTGATAGAAGTGGACGGACGGGTAAGAAATATCGGGGCCTATCCCACACGGGGATCTATTAAAGCTTATACATCTCCAATAATAATGAAGTACTAAAAAACATAAGTGAATAACTTAGATAAACATCGAATAATAATAGTTGAATAACTGTATATATTGGAGGGATAAGATAGGGATACATACCTCAGAACATGAAATATAATAGTGGAAGTTGCATGGGATCATATCACCGCTTGGTGTTCGCAAAAAACTTTTTTAATGGGCGGGGTTATGGCGTGGGGCACATACTATGGGGATTGACATGGAGATTACAACCAATCATCTGAGAGGAATATACATAGGTTGGGTATATAGATGTAGATGGTCCATGGCGCTTAAAGTGTTTTTAAGTTTTTGTGATAGGGTTCAGTATTACTGTGGTCTGCTCTATTAAAGTAAAGTAGTATTTGATTTTTAATGTATTGGTGGGTTTTACACAGAATTATTATTTAATAGGTTTGGATATAGTGGATGGAGGCAGAAATACTAAAATTAGTTAGCTCCGTATTCTTTTTATGTTAATACATGTATTCGAAGGGAGTTGGTACGATTTAATAATGTGGTGGAAGAAATTGGACAGTTTACACCTTACATAGTTGTATAATTTGTGAGAACTTGAAAGAATTGACTTATAAGATGGCATAAGCTTGTAGTACCCTTGGGGTCAGTTAAAAATGCGGGTTTGTGGGTGAATTTTGGGACTGTAGGGCACTAAACATGATAGTGCAATATTGGGTTGTTGATGTTCGGGAAGGATTGGCTGTTGTGTGATTTATGCTTTGTGAATAGATTGAGTGTGATTAGTTGTAATCCTCCTCAAGAAGGTGGGAAGAACATTCATTCCAAAGGTATTAGGACGAGTTTCGTGTGAGTCCAAGTGACGTTTCTTAAGGGCCCTTTGGGGTTGAGTGTATTTTTTGTTTTATGTGATTGGGTAGTAATAAACTTGGTAAGTAGGTCGACTTGTTCACATATTGATAGGTCCTTACGAGAGAAGAAGTATTAAAAGTACATTAATTTTATATGTGGGATGTGGTGTATTACTTGGGAGGCTTGATAATTGAAAGGTGGTTACTTGATTCATATATTGAGATATTGTATCGACGGAGTTGGTTGCTGGGTTGGTTAAGATTTTTGCATTGTTGAGCCAAATGTGGTCATCTTATTATTAGTTGTTGAACAATGTCGTGGTGATTCGGGTTTTCGATCACTGTTTTGTGACAGCGTGAATGTTGAATTGATGAAGGAAAAAAATTAGAAGGAGAATGTACCGGATTTCATTCACAGAAGGACGTGTCCGTGGATGTCACAACGACAGGGGGATATTGTGTATTGTCGGGAGGTGACGAAATATGGTCAGCGGACGTCCACACTGAGATTTGGGATAGGATAGCAAGATACATACTAACCAAGATCAACGAAAAAAAATCTATTATATCGAGGTAATTCGTGTCACAACACTCCCAAATGATGGATACCAAGGGATTGAATATTTATGTGGGGGAAACCCCTCATAGGTCTAGGGATGAGATGCCAGGTGTGCGATCAGCTTGATCAGCATTCATCACCGAACTGTGGGCAGGTTGGAGGGGTCATTCATTGTGATTGGGAGATTCGTGGGTGTAACTTGTGGTGTTTTTTGTTTTTGTGACGTTTTTGGGATTGACTGTATCATGGATGAGTTTGTATAATCTGACAATCGTCGGTCGTGTGGTGTTTGTGGGTGGCCATATGTGCTATTGAAATTGATGGCACTATTGGTGAGTTTTTGGGGAGGTTTAATGTAGGTTGTATTATGGGAGAGTTCGGGAGGTTTGGGTGGGTGGTAGGAGTACCCATATTTTTAAACACCCTTGCTTGGTAGTGGTATAGTGGGGGAGGTTTAAGCTTGCAGAGTGGGTCGTTTGGGTTTGGGTACTGCACAGGGGGGCACTGGCGTTTACAAATTGGTGTAGAGGTTATTAGACAACGGGGGGGGGGGTGATGCTTCACATGGATACGAATCCTATTGGGCGGTTTTCTTGTCTAAGCGCGTTCTAGTGTAGAGTGGTTTGGAAAAAAGTGATTGTTTGTCATCGGATCACGAGCCTTCTTACACCTATTGTATGATCTGTTCTACTTTCGTGTAATAAAAAAAAGATCATTGGGTGAGGGGGCCTTGTTTTTTCATGGTGCTTGTCAACATTTGTAGGATACCCGGGGGGAGGGTTAGAAGCTGTGTGCAACGTGACAGGCCGGGAAGGGGTGGTTTTGGAGTATTGTAAGGTTGATTTAAATCAATACTATGTTATTGGGTGTGTGTAATATTAATTGGACGTTTTTATTTGCGTTTTTAAACTTTTCCATATTTGTTGTAGTTATTGATTTGGTAAGTCTGAGCTTGTCTTAGGTGGAAAGAAGAGGAACGAATGTAGTCCAGAACGGGGGGTCTGGGAAATGGTAAGTGTGTTGGTTTGGGGGAAACGTGGCGTAACTGATATACCGGATGGAGGCAAAAAAGGAAAAAAAGAGGGACCGCAAAAACTGATATTTCTCTGAAGGGTGGGGCGTTAACGGGTATTAAAACTAAATAGATGTGGATTATATTTTGGTTGTATTGTTTTTGTATTAATATATTATTAGGTGATATAAATTTCGATGTGATATATATATGATATATAGGAAATATATAGGGGTGCGTTAGTATAGGTATAATGAGAGGATCGGATATATATAAGGGTAGGTATTATCTAGTGGTTGGGAACTGTAGAAAGTGGAAGTGGGGGTAAGACAAATAGTCTTGTAAGAGTGGATTTTTATTATCCTTTAATTATAAAAAATGTAAATGTATGAGGTGTTTAATTATTGTGTGTCACTATTGTATATGCCTCACATAGAGTATTGTGAGATGTGTATAATGCTTTTGGTGATCAACGTTGTTTATGGAAGTTGAAATTCCCATCAAAAATGGCATGAGTGTAGGGGGCTTCAAGTACAATATCGGGCGAATCTTGTTAAGGTCATGCATGTGTTTTTAATATTTTAATGAAAACTAAAAATATGCAATTTTATAGGAGTAGCGTTCAAGTGGGCAGAGGTGTCCGGATCGAGTTCCATCATGAGAGTAAACTATCAATGTGAATCATGCCATTGCCTAGTGCCAAAGAATCTGTATGAAACAAACCATATATTATAATAAATATTTTCGGCCACCATTTTTTTTTGCACGTTTGAGTACACAATAGGTGGTGATACATGCATATGACCCTTCCGGGTAAGGTAGGGAAGAATCTATATCTTATCACAAGAATTTTTCTCAGGAACAGGGGGGTTCTAGGGACAGGACTCTCCGGCCCGTTCTCTCTGTGGCGTCATCTGGGGCGGGGGGGGAAAGTGCGTCTCAGCAAATCGTCGGGCGCTCTCATCCAGTCATCTCTCACACACACCACGATTAGTAGTTATATTATATATATCTAGTATATAAAGATAGTATAGAAAAATAGTATATTATAGGGTAGGTGGTAGTTACAAACAAAGATTATTGGGACGAACAATCATAGTATAAATGGCGTTTATTTAGGATCATAAAGCAAAAAATTAGGTCAACCTTAGAAGTGGGGGTTATAAAAATACTAAATTTTTAGGACGAGAATATCAATATGTTCTCGAAGGAGATAGTTACTAAGGGGAAAGTGGCGAATGTTGGATGTGATAGGGTATAGAACCATCGTCGGCATCTATGTTGTCTCTATTTATGGCCCGTAATGATAGAAGGTTAATTTTCCATCCGGCCATTTTGTTTCTGTCTCGGGGGGGTGGGATTGGGTGGGTGAGTCCCTGAGATCTACGCACTTAAAGGGTTATAATTACAATAAGAATGACCTTGTGGTGTCCCGTATGGTTTCTAATTTACAATAAAGGCAAAAAGATCACAGACATGTGGTTCTTTAATAGGGTTGGTGTTTACATTATTGGTTTGCGGCGGCTTGGCTGGACTTTAGATTATGCTGAAATAAAAGACACTCAATTTTTATAAAATTAACTGTCATTTGTTGTCCTACGTGTTTGTCCGTTATAGGAACTCATGGTTTATTTATTACAATTGGATAGTTAAGTGCCTATTTGTGATTATGAAAAGTTTGGAGGTCAAATTGGCGAAATTTGAAGCCAAGTTTAGGGTTCAAAATTGTATTTGCAAACATAAAAGAGCTACAAGAGAAATACTTTTTTGCCTTTCCCCCATGTTTTAACCGTTCATATGGGTAGATTACGTTGTTATGGAGGTTCGCCATGAGGTCATGGGTTGTTTAATATCTAAAATTATGTAGTGGGTAGGTTGATAAGTTAATAAATTAAGGTGGTAAAAACATAGTTGACAATATTAGATCGTTGATTTAAACTGGTATAGGGAACGAAGGGACACAATAAATAAAAGGAAAAATATACAAAATATGAAGGTGATAGGACATGAAGTGTGGATATATAAATGTGAAATGTTTTTGCTGCGCATCCCGGACAGCTCAATATGAATGAAGTTGCGGTACTAGGACTGGGCCATGCGGGTGACGGGGGATGATGTGTTGTTTATGATCATTCACATTATTAGAGAAAAAAAAGTTATAAGATAGTAATAATAAATAAAATCCATAGTATATAGTTAGTTATTGGGGAAGATATAGGTGAAAATGGAGAAAGGGTGTTAGGACTTTTTGGATAATGTTTCGAAATATAAAACCTGGGGTCAGATAATTGAAGGAGAGAGTTTGTAACTCTTTTTTTTGTATCTCTTGACCAAGCCTTATAGTCAAATTATGTATATTTTAGATTTGTAATTCTAATAGTAATATTTAATATATGATTTTTAAATACTTTGGAATGAATAATTTCTTAATTTATGGAAAAAAAATTTTATGATTTTTTTTTTCGAACTTTTAAAATGATTGAAGCTAATTCAATGTTTATCATGTTAAAAGCAGGTAAATGCCACATCAATAATATCATATTAAAATATTAGTATCAGATATTCGATCCACAAATCAAAATAAAATTTTCAATTAAAAGTCGAGGAAGCATGACTACCAAAGGGATATTAAAAAACTAATATCAAATATTCGACCCATAAATTAAAAAAACCCAATTTTTAAAAATTTTGTGGGAGGTAGGGAGGATTATAGGTTTGTATTTTTTCTTCTTTTATTTATTTTCTCATAATCTCACTATTTTTATGTAATGCCTCCACTCTAATAATACTAAGTAGTATTGTGTTTCTTTTTTCTAGGTAAAATCAGGGGTATTCATGGTTTGGATAAAAACTGATTCAAATCAAAAAATTAAATTAAATCAATTAAATAAATCGATTTAATTTGGATTTTGATTTGTTTGGTTTTAGATTGTTAAGAACCGCTAGTATTTGGTTTGGTTATGGTATTGTTAAAAAAAATCAAAGAAATAATCGAATCGAACCAACAAGTTATATACATAAATTTAATTACTATACATACATAATATTTATATTTATAAATTTTTTTGAAAGATTTTATATATGTTTGATCAAAATTTATTTATAATTTACCTATGAAAAAAAATAGCAAAGGTGAGAACATTATTCTTATTGGTTTCATGTATATGAATGTATCAAAATTCTTTGTGGGACTGAAAATGTCATGTCTTGGTCTTTCTCTCTTCTCTCCTCTTCCTTCTAATTCTAATGCCCAATAGTGGAATTTTTTTTTTTTAATTTTAAGTTTATAAAATTCAATAAATTCAATGATCGATAGCTCTGTAATGACATTCTTTCTAACTATTTTTTTTCGTTTAATGGTTGTTGTCACCTTTTTCACGTTTTGAATGAATTATTTCTTTTATTTTTATGTATAACTAATAACCGAATAATCGAACCAAACCAAACAAAATTTGAAAATAATTAAACCGATAAATATACATTATATTTGGTTTGATTTGGTTATGATAACTTTAAAACCGATTAAATTGGTTTGATTTTAATTTTGATCAACAACCGACTCAAACCAACTCATGAACACCCCTAGTTAAAACTTTGATTTTTTATTTTGTTTGTTTGTGTTATTTCCTTCATAAGGTAATAATTAGGGAAAATGCACAAGTACCCCCTCAACCTATACCCGAAATCTCAGAGACACACTTATAATATACTAAGGTCCTATTACCCCCCTGAACTTATTTTATAAGTAATTTTCTACCTCTTTTCGGTCTACGTGACACTAGCTTGAAAAAAAAAAGTTAACCAAAGATAGTGCCACATATGTCAAAAAAGGGTAGAAAATTATTAATAAAATAAATTCAGGAGAGTAATAGGACCTTAGTATAGTATAAGTGTATCTCTGAAATTTCGAATATAAATTGAAGGAAGGGGTACTTATGCATTATCCTTAATAATTATTATATGAATATTTTGCAGATCCAGTTCATGCATTTTTTTTTACTTCAACATTTTTAAGGGTTCATGTCAATAAATCTAAATATGAGCTTAATTTGCTCCATGCAGTTTGAAGTTCCTAAAGTCATTAGGTTGTAGCTAATTAATTAATATCTCTTAGAATTTTTCTTTTTATATCTCATGTTTCAATTCAATTAGGTAAAATTGTGTCCTCATTGTGTGGTTTGAATGATAACTTGATTAGTGATGCAATGTTGTTGTTATCAGCAATACATAATTATGTCAAATATTTTTTTCCTTTTTTGGTTGGCCTGATAAGATTTTACACAATTTTTAAGAAAATTAATAATTAGAGTATAGTTTGACTAATATACCCTTTATCAATTAATTAATCTTTTCTCCCTATGTCTCATATTAATTGATCATTTTTCTAAAAATATTTGTCCCAAATTTTGATCACTTACTAAATTAAGATAAAACTAATTAACTTTTTTCCATTTCACCCCCTGCAATTAATATCATCATCATGCTTAATGTTTCCATAATTTCTCTTTGGAAGTTTAAACAAAATTAAAGTTCCTAAAATTTATTTGTCCAAAGAGTTCATTAAATAACTTATACTCATTGGTACCTTGTGTCTCCCGACGTGGAGTACTTACACTTTTTTGTTGCCCCTAGTCATCATAAAATCTTGATTATCTATAAATCTGGAGAGACAGGTACAATATTTTAGACTTTTATGAAGCAAATTAAGTATAGATTATGCGTTCTTCAACTTGACTTCGACTACATTTATATCCTCACTTTTGGGTGTTCAATAGACACTTAAATCTTGTATAAAGTTAAACAAATAGACACAATAGACACACATCTAAGGGGTGGCCCAAAAGTGAAACCCAAACAAATAGATAAACCACTCAAAGCGACGCCCCAAGATTTAAGATTGAGCCTCAAGATGATTTGAATTGGGTTCATCTCCAACCCATTCAAAGCATAACCCCATTTGAGAGAATCCCTCAATTTGAGCCTATTCACTCTTCAATTTCAACCTTTTTTTAATTTTTTTTTTTTTTATAAGATTTTTCTATATTTTAAGGTTATAAATGAATTATCTATTTAGCAGTTTTTAGGGTTATCTATCTATTTGATATTTTTTTTAAAAATCAGCGAAAATTCAAATTGGATTATAAAAGTTAAATATCCATATGTTAAATTATGAGATTAACGAGTCATTGGGTGGGTCAAGACCCACCCCTTTTAACTCATTTGAACCCAAACCCATTTGAGCCCCAATAACTTGTGCGGGCAAGACCCAACCCGACCCTATCTCAGCACCCCTTTAAATGATTTCGTTTCAGCCCTACACGTCCCAGATTGACACCGGCGCCTACCTCACATTCCGACATGAACATTCTCTATGGCAATTTGCATTATTATGCGTGGTGACCTAGTTGTATTATGACATGGAGGATTTATGTGTTTACTCGTTCAACTTTATATAAGTTCAAATTTTTTGTCTGTGTACAATATGAAAAATGAGCTATAAATTACAGTGAAGTCTGTATATTTTAAATTATTAATTGTCTACTTATAAAATGTTTTGAAATCCTACCCATTCAAGAGGATTTTCTTTACTAGATGTTGATACTTGGATAGAGAGAGAGCAGTCTTATATATTGAGAAGGCTATTGTATTTTCTCAGTCTTATTCTAGTGGTGAACATAATAAAATGTCTGAAAAGGAGTCTGAATAGAAATAAGACTTCCTCATAGATTTAATCGAAAGGATGTTTTCAGATTCATTAAGAGAATTTTTTATATGAAATAAAAACAAATACACTTAATAATCTAATATCTAAATATAGATTTAGACCTCCATTAAATACAAACAAATGAGGCTTTAAAATACAACGATTCAAGATTTGATTCTAGAAAGAAATCAATTATATAAAAATTATTAATATTTCTTAAAAATTCGAAGCCTTGATTTGATTCTAACTATAGATCATTAATATGCTTGAACCATTCCTGAACACCGTTATTATGTTTATCTAGTCATCACTCACAAACAAAAGTCATATAAAGAATTCTCAAGAACTCGTGGGATGTCAAACCCAAGAACAAAATCCACAAATTCGTATATTAGGTGTTATTAAAATAATAAAAAAAAAGAAAGTCAACTACTAATATTGTATAATTTGATTTTAAATTTTTTTGATGCACTAATTATTCTTTTTTTTTAAAAAAAAAAGATTACTCTACCTAGATTAAACACCCTTCATGAAATTTTTAGCTTTGTCAATACGCCAGACCTTAACGTAACATCATGGCTCTACTGCTTGATTATGCCAATTTTAATTAGGAAAAAAAAAGTTATAAATTCAATCTAAAACCTAATTTACTAAATTAACTCAAGTCTCCTGGTTAAAACAAGAGTAGGTAAAGAAATTTTAGCACATGACAAAATCTATTCAAAGGGATCTTTTGAATAATGGAGATGGTAGGGACCTCCATTTTTGAATAGGTGGTGATAATAGCAAATTGAGGAAGTTGCAATGCCAAGCAAAGCAAAACCCCACTCTCAACCAAATATCTCTCACCCACTCTTTAAAAGATAGAGAAAACATTAAAAGTGGAGGAAGAAAAATGTCACTCTCTTTTCTCACTTCATCATCATTATCATCATGCTCCATTTAGCAAAAGTATTTCCATTTTTTAAGTGCAAAATTTCCTAATATATATTTGGAAGTTGTTTGTTAATCAATCAAACCAACAAGAAGTTTTGTGAAAAAATTGAAAAATAATTCATATTTTAGTTGTTTACTTGAAAACAAAACCTTCCTATTATAATACTCCATTGGATTTTTTTTTTTTTAAAAGACAGTCTGAAGTACCCAATAGTTCTCATTATGTGTGGAGTTGTGGTAAAAAAGCTAACCCACAAAAAAACCAAAAAACCAAAAACAACCAACAAAGTCGCTACAAAAACCAACCAAAAACACCAAAAAAGAACAAACAAACCTACAAACACAAACCAAAAAACACTCAAAAGAAACACCCAGGCACAAACCACCTCACCCGAGGCACCAAAAGCCAGGACCAGAGAACGCGACCCCACGACGAAATCACCCAAGATCCTACCACACCACCACCAACTAAAAAACATCGCATCAACAACCACCACCACCAACCAACAAAACTTAATATACCCCCCATCACACTAAGCCCCCACGCACGCGCAGTTGCCCTATGGCGAGAAGCGAGACCAGGCGGTCACCGCCGCAACCAACAAGCAGCACACAGCCCACCCCGCGAGTGCCAACCATCAACCAGGACCCCAGGTCACCATCTGCAGGGCACCGCGCGGACTCAATCCGCAGCGACCACCCCAATACCCCCACAACCACACCCTAACAACACAAACAACACGAACCCTACACCAAACACAACCCAAAACAAAAAAACCCGACAAAAACAAACCCAAACCAACCCGAATCCCCACCGTAAAAACCCAACTGCAACACCACCTCACAAGCCAGCACCCCACCGCCATCCCCCCCGGAACGCGCCCCGCCGACAACCCACCCATCCATCAAGCCCCAACCCACCACCCCTGAGCCCAGAGGTACGGGACCCTCCCCCCGTCCCAGCCAGCCGTCAGCTGCTCATACGCCCCGGCCCCCCGCGTTGGACCGGCACCGCCCGCCGGCAGTCCCGGACGCCCGAGGACGTCCGCCCCCCCGAGCATCGCCAACCACTGGCCCCCCAAGCCCGCAGAACCGCCACGCACAGATCGACCGAGGGCGCCCCCCAATCCCCACGCCAGACGCGTCCCCGACACACAAACGCACAGACCAAACCCATCAACACACACAGATGCCAAAGCGCACCAACACACAACCACATCACCACCAGTCGATCCCCCACCCCACCCACACACCCAAACACAAGCGCACCACCCCCCCCCCCGGGACCTCCAGCGCAAACAGCCTACCCTCGACAGGGGGGTCCCACTCCTGGCTACCCCGGCCCCACAACACGGACCCCACGCAGCGGGGCCTGGCCCGCGCACCCCACATCATAACGCACCACACCTAACACAAACACAAAAAATCCAACCACAAGTGGCAGCCCCTCCACAAAACACAAACACAAAACCAAACAACGCAACATTCCACAGACCAACACAAAACAACAACACACATACAAACAAACAACCAAAAAAAGCAAGCGGAGTCAGAACACCGGCGCCCGAGCTACCCCACAAGTGCAAAAAAACCGCACCACCCCACCCCCACCACACCAACACCAACACACCCAGCGACCACCCCCTCACCGAGACACCAACCCACTGTGACCCAACAGCGCACCCGGCCGCCGACACCAGCAGACCCCCCCGCCTCGACCCAAGCCGCCGCGTGGGGACGCTAACCCGTCCCCCCAGCCCACCACCGGACAGGCACCACCCATGGGGCCACGAACGATCCACAACCCCCAGGCCCGGCTCCACCCGCGAACACCCCCTTGCCCGCCAATGAGCGGGGAGCGGTCGGAACCCACCCCCCGGCACGATCCCCCTCACCAATCCACACAAACCAACACATAACACAACACCACACACCTTGACCACATCGGCGCACAGCCCCCAACAAAACCACGCTCAATCCACGACCACGACAAGCCACCGCCAACCTACACACCCGCAGACAGTCCTACAGCCCCACGACACCACCCCCACGTACCCCAACGACGCCCGGGGGGGAGACCCGCGCGAGCACAAGCCCGACCCACACAAGGGCAACAAGACAGAAAATGAAACAAAACCAAGGAATAATCGGAGGACAAACAACACACCGACACCCGGGGTAGGACTGTAGAGTAAGAGGGAACCCCCCCATACCCCGACCCGGGCCCCCTAGTCCCTGGGCACCAACAACAACCACAACACGAACACCAACGACACCAAAACCTACATCCACACAGGACCCACACACCGCCAACCGAACAAATACACAACACATACACCCAAAAAAAAAACAAACAAAGCACGAGAAAAAACGGCAACTCTCCCACGACTAAAAAGAACTAGTACATAACCACCACCACCCACCACCACACCACCACACAAAGCATCCACACCAAACGAGGACCCACCAACTCAAAAACAACAAAACACACCGGAACAAGCAACAAGCACAACCAAACCACAAGACCCAGCAACCACACTCAACATACCTCGCACGAGACCACGCTAACACCACAACCAACCCTACCAGACGTCGGCTCCACGCCATACAGCCCGGAGAACCCATGCACAACCAGCGATCTGACGCACATGCCCCCACTGGCTAGCCGAAGTGCAACCGCGCCACCCACCACATAACAACAACCAACCATCAAATCCCCATCCACTCAAAAACAAACCACACCATAAAGCAAACCCACCACTTAACAACACACCAACACCACCCACCAGCACCCCACGGTCACCCCCCAGCCCACAAACGCCACATCAGCACCCACCAACCAACCCACAGAACATATCAATCAATACCTACCATCCCACACAACAACACAGCCACCAAACCACCATTCCACAACCACCAAGGAGCAAACGAAGAACGCCAAAAGGTCTAAAAGAACACACGAGGACACAACCCACGTCAAACGAATAAAAACCCACGTACCCCCACCCGAGCCCAACAACCACCGCACAACCAACCCCGCCGACCCCAGACACACACCACACGCCACCACTGCCGCCCACAGACCACAACAACAACAAGCACACACAACCCACCCACACCCAACCCACCCAGACTACACGCACCATACACAAGAACAACCACAAGGTCTTTTAATTACACATTGATAATGGAAATTAAAAAGACAGCATGATACATTTTAATATGTCATAGCAAGTGATTTGTCTTCTTTTTCTGGGTCAATAATTCTATATATTTTTTTTTTTAGTTTTTCTAGATTTCTAATACTATTTTTTTTACTTTTCGTTATTTTTTGAGTGACCTGATAGTATAAAATTATTTTTGTTTGTCAATGTACACAACTTAAACTCTTACTTTATGAGCCATTCCCATGCTATATTTACCTACTTCTCACTTCCCTTCCACATCCTCCATTTGTTTATAAACTTTTATAGTTCAACTCTAAGTCACTCTTAGCCTTGTCCTAGAACAAAGATAAAAGTTCCAAACCTCCAATGCTATGTTTGCACTCTAAGTAATGTGTTATATGTACTAACACACCATATTTTTGCCTCCCAAAGAAGCAGATAAAGCAACATGAAATATGTATTCTTATAGCAACCTAACAATCTATTCTTTCTTGATTTGAAGAAGTAGAATCTTTTTTTTTTCCTTCGATGGATTCGTTCAAGCAAACATCAACAGGTTTTCTGTACAACCCTGATTTAAGTAGAGATTCAGAATCTGAACTCTCAGGAGTTCTTGAAATTCATGTCCACCATGCTAGGAACATTCACAATATCTGCATCTATAACAATCAAGATGTGTACGCCAAATTTTCACTTACGTACAATCCTGATGAAGCTATATCAACAAGGATCATAAATGGTGGTGGCAAAAATCCAGATTTCAATGAAGATTTAGCAATGAAAGTTTCCCAAGTTGATTCCATCCTCAAATGTGAAATTTGGATGCTTAGTAGAGCCAAAGCCTTGATGGAAGATCAACTCTTGGGATTTGCTTTAGTTCCTATTTCTTCAGTTGTTGGCAAAGGAAAAACCACTCAAGATTTTAGCCTTTCTTCAACTGATTTGTTTCATTCCCCTGCTGGTATAGTTAAACTGTCCCTTTTCTTGAATACCAACAACCTCATTTCAGTATCAAACAATCCTTCGTGTTCACCGTCATCTTCTTCTTCTATAAGTTCAGAAGTTGTGTTACTAGACAGAAATACATCTCAAGCTATTCTTGATCCAGTTGAGTATTCAAGAATAGAGTTCCCTGAGATCAGTTTAGTTAAAGAGAATCAAGAAATGGTGTCTCAATATTTTGACTTAGGAGGTTCATTTCTCCAACTTGCTGCATTCCACAGTCATCATGATCAACAACAACAGCCACAAGATGACTATGAAATGGCAGCAATGAATCCATCAGAAGATGATATTTCTCCTAAACAAACTTGTTGGTTCCTTAGCTCCTCAAGTCTCTAAGTGATGAGAGGAACTCAGCAGATTCCTCCCCAGATAAACACAGCAATGATATCAAAAAGGACTCAATTAAGAAAGAAAATGAAGAATTGAAAGAACCCCATGTGCTTTTCTCAGCTCCATTAGGGAATATCATCAAGATTGATGCAGAACAATCAGGTATGCAACAGCAGATAGTGGATATGTACATGAGAAGTATGCAGCAGTTTACCGAGTCGTTGGCAAAGATGAAACTACCAATGGACTTGGATAAAGCTGATCAGAAAGATCATGGAAGCTCATCATCAGATATGAACAACAACAGGAAAGAAAATTCAAGAGTATTTTATGGTAGCAGAGCCTTCTTTTGAACTATGTCTCATCATGGTATTCAATATCTGGTTTTAGAACTGTTTTGGTCATCATCTTCTCCTGTCCTGCTTAGAATGACATAACAAAAGTAACTTTATAGTAGTTATTCCCCTAAGAGAATTGCTCTCATTAGCCAAAATTCTATATATGATTTTGATTAAAAGTTTTTCTTGCAACTGAGTTATGTATGTAAAAGTGAATTATTCATGCCATTGAAAATTGTTGAAGGAACTAGAGAGAAATTTTGTTCATTTTCAATTCAATAGACTATTGATTGGTCAAGTAAAGGTGCTAAGGCCAACAGACTTTTGGCATCCACTTTTGAGGTAAGGCTGCATTGACAATTGGATGCCTTCCACATATGAAGCTTAAAATGCTATAAAAGAACTATTATTTGTGTAGAGACCAACACCAACAAAAATATAAGAAAAATTTACAATAAGAATCTGCATAAAGCTGGTAAATGTAGGATAAAAGGTAACATGCAAGTTAGACTACTACCAATATTGTATTATTCAACTAGACAAATTTACAGGTCTTCTTGAATCCTCTATCCATAGCTAGTTTAACATATGAAGCAGAGATGGGAGTTGGAATATATTAGTAAATCTTAAGGATCTAAAAGATAAGTATGAAGTTCACCTAACAATGTACATTTATTGGGGAAAAAAGGAGCTTCCTTTTCCATTTGTCAATGATTATATGTATCTGGAATTGACAAGAGGGTATGAACATGGTGCATACCATTTACCAGTAAATCCAGCATCTTTACTGTGTCGATTATTTTACAGATAAAAGAAGTGAAATATGTACAAGGGGCCCGAGTCCTGAAGTCCAGATCTTTATGGTCGTCGTTCAGGAGCAGAACTCACTTTCGACCCATCCTCACCAAACGCTGCTGGTGCTTCTCGGCAGCCGCCTTATCAGCAGCTTCACGCTTCAGTGCCCTCTTGGCACGCCGCCCAACAAGTTCTTTAGAAGCAACAGTCTCCTTATTGGGCACGCGGGAAGAACCAGCACCCGATTCCTGAGGGTTTGGTCGATAAACAGGCCTCGCTTCTTGCCTTCCTGCACTGACATATCCATTGTCTCCCCATCGTCTATTGCCTATACGGAGTCTTGAAGAACTGCTAATGAAATAATCTTCTGTAAAATCATCATCTGCATCATCATACATGTACATGTCATCCATGTCATCATCAATCTCCGTCTTTTCCTCCACAATCAAAGGTTTAAACCATGATGCCCTGAGGAGAAGGCAAACACTCTCCTCAAACATGTAGTCCTGAAGGCTGTTAAAATGGACAAATAATTATTACTCAAGAGAATAGAAGTCACCAGCTAGAAATAGAATTCAAAATCCAAAAAAGAAGCATAGATGGCAAACATAGAAACAGCGCCCTAATAAAAAATGGAACTAACAATGTATTAGTTATGTCAATATGTGAAAGGAAAAAGAGGTCTAGCAAAACTTTTGGTCCTCAATACAACCTAACACAGCATTCATACTTTGAATAGCAAACTGCAAATTATAAAGTAGTTAATATCATGACAACACCACAGTATTCTTCTTAAGTAGGAGGATTTGAAATTACTACAGTTGCTTCCCATTTAGATCCCAATGTTTTCAGGTATATTTGCAAGGAATAGAGACAAAATTATTTTAAGTACCATTCTGAAACAGTGGAGATTCATGAGACACTAGAAGAGGATAGACATCTGATAGTAACTGGATGCACACCTCTTCCGCTTGGTAAACCAATGACAGAAAGATACTTAGAATCAACGTGCTCTACCGTATAATGGGAACTTCCATGAAAAATGACATGAAGTAGCTGTGTTGTTCAGGCAATTTGCCTTCCCGATTCATCTATGGGGAGATGGGTTCTGGTACAATTTGGGAGTTTGAATAATATGGAATAACTGATAAGCGAACTTTGTATTAAAGAGGCCACTGGAGAAGGAAATCCAGAAGAAAGTATCAACTTTAAGATCAGAGAATAGAATGTATGTGTTTGTTGATCATATCTGCAACCTGCAGGGACAAGTCGAAAGAAAACAAGGACAGATTCACTGGTTGTTATGAATCATATAGCTTAAGGCTTTCCATGAATAATGAAAGCAAGTAGTTATCTAAACCTCTCTACATTAAACTCTTGCTATGCTTCACAAGGCTTCACATCTCCCTCCTTAGTCCTTGCATATGGAGGTTGCATCAACACCCAACAACCAAAACAAAGATAAGGGCACAAGGCAACTCATATACCACACAATTTTAAAGGTTAGCTCCCCCCCCCCCCCCCCCCCCCCAAGGAGCTGGCCTAGTCGTAGAGGGGTTGGAGGGACACGTTCGGAACCAAGGTTTGACCACTAAAGATACTAAGCTATATGAGTACTTCTCATCTACCTAAACCTTGATGCACAGATTTATCGAGTGTCTAGTTGGAGATAGCAGGCCCCCGATGGATAATCGAGGCACAGACACATTAGAAAATTATTTCAAAATTAAAGGTGAAGTTATCAAGGTAACTGGATGGTACGAAACATAATTGGAGAATTTGAAATCAATATGTCAATCCAGCAAATGTGACAATGACAAGGTACTAACCTGCAAGCTTGATAAACATAGAAACCATCCAAATAGACATCAAATTTAAGAAAATGTAGCAAGTCACAAACTTATAAAAAAAACGTTCTGCTATTCTCAATCTCATCAATGAACACATCTTATCACCATTGTGCTCATGGTTTCATAATATCATTCACCATTAAAATATAACAGTGTTAATCAGATAACAGTTCTGACCGAGTTCATTAGCATCACGAGGTTTCACAAATATATATCTAAATAAAGGAAAGTTAACTCAAAATTAATCAGTTACCTTCCATCAAGTGAGCGATGGATGTAGAGAAACTCAAATGGATGCTTACACTGAGGACATGTTGGTTCCTCTTTATAGGTAGCCCAGCGAAGGATACAAGTCACGCTGCACACAAAGCAAGGAGAATAATATTATCATAACAACATTTTCCGTAATTACAAAGAAAAGAAGATAAATACACCCTTGAAAGTTCTGCAGAATGCAAACTTTCAAACTTACAATATCAGTACACCTGCGGGAAAACAGTTTCATAGTAATAAAGTCTAGTAAAAACTGAACATAAATGAAGTATGACGGTCATAACAACAAACAATGTACCCAAGGTAATCCCACAAGTGGGGTTTGGAGAAGGTGGTGTGGATGCGGACCTTACCCCTACCATGAAGGTAGAGAAGGTTTTCCGATAGACCCGTCAGCTCAAGTAAAACATTTTAAAGCAGGTAAAATCATGATGAAAATAATGGAAAAAAGAACTATAGCAATAACAAATAGTACGTCGTAATCAAAGCAAAGAGAACATGTGATAATAACGAAGAATAAAATACCACAGAAGTAAAAATAATAAAAAATATTGATAAGGAAAACTAGACAACGCTTGACTACCAACTAACCCCTTCTATCTTAATTATCAAACTCCATATCCTTCTATCTAGAGTCATGTATCATCCGTTAGCTGCAGGTATGTCATGTTATGAACTTATGTCTAATCACATCCTCAAAAATTCTTTGGCCTACCTCTACTTCCACCTTTCTCAGACACACTATGGTCAACCTCTCACACCTCCTCACTAGGACATCTGAGCATCTCCTCTTTACATACCCGAACCATCTCAATCTTTCTTTCCTCATCTTGTCCACCACTAAGACCACTCCATAAAACTTGCCTTTTAAGTCTTGGTGAAACATTCTAATCTCCATGGAGAAGACTTATGTATTGATCTTCACTTCCAGATATACGTCTTGAGTCATGTCACTCTATCTTAGTCCAGCTTAACCTCAACCTAGACACCAAGGTTTGTCTCAAAAACTCTAGCCTATCGTTAAATCCATCTTGTGTCTCATCAATCAATATTACGTCATCTACAAATAATATACACCATAACACCTACCCTTAGATATGTCGCATCAATTCATCCATCACTAAGGTAAAATAAAAATTGGATAAATTTTTCATCCTTGGTGCTACCCCATCATATACGAGAAGTGTTTCGAGTCTCCCCTTTACGGTTTCCCAGGTCTTAGCTCCATCATACATATCCTTTGTCACCTTAATGTATGTTATAGATTCACCATAACACCCCTCCTTAGATATGTCGCATCAATTCATCCATCACTAAGGTAAAATAAAAATGTGATAACTTTTATATCCTAGGTGCAACCCCATCACATATGAGAAGTGTTTTGAGTCTCCCCTACTGTGGTTTCCCCGTTCTTGGCTCCATTGTACATATCCTTTGTCGCCTTAATGTATGTTATAGGTACATCTCTAACCTTCAAACATCCTCAAAAAACCATCTAGGGACTGTCTTATGGTTTTTCTAGATCAATGAAGACCAAATGTACAATCTCTCTTCATCACCCTGTAATACTGCACCAATCTCCTTATGAGATAAATGGCTTATGTAGTTGATCATCACACCATGAAATTGAATTGGTTCTCGATAATGGACACACCTCGTCACCCTCGTCTCCACCATCATCTCCCAAACTTTCATATTGTGACACAACAACTTGATACCCCTATAGCTATTGCAATTTTAGATATCAATCTTATTCTTGTAAACCAGAAATATTGTACTCTACATCCATTCCTCGAGCATTTTTTGTCGTCCTAAAAATGAAATTAAACAACCCAATCCGCTGGTCAATACCAGACTGCTTGCACTCTTCCAAAATTCCACTGAGATCTTATCTGGCCCGATAGCTCTCTACCTTCTCATCTTACGAATAATCTCCTCAAACTTTATACCTCTACGGTACCCAAAATTTGGACGACTCTCGGAGTTCTCAAAATCACCCAGTACAATAATCTTCATACAAGAGTTCATGAAAGTACGTTTGACATCTTTACCTAATGTGTGCCTATTTTATTAATACTTTTCCTTCCTTGTTTTTGATGGACTTCACTTGTTTGTTTTTTTTTTTTTTGTTTTTTTTTTTTTGTTTTTTTTTTTTTTTTTTTTTTTTTTTTTTTTTTTTTTTTTTTTCTTTTTTTTTTTTTTTTTGATGTTGTGTTTTGTTTTTAGTTTTTTTTTTTGTTTTTTTTTTTTTTTTTTTTTGTTTTTTTTTTGTTTTTTTTTTTTTTTTTTTTTTGTTTTCTTTTTTTTTTTTTTTTTTGTTTTTTTTTTTTTGTTTTTTTTTTTTTTTGGGGTTTTTTTTTTTTATGTTTTTTTTTTTTTTTTTTTTTTTTTCTTTTCTTTTTTTTTTTTTTTTTTTTTTTTTTTTTTTTTTTTTTTTTTTTGTTTTCTTTTTTTTCGTTTTTTTGTTTTTTTTTTTTTTTTTTTTTTTTTTTTTTTTTTTTTTTTTTTGATCCTTGTGAGAGGGTTTTTTTTTTTTGTTTTTTTTTTTTTCTTTCTTTTTTTTTATTTTTTTGATTTTTATTTTTTTTTTTTTTTTTCTTTTTTTTTTTTTTTGGGGGGTTTTTTTTTTTTTTTTTTTTCTTTTTTTTTTTTTTTTTTTTTTTTTTTTGTTTCTTTTTTTTTCTTTTTTTTGTTTTTTTTTTTTTCTTTTTTCTTTTTTTTCATTTTTGTTTTTTTTTTTTTTATTTTTTTTTTTTTTTTTTTTTTTTTTCTTTTTTCTTTTTTTTTTTGTGGTCAGTCTGCCCGCGTTTCGGTCCCCCCTGCCGCGTCCATCACCGCCCTTCTCCTCCTCGTGCACTGTCGCTCCATTCCAACTAGGGTTAAATATGCGCACTAGGTTACATATCATCTTATTGGATATTTATGTAAAAAACAAATTGAAAGAGATAAGGTCATCTAAAACAGGAAACTGAACAGAAACGAATCAAGTCTGTGCTGATAAAATGGCGGTAAATAGAGAAAAGAGAATCGTTCTTTAGACAAACCAGTAGGCATGCTCGCAACCTTTTACAAGGGCAGTTTCTTGAAGCACTATCTTATTCAAACAAACAGCACAAATCCCATGATGGTTATTCTCGCACCCAACTCGGGATGTTTCCTCAGTTGTGCTCTTCATTTTGTTCTGAAAATGACTATCAATCATATCAATGTCTCAATCCCATACTCGACTAATACCCATCCATGCCGGAAAACTCAGAAATAACAATCCCAGTTATGTAACTTCACAAAATACAAGAATCAAAGTTTAGTAGCATGGCCATATAGAACGTCTATTAGCAAAGATTATCCATAGAAACATCTACTTTACTGCAACTAGTTTGTGCGTCAATCAAAACTTTCTGTGAACATGTACAAATAACAACAAGTATCAATTGTCACCAAAAACCCTCCCCCATCACACAAATCTTCACTCAACTACATGTCAATACCAAACTAATCCAGAATACCGTATTTTACTTTCTCACAGTTGCATCCTCTATATCCATTTCATTCCAACACTCACCATCACACAAATCTTAATTCAGATAAACAACCAAACTTCCAAGAATCTAACACTCAATAGCAGACGAAAAGACCCTTATCCACAATATCAAAAACAATAACAGATCAAAACATCCATAATCATTTCAAGGGAAAAAAATGAATCTTGGATCAGACTAAACACTCGAGCAATTAATAAACTAAAAAATAGCCCCTAATCACAAATCCTCTTCTATAATACACACAATGGGGTCAGCTATTACTTCACATTCCTCAAAACCCACATAACTATTTCAAGAAAAAATTGGATCTTGAACGACAAATAGCTAATAAAAGAAGAATAAAACCCGATTTACCTGGGGTTCAATGAATAGATCTTGCATGTCGTTGAAGAGTTGTGGAGATTCAAACTCGACAACTGTAGCCATGCGGTGAAGTTAGGGTTGAAAAGGGGTCAAGAAAATGGTAAAAAAAATAGAGAAACGGAGAGATAATTATACACTCTACCGACTAGATTTCAGTATATATGTGTGGAAAGGGATGAAATTACAGAAAATTTATCAGATTGATTCCCTAGGATTATTCTTGATTCCAAAAGGAAATGGAGCTTCGAAGAGAAGGGACGAAGCCAAGGCGGATCCACATACAAGAACTATTATATAGGATGTCCACGTAACTCACCATAACCAACCAACTCACCCAACAACAAAAATTGGGGATTACAATTTATATCTTTGGATTGATGATATTATAAAGGGAATAAGGGTGGAAGGTGTCTTTCAAATATGCAAACTTTATAATGTTTATATTTTATTAATAGTTTGGTAATTTTGATTTAATATTATTTGTTGGGGAGCGCATCGGACGCGAATTTGAATTTAGTTTAATTTTAACGTGAATATCGAATAATAAATGACGAAATCAAAAAGAAAATATTAATTTGAGAAACACACTTTAGTGGTATATGTAATATACTCTCTCTTTTATTTGCATAAATATTTCTCAAGATCATAGTTTAGACTTTCTTTGGACTCACTCTAATTTTCAAAATCAATGTAAGAAAAATACTAGTTCCAAAGACTTTCTAGCAAAACTCAATAAATAGAATTCATGTAGAAATACAAGCATGACACAACCCAAAATGTCAATGCGTAAAATATAGCAATCTTGTAAATAAAAATTAAGAATTCGAAACAAAAACATAATTCATATCAAGAATTCTATGAAATTGAAAATAGAACCTTTGAATGACTGAATTTAGATGTAGGACGTAAGGACGAACTTAGCCAATCACTTAGAATAACTTTACATTCTTGAGAAGATGAGATTAACTTGAAACTTTGAACGGAGGCTTGAAGCTGATGATTCTTAGCTTTTCTTTGAGAGAACTTAAAACGTGTGAATTTGATTTCCCTAAGGGTTGGTCATGAACGGGGAAGTTATTGGCTATGAGATAGACTTAAGAAATTTAATTGAGGATAAAAGGTCAAGAATATCCTTATGAAAATGTAAGAATACCATAAAAATTAAAGAAAACAACCTTTAATGAATCTCGTCGATCAATTGGTGATCTGGAGGTACCCTTGCTGAAATATTCAGCGGGTCACCCAATAAGGCTTTAGATCACCAAAATATTGAGAGACTAGAGTTTCAAGACATTTTGGTGAGGTAATTCAGCGAGTCACCAATTGGGCAGGTGTCCTCACTGAATTTCTCAACCCACACATTTTCCATTAAAACGATCATAACGTTTTACTCCATACTCCTATTTATTCAAAAATTGTGGATTTGAAAAGAAGACTCATAGATATTTGACTAATTAGGTCACAGCCTCTAACACTTTATATATTAAGAGATGTGATTGATTGAAGTTTACCTTAATATGAACTCATGCAAGAAATTAGCCAATAGAAATGTTTTGAACTTGACTTGGTGTTCGAGGTCTATTATGACCCTAGATCACGTTAGATACCCTTGATACATTTGGTAAAGTACCTTGAAAAACACGATCAAGTAGGACATCGCCCTATTTAAGCTCATATACTTCGACGAAGGATTTAAATTTTTAAAAGTAGAGTTGTGAGGTGTTGCATTTATTTCAGTAAACTTCTAAATTACTTTTGCATGTAATTCCACTATCATACCCATATTTGTATATTTTTCGAGTTGCGCGGTGTTACATAGATAAATCTTGTGTCTAAGTCATCATCATATCATCAATATAGTGCATTATGGCTTGATTCAATATCTTATCATTATAAAAGCATTTTAGGCCATAATATGATAGGAATCAAACTAAAAATTTTAGGCCAAAATTTTAACTTGATGTTTTAGCCTCTTGGTGCGATGAAACTTGAATTCACTATCTTACCCATAATCAATGACATATTATACCAAATTGAAATGAGTCTCACCCTCCAAGCCTATGTAAATTTATTACTCAATTATATTGGTTACAAGGATAATATTATATTTATAATGCTAAGGAATTACAGAATAGTTAGGTAGAACATATTGCGTAGACGGGCTAGTAATTATAGCAAGGTTATCAAAATGGGCTAACTTATTACATATAGATGTCCTAATTAGTCTAGTAGAGATAGTTCAATTCTTGTCTTTAGCAAGCTGGTCTTTGATATATATTCCGGTGGAGATTGCAAAATGATAGCCTTGTCATAGGTTATTAGCCTGGATCCTTGCTTAGATAGAATATTTGCGCATAGCAAGTTACTTTGCCTGAAGCTAGGTCGGACCAGTGGATTATGCAATTTCGTCAACAGTGACCTACATACAAGAATAATAAATTCATAAGGTGGAAGTGCATAATGAAGCAACTGTAAAACCTCTGTTTCAATTTCAAGGGGTCAAATTAATGTGTAAGGTCAATGCATATATCGATATATAAATTTTTATTTTAACTAAAATGGCAAAATCGTTGAAAATCGCTGGTAAAGCAACGATTTTGCTCGCCGAAAAAAGCAAAAATCGTTGCAATAGCAGCGATTTGCTAAATTTAACTATTTTTAAAAAAAAATTAAGAAATCGCTGTCGTTGCAGCGATTTCCAATATAAACTTTTTTTAATCTTTTTTTAGTATCGCAACTTAGGCAGCGATTTAACTTGAAATTTTTTTTGAATTATTTATTTGAAATTTTTAAAAAAAATATTAAAAGCAAATCGCTGCCTGTATTAAAAAAAATTATTTATTTTTTAAAATTAAATTGTTGTCAAGGCAATGATTTTAATAGAAAAATTAATTTTTTTAATAAATCGCTACTACTGCAGCGATTTTTTACATTTATTAATTTCTTTTTTAAAAATTTAATGATTTGTACCATTTTTTTAAAAAAAAAGTTCTGAATTTTTTTTATTTTTTAAAGTTTTTAATTAAATCGCTGCACTGGCAGCGATGATTTTCATAATTTTTTTAATTTATTTATTCATTCTTTAAATTGCTAAAAAATAATCATCCGTATTTTTGTGTAGTAAAATTTATGCAAAACTTTTTTTCGATCTTCTTCAAAAAAAATTTATTTTTGAAGTAATTGTTTCAAAAAAAGATTCAAAATTTACAAAAAAATAATTTTTCACATGCATTTATAAGAAATAAGAAATAATGTCAATTCTCATGCATTTATAAGAAGTTTTTTGTTTTTTTATTGATTTTTTTTAAATTGCTTTAAAAAATAAATCTTGCCTATTTTTGTATAGTAAAATTTGTGCAAAACTTTGTTTTTTCAATTTTCTCCATTTTTTTTTACCTTTTTAAGTTAATCACATGTCAATTTTACAAAAAAAAAAAAGTTTGACATGTCAAATTCTTACAAAAAATATTTAAATTTTTATTTAAAAACTTCACATGCATTGATAAAAAATAGTGTCAATTCACATACAAATAGTGCATTTTTGTTTTGTTATAGATTCATTGAATAGTGCATTTTTGTTTTGATATAAATTGATTGACTTGTAATTCACATACAAACTGTGTAAAGTTACATGTTACACTTTTATATTGTTATAAATTGTTGAATTGTGCATTCAAATTTTATTGCAGTATTTCAATTTTCCAAAGTTCTTAAAATCTTTTCTAGTTTTCTAATTTTCTAAAGTTTTTAAAAGTCTCCTCTAAAAGGTGAGTTTGAATTTCTTTATTTTTAATTTATTTAATTTATTTTATAATTTTATATGATATTATTGTTATATTCTATCTTTTGATACTTATATTAATGTTAATATTTATTTTTATTTTTGTGTATAGATATGCATCCGTCAAATGTGTACGTACATCCTGATCCAGTAGAGTATGATGTACTAAAAATTCAAGTTCATCATCGTTCCGAAGGAATTTGGAATGGTAGCTTAAAAGAAGAGAAGTCTTGCTTATATACGCGTCGCGGTGATATTGAATTTTGGCAACATATAAAATATCATCCATTACATTCTCGCATTCGTCAGTATTTTCAAAATTGTAGATTTAAAGGAATTCTTGATGTAGAATGTTTGTCGTATGACTCCGGATTAATTCCTACTTTAATTGAAAGATGGCGTCCAGAAACAAATACTTTTCACATGCGAACTGGCGAGGCTACCATAACTTTACAAGATGTTGAAATTTTATTCAGAATGGTAATAGATGGTAGTCCTATAATTTTAAATGGAGTTTATGCATTAGGGATTATAGGTAGACAAGAAATGATATTTGAATTAACAGGATGGTTACCTGATACTAGTTATTTTTCAGGTGTTAGTAGATTGTTAACATATAAATTGATTGAGTATGTTAAAGGTTTGGATGGTATTACAGATCACTCAACTGAGCATGAAGTGCAACAAAGATTTAGATATATTTGTAATGGTTATGTGGTGGATCAATATTTCCGGAGAAATCTAATAATAAGATTGATTTGGACATTTTGATTGACATGAGAAATTTAGATTTAATGTCAACACAAGCATGAGGAGCAACAACATTATCATATTTGTATAATTGCTTATGTCGTGCATCAATGAAAAAATCAAATGAAGTCTGTGAATTTCTCTCTTTAGTGCAGGTATACATATTTTTTAATTAAATATTGTTTTATATACTAGTAATATGCACTTTTAAATTTAAGTGTATTCTAAGTAATGGTGAATTTTATTTATTGTAGATTTGGACACGGGAAAGAATTATCCCCTGCAACCATTGCCAAAGTTTCTAAGGACCAATCAACTAGAGGCTTCAATTGCGCTTGCACGTAAATGAACGCGACGTAGAAATCATTAAAATGAAGCACGAACTGTAATCGGTGTGATTAGGGATGTACTAGATAATCTAACTGATGAACATGTATTTAATATTATTAGTATTTTAAACTATTTATATTTTTATTCCATTTTAAATAAAAATATGTTTCGTAGATCTTTAAATGAGGCACTTATGTTTCACTATAAGAAAATTATGTGAGTAAAATGACATATACATAGATTCTTGATAAGTCCTTAAAAGTAAGATATTATATGACATAATGGTGCAAAAAAATTATTTTGTAAGATTGTTCATTTTCACGTACATATTTTTTTATTTTTCTGCCAATGTTGTTTTTATAATTATCTTACTTAGTTATCTTTTATAGTTTATTTGGCAACCTTATTCGGAAGATGTTATTAATGGATTGCCGGAGTGGTGTCGGTCGGGACAACATGTCTGGAGGGCACAAGTGCCACTTATTTATGGAATCTATCGTGATTGGCACATGGTTGATCGTGTTGTGAGACAATTTGGTTATTTACAACATATTTCTGGATCGTGTACCCAATTTTTTGAATATCATTTTAAGCGTGATAAACGATCATAATAAAACGAGAAGATATAGATGCATTAAACTACACATAATATTTATGGAACAACGTCAAAATTGTATATTTCGACATCCATTTGTAAGTGATCAAACGGATTACTTTCGTGGTACATGAGGCATACCCGCATGTTCATTGAAAATCCACAACATGTTGTACAAAAAGGGTATCAACACATGACAGGAAGATATGAGCATTAGTATGTATATTATGTAAATTTTAAATTATTATGTCAATCTTAAATAATTTCTTTGTTATTGATTTTTTT
The DNA here is from genome assembly GCA_027704765.1 of Solanum habrochaites. Taxonomy (NCBI): domain Eukaryota; kingdom Viridiplantae; phylum Streptophyta; class Magnoliopsida; order Solanales; family Solanaceae; genus Solanum; species Solanum habrochaites. The sequence goes on along the minus strand of JAKWJA010002499.1, from coordinate 52,946,799 downwards.
TATGCATTATAGGCTAGGGGTCATGAAATGCAGTATCGTCGAGCTCGGATGATTGAAAATGATGAAAATCAATCTAATGAAATGAGACAATATGTAGAGGAAGTTCCTCGTATTTCAATGGAGTCAATGAATGCGGCCTTTCAGGGAATACGATTGAGCTTTGATCCTGATTACAATCTTCCCACTCAACACGATGAACCACCACCAGTACAAGTATCTCGCCGATCACGACAAAGAACATCGAAAGAGGGTGCACATCGAGGTAGAAGGAGCGCTAGTGAAACAAATGATTTTTCTGCAGGGCCCTCTAACACTAATATGGCGACTCCTGGCCGAGTATCCCCCGTTTGTTTTTCTCAGGGCACTCTAACACTAATGTACTTTTTCTATCAGCAGTAGTTGGTTTTGACTACAAAGGTTTCGATATCTGTTTTACCACAATTTAGTGGATCTCAATATGGTATTCAACATGGTATGCGTGAATTTCCTATGCATAATTCTCCATTTGGTGGAAGATTGAATTTTTCTTATGTAAGTATGAATTATTCATAGATTTTTTTAATTTTTTGTAATTTTTTTGCATATTTATTTAATTATATTATATTATATTGTATTGTATTATAGGTAACTGTGTCCGATGATTCAAGATTTAATGTTGAGGCTTCACAAAATTTGTTTTTAATAGACAAAATCCATTTCGGAGAACATCTAGGCTAGACAAATCAAGTAGATGTGGAACAGGCAGTCACTATCAAAATGAGGAAGATTATGAAAATGAAGAGGAAGAAGATTCAAATTCAGAAGAATAATTTTTATGCACCTTTATTCTAATAGGTTGAAGATTCGTATTTTGAAATGTGTTGAATTTCATTATTTCGTGCAAGTTTGAAAAAAGCAGTGAAATTCACAATGAGATTCTTTTACTTGCATAATTTTTTTTTAATGTCTCAATCAAAATCATTTACTTTTTTTTAATGTAAGGTCAATCAATTATATAATTAATACTTATAAAAAGGCTTAAGTCATAATGCAGCCCTTGAAGTTGTCCCGCAATATTTCCTTTGAACCCTCAACTTATCTTTGTTCCTATTGAATCTTTATTTTGTTTCAAAAAGTCATTCCTTTTGACACCAAAAGCTGAAAATTCAAAAAAATGTATACCTACACTCTCTTTTGGCACGTACACTATTGAAAATATTTGTTTTCTTTTTTTATTAACTTGATATATCAATCCAAAATTAATAAAAAAGGAAAAAATAATTTCTTTTGAAAAATGAAGTCTATTCTTCTTCCACTTCCTCTGCCTTTGCTCATTCCCATTTCATAAATTTTTTTTCACTAAACACAGCACATCCATCCTCTTCAACCTATCTGTTTTCTTTTATTTTTACGTCTCCAATTCTTCGTTCTAGCTTTTTCCTTTTTTATTCTTTTTCTTTTTTGTATGTAGATTGCATATTTAAATAGTCCGACAACTTCATTTATTCCGCGAAATAAATTATGACTTAATTAAAAATTGTTATTATCCTATATAATTGCGATAAATATTCCAATGGAAAAATGATCAATGCCAAATGAATTGAAGGTTTGATATTTACAAATGAAAAAGAATAATATTTAGTTGGCTTGGATTGTGTATTACTGCGTTTGATGACAGGAGTAAGATTCGATGGAGAAAAACGATGTGAGTTGAATTCAATGGAGAGAAACAAGACGTGGATGATAGTTCTACTGGCTTGTCGGGGCCGGCATCGGCGTTGATTCGATGGTAGAGCGGCTAGGATTTTTGAAGAGAAGACCAGGGTAGGGGGATAATTCAATAAAACATTATTTTCTTCAATACAAATATTTTGGATTATTTAATAATTTTTTAAAAAATTGGATTTAATGCCACGTGTCATCATTTTATTGGTAATGTTATTTGTGCGCCAGCTTTTGAAATACACGCATCTTAAGGTTTTTTAACTGGTTGTCATTTTGTGTTAAATAGGTATTATTTCCTTAAAGGTTCAAGCGTTCAATAGATACATCCTAACTAGGTGGTCCCCCTACGTGAATATTGCGGACAACGTCAAGGGGCGCATATTACGTAAGCCTTAGAAAAATATATACTTCAATATTTAAATTATAAATGCAGCAACCAAATGAAATTCATGTCAACAATAAATATAAAAGATATATCATAATATTATAACAATAAATAAAAATACATTAACCTGAAAACAAAACATAGACACATAGATTTAAAATCGTAACTGGTTCCTTTGTGTGACATTCTCCTTACAAACACTCTTTTCTAGACATTGTGAGCCGAATCTATAGCCATAGCATTCTTAAGTCTGCTGTCTTATCTTTAGTTCCACTGTCCGCTAATATTCATTATTTGCAATTAAATTAAAGGGAGTTTTGGGTGGCCACACCCTTTCATCACCCACCGTTAAATGTCTCATGTATGTTTCATTTTGTAAATATTTTGTACTGACAAATTTTACTTCCATAAGATTTTTGGCCTCTGATTCCGTGGTCCAAACAAATTTAATGATACAGCAAGGCATATGCATAATTTCTCTCATTTTTCCATAAGAAATATTTCTTACCTTTGCATTGTAATCTTGTGGACATTTCCACCTTTATTAACCATCAATGATCAAAAGCAAAAGTTCAAAAACCTCCATCACATTGTTTTAATTCATCATATCTTTGTGCCTGAGCTCTTTGATAATAGCATTAAATTTTTTATCTATCCACGCGCAAAGGTCATATTGCATATTATTTGAAGTAATTAACATGTGCAAGATTGTTCTTTCGCAGAAATGATCAACGAGAGCTTTGAACGTTTCTGACCATGGCATCATAGGACGCCCCCGCCCTTTTCAGTAACGTTACATGCTCAGACCATTTGTCGCATGACCCCCATCTCAACTACATCCTTAATACATTGTCCATTTTTTTCAAAGGAAATTCATTTAACCATTCAATATGTTGGCAGGAGACAATGTTTTGGATTTTTTTCATTTCACCTTTGCACAAACTTTCTTCTGATGCTCATTAGCACCAACCACATATTTTTCGAGTTGCACGATTTTACAAATTTTTTCTATTAATTTTGTCTTTAGTGTCAAAACAAATCTGTAGTCATGCGTTGAGTGACTCACCAATCATAATATTGAACACATTGGAAAAAGATTTCCTTGATGACTGTCAGGAAATGAGACCAAGTTCTTGTCGTTCACAACAACATGTGTCCATAATAACTTGAGAAACCATTCCACTACTAAAATTTCACGTGCAACAAACATATGAAGTGAAAAATATTTCATTCTTCCATCATCCCAACCGCAATTAATGAGTTTTTGATCTCATAACAAAACCATAATAGAGGTGTTCCGTCGATAGATGACCGTCCTACAACTTTTGAAACTATCAATTGCTCTATTTAAACGCCCAAAAATTAAAATTTGCTCACCTTTGCATTGTTGTACCAATGATGCTCCCACTCTATAATAGTAACATGTATTGAATAATTGTAGGGCGTCATGTATCGAGGTAATGCCTTAAACGACTTTCAAAATCACCATAAACCTTCGAAATGCTTTTCTTCGACCTTTTTGTGCTTTCTAAACTAGGATATAGGTCTGCTTTCCTCTGGATAATTTCACGATCATCTTAATCTTATGATATGAATTTTGCATAATATATGGTATTATACAGTGTTAATCATGGTACATTCAAATGATCCGCCTATAAATATTATCTATAATACAAGTAGGCTGTTTCACCATTTTTTCTGTCCTTATACATATCGCGTTATCTCTCTAAAAAACCAAATCATCCAATCACACTCTAACTTATGACGTTTGCAAATACTCTCCAACTTTTCACTCTTTGGATTGATCACAAAGAAGTTCTTTTTTTTAGTAGCCGACTATATGCTCTTACTGCAGATTTTTCATTTGCATCTTATTCATTCAATTACATACCTAGTTTGCATATACAAATTAATAATCAACATAAAAGAAATAACCCTACAAATATTTACAGTTTCCAACAATCGAACCTTACTGGATATATTTAGGATTTTTGGAATTTCAAAGTGCGTTCGAATGGAACCGTCATCTCTTCGTATAGATAAAATCTTCTAATTTCTTCAGTGTAAATCTACAGTCTGTAAATCGCTGTAGAATGATAATTAATACTTGATCTTCACCGGATGCCGTAGGTGGCATTATCCACATCATCATCATCATCATCGGCTACTCTATCATCACTGTCGTTAATTCATGCTCAAAGGTCATCATTGTGCAACTCACCAATTCGTTCATCACCCAAAATACTATTATGTATTTACAATTTGTGTACAATAATTCACTCATGCATTTTGAATTTGACATACCTATAAAAAATAATATTATAAATATATTACATATATACAAATAATTTAAGAGTAGAAAACCTATTACTTTGTTTACCTATCAGTTGAATCCGTGAAACTTTCAATTTTGGCTAGACTCTCCCATAATGACATACTCAATTTGAAGTAATGATCGGATTATATTATAATATTGGTCCTTGGTGTTTATGATCCAATCTCCAGTGTGAAAAGCGATATTACAACATATTTTTAAAAACACGACTAAAATCGTTATAGTAATAGCGATTTAATATTAAAAAAATTATAATAATTTAAGTAAAATCGCTACAAAGACAACGATTTACTACCATTAGAAAAATTAAAGTAGGCAGGATTTCACATTAAAAAAATTAAAGTAGATTAAAATAATTTGGAGAAGATAAAAATAAATAAATTACACAAATTTTACTACACAAAAATACAGAGGATTATTTTTTTGAGCAACTTTTTAAAAAACAAATTAAAAAAAAAACAAAAAATTATGAAAATCGCTTCTACTGCAGCGATTTGATTAAAATTAAAAAAAATAAAAAAATTTCAGAAAATCGCTACAAGAGCAGCGATTAATTAATTTTATTTTTAAAAAATGGTACAAACCGCTGCATTGGCAGCGATTTAATTAAATTTTTTTAAAAAAAATGTATAATCGTTGCAGTAGAAGTAATTTATTAAAAAAAAAATAAAAAAAATTATTATAAGACAGCGATTTAATTTAAAGAAATAATTAAAAAATTGAGGTAGGCAGCGATTTATTAAAAAAAGATTTATTTTTTTTTTTTAAATAGTTAAATTTAGCAAATCGCTGCTATTTTTTCTGGCGAGCATAATCGCTGCTATTACCAGCAACTTTTGCCATTTAGTTTAAAATGAAAATTGTATCAACTGTTTTTAAAATTTTGTTATATTTTATATCCTAAAGCAATTTTTTAATGGTTTTATATCCTTTAGGCTTCCGATACCGTATGACAGAATAAGAAATTTTTCCTTCCATGTATAACATTTTTCAGAAATATTAAAAGTTGTTTTCTAATAATTAACAATTAAAAATTATATTTCACGAAAGTTCAACTATGCGCCTGCATGACGCATTTAATTATCAAGTCTCACTAATTAACCAAATTCATGTATAATATAAAATTAGATATAGATAAAGTGATGTAATATTTTCATTTTTTTTTTCTAATTTTCCCAACATTCTTCTCATTTTTGTTTTTTTATGATACTAACGATGAATTAATAAAGGATAAATAACACAAATTTCACTACTTTAATAGTTGTTTATCTTCTTTGCCATGAGTTTGCCATAATACAAATATTATCATAATTTGCGCAACCGTCGAATACATATTTTGGTGCATCGGATATATGTTAGTCATATATATAATACCTACATATATATATATATATATATATATATATATATACTATATATATATATATATAATACAAATATTATCATAATTGCACCTCGACCTACATATGTGGTTCACGATATATGTGTTTTTATGTCATATATATATACCTACAGATAGATATATATCTATATTATATATATATATACGACTATATGTTATATTGAAAAAGGATCAAAAAATCCCCTTGAACTATTTGAAATAGCTTGAATATCACCCTTTCACTATATTTTTGGCGCAAAAATACCTTCCTCTCAACTATAGGGTTCAAAAGTCCCCTTCCCCTATAACTTAATGTTTTTGTGAAATTGGTTCTAAGGAATGGAGAAATGAGGAAAAGGGAATCTATGTCTTCCGTTGACATAAGTTTCTAAATTCCTAATTCTACGAAAACAGAGAAATTGGGGAAATCAAGATAATTGATTAGTTTTCTGCGTGGCATGAGTGGAGCGCTATTGACTCATGTGGCATCCTGTGAGATTCATATGGCCCTCTAAGTGACGTCTAAAACAAAAACGTTTCTGTTAATGAGAAGGGTATATTTGAGCCGAAATATACTTCAAGGGTATATTTAAGTTATTTCTGATAGTTCAAGGATATTTTTGACCATTTTCCGTATAAATATTGTGTGTGTATTTAAATAAAGAATGTAATAGAAAGACAAAATTTAAAAAGGAAATCACATTTGTAACAATTTTGGAGTAACTCATGATATTGCACTAAAGCTCACTATGTGAATTCGAACCATTATTTCTTCTTATTATCATGAGCGGATCTGTTGTCCTCCTCGTTATAGTCCTCCTAAAACCCAGATTACTACTCTTAAATTTTTTAAAACATTTGAAATCCTTCCAATTGTTTTTAGAGAATCAACAAACTTTACACTTCTTCTTCCTTTAAATTTTTCTCCAATAATTTCTAGAATCATGTATCTCAAATTTAATGGCATATTAAGAATTAGAAACCCCATCACTTAGGGATATAACTTAGATCTAAATTAACATTACTACTTATTGGATACACATATATGATAATATATATTCTATAAAACGAAATTAGATATTGGGATCTATAGAGGTTTCATCCTTTCGAAATAATTGAGGAGATAAATTATACAATTGCTCTATTCTAGACTATTTTTGAGGGAGTGGTGTATCTCAATATCTTTCACTTCAAATGTGCTACAAAATTCTTAAATAATGGAATTATATATAGGATAATATACATGGTATGAATGTCTATGTCTAATTACATAGTTTTTCTCATTGCAGAAATCTCATATTCTAGTTTGCAATATTACAAATCATACTAAATTTTAGTGCGTCTAGATACATGTATCTCGAAATTCATGGGGTAAAAATTATATATAATTTATTCTAGGTACATTATATTCAAAAAGATTTACATGTATCTTGAATACATAACAAATCTCACTCGCCTTTCTCACATCTCGCTCTTTATTTTGTATCTCAGATACATGTCGATCATATTAAATCCACATGTATCTGAAATACATGACTATCTCGCTTGTCTCTTCTTATATTAGTGTGTATGGTAATAAAAGTATATACATCTAGGCCTGTCTTTCCCAATATATGATAAAGAACTCCTAATCACTGATAAAATATATAATTACTTTGAAAGATAATAAAATTATATAGATATCTATCATCTCTATATATATATCATATAGATATATCATATATATATCTCTGTATATATCTACTTCCTCTTGTGGGCGAGAGTAGAAAGTGTTGTTTTGCAAAGCGAACCCAATAATGCCAGAGGCGGATTCGGTACAGACCTCTTTCCTCGATAGATACAAAGCTAAGCAGCCTATCTCAGTTCTTCCACTAAACGTGGACTCATATTCCGTGGCCTTCAATGGGGGAGGAAATCTCCTCCCTTCCTTCTTCGCCGCTAATCCCTACTTTACCTTTAGAGCTGTGGTCAGCGGAAGAGCCCTATATATCTATAGCTTATATATATATATTATATATATGTTAATAAGATAGTTCTCCCTTAATAAAGACCATACAACCAATAACTTTTTTCATAAAGCCCAAGTACACAGGTGTTTTTGGTCTTAATCAGCCACCTAACTTAATAGCCTCTTTATTATTGCACAAATCTTTCATTTCCTTGTAGTAAATCATTAATACCTATTACCCTCCGTTTCTATGTTTCTATTTATATGTCGTATTTACTAAAAATAAATTACTCATAATATTTGTTATTTAAATAAATCAATGCATAAATATTATTATTTTTCCTATTTACTCTCAAGAGTTATTAGCTTTCAAAGTATGATTATGGCCAATGTAGAAAAATTAAATTATTAATTCATATTCATTGATTAATTTAATTAATCAAAATAAATTAATTTATGTTCATTTATTGAAAACTTAACTTTAAGAGAATACTAAATAAGGATACAATAATAAATTTACATATTTCTTAAGGATTTTGAAATCTAAAATAACGACATATAAATAAAAAAAATTAATTTTTTTTCTTTAACATCATCATTATTGTTATTTATTATTTTCCATAAAATTCTTGAAGGTTATTTGTTTTTTCCATAAATTCTTCAAGGTCATTTATTTCTTGCCACTTTCGAGATCTCAAAGAAAAAAAAAATTGCTCAGCAATGGAATATCTTATTATTTACCTTCATGATTTTGTAATGATTCAAATATTGGATTAATTCATGAGCTATTGTGAATTTAACCTCTTTTTTTTTGGGTATATACAATCTCATGGTTTATTGCGATTTAATTAGTTATTGTTTGCTAATTGGTGGTTATTTGTGGTCTTAAATATCCGTCTTTATTATTCATAAGTAACATGTCAAATTTTCTCCTTATTTTATTGAAGACAAATGTGGATCGACTTTAAAAACTAATTTACGTATTTATTTGTGTACACTTAAAATTAAAAAACATAAATGTGAAATAATGTATTCACATTCATTTCAAAGATTCTCCCAAAATTATCTACTAATTGATTTATCGTGTCTAGAAAATAAATGATAGATCTCTTACGGGTGCTTGCAACTTTATACATGAAGGGAAAATCATTCGCTAAAATTCGATAAATAACCACTTTTTAGCTCCTGTAATTGAAAAATAACTATTCAATTTGGGAATGTTAACAACTAATATTTAACACACTTTAAAGAAGAATGTTGGATATTCAAGAGTTGATGAGAAATGAAGTAATGCCTCTAGCAATATTTTTAAAAAGGATAGCTTTTAGAGTCAAGTAGTTGAAGAAATATTCGAGAAAATAGTAGTAATTATGCAAGAATAAATATGGTCTAATTCATTGGTAGCCCCTTCAATTTGGCACAACGTTTCATTTAGACATCTTAATTGAGCAGTGTTTATATTAGACATCTCATGTAGAAAATTGTTGTGTCATTTTAACACTTTTTGCTTACATGGCTTAGTGAGTGTAATACACTCGTTGATCGCGTTTTTGAACCACCTATTAGTTACTTTTTTACAATTTTTTTTCTTCTTTCCCCTCTTCCGCCACCATGTTCTGAAGAAAGCAAACATCACACCCTATGGTTGACTCAAAATAGTTACCAAAACACACACATTGAAAAATGATGAAAATTGTTTTAGAAATTTAGAACTATACCCATTTTAAGATTCACTTGGTAAATTAATTCATGAAAATCTTTTTCAATAAAATTTGAATATTTACGAAGTAATTTGTTTTGAATCTGCTCATATGTTTATGCAGAAGAAAATCACCTTGGAGTTTGGGGGGGGGGGGGGGGGGGGGGGGGGCGGTATATCTGCAAATGGATTCGGGCGTTTGGAGGAGAAGCTGAGAGGGTGAAAAATTTATTGGCTTAATTTTGTAAAAGTTATTTGAAAAAAATTCACATGTCATTAATTCATTGATTTTTTTTTTACTAAAAATTTATTGTTTAAGAATTTTTTTTGACACAAATGACAAATGTCACATTTAATTTGTCACTTTACACGTCATTTGCTAGTGTAATACACACACCTCATATGTTGTTGTTGATTAGAAAAAAAGTGTCAAAATGACATAGTAATAATGTATATGAGGTGTTAGTAATAATGTACATGAGGTGTCTAAAATAAACATCGTCCAATTGAATTGTCTAGCTAAAACTTCGTGCCAAGTTTGATCACCGACGGATTAGGCCAAGAAAGATAGAAAGCAAGTAATGAGTATATGCTAAAGACTGTAACATCTCGCAACTAGAAAGAACTAGAAGGAAGTGTAAAATTTGAAAATAGTTAATTTTTGGAAGGTGTAAGGAAATCGGGAAAATTTTGAGCAAGTGCAAGTGATTTTTTGGTCATTTTCAGATGACCATAACTTTTAGCTCCGGATGAGTTAGAGATACTTTCGAATATGGTTGGAAAGCTATTGGAACAATCTTTTCAAACCCGTCAAGTTTGCATGATTTCGACTTTGTATGAGTGAGTTACGCCATTTGAAAGTTGGGTTGTTGGATTAAGGAAATGTCCAACTCCAGAATTTTAAAGAGTATTTTTGTCTTTTCACTATCTTATTATTTTATTCCATTTTTAGGAGTTTAATATGGGTCAAGACAAAACTTATTCAATTTTAGAAAATTATAACTTTCACGCTAGGATTAAGGAGAAGGGAAAAGAGAAAGGAAGAAGGATATTTATTTAAGTTTAAATTCATCCTAGAGGATTATTCCTATCAGGTATGTGAGGCTTCCATAATGTTGGGATCATTCTACCACGTGTCAACCATATCTATTTAAGTTTAAATTCATCCTAAAGGATTTTGAATGTTTATGAATTTGATATATATGCTTGAATCTATGTTATTCTTGAATTTTGACTGAGTTGGGAAGTTTCTAAGTTTGTTAGTTCGCATTATAGAGTCATTTCGATTTAGCTTCTTAGGTACAATTGTTGGGTATCTATATCTAAAAGTGATTTAAGAAAATGAACTAAGATTAGGTGAATTGGGAAAGAAAAACGGAGAAGAAATTTTGAGGGGCGAAATCTAGGTGTGGGACCTGTTCCCAGAATCGAAAAAATTTTCTCCGCATCGCGAAGCTGACACGAGGTGTTCTGCCTCAAAAGACGTTTTCGAAATCAAAATCTAAATATGCCCCCGCGTCGCGAAACCACCTTCCAAACATAAATCTTAATCTTTGAATCCATAATTCAATTCAAGGATCGTTAAGATCAGTTAGAATCACTTAAGAGTCAATTCATAGTATTAGATCAAAGTCAACGAGAAGTCAAGATTCAAGTCAAAAAAATTTTTTATAAAATTTTTTCAAAGTGTTTCACAAACGTTTTAAACTTTTTTTAAAAAGCTTCATTTTTCAATGTTAAGTAAAGAGTTTGAATTCTTTTCTTCTTCAAAGAATTATATTACGGGACTATGTATGTCCGCAGAATATATTTAAATGTTTTTCCAACATTTAAATAATAATGAAAACTTTTGAGATTTCTAAAGAGTTTTAGGGCTAATTTCACAAATAGAGTAAGTCGCTTTTTTAAATGAAGCACGAGATAACTGAGGATTTCCAAGATACGCTTTTGAGCTAAGTTTTTTAAGTCACTAATCTTAAATTAAACCAGAGACTTATGTTTTTTTTTTTTTTTTTTACGTAAGAGCTAGTATATTTTGCGAGTAGTATTGAGAATCGATATGAGGGAGAGTTCAAATAACTCTCAGCCCCTATAAACCATGTAGCCACCATGGGTAGAATAGAGTCATACCTTTTAGATGAACCCTTTTCACAATATACTAGTGGATCCTCACTATAGATCTTAAATGATGGTTGTCGGTTAAAGAAACTCCCACACCAGTAATTGCATGTTTCTTCAAGGGGTTCTTCTTTAGTATGAATCGGGGATGAGACTTCATTTATGCATTGTACAAGTAAACTTTGAGAGAAAGCATGACATGTCTTTTATTATGATTATGAATTGACATTAATTTATTTTGTATTTTTTATATACATCTCAGGGTTATTTTTTGTAATCTTGTCTCACCGCGTTTGCAACCATGTTTTGAAACAAAAAAAAAACTTATAATGCACATTCGTTAAAAACTGCCTTATATTAAATGAGTTGCTACTGTTTCCTGAGTTGAGAAAGAGCCAAGTAAAAGTGTTTCCTTTATAATTCCTCTTTCTCAATCCTAAATGTTGTTTTTTAGAGGCATTCCCTCTCATACTCGTACATTTAATGTACTGATGTCAGTTGACGTGCATCGTATTATGATGCAGACACAGGTAACTAGGATCGGCATCCAGTGTACTATTGATCTAGATAGCAGTTCAAAGTCTGTTGATGAGCCTTCTTGCTCCGGAGGATCCATTTTTATTGCTTTCAGTATTAGTTTAGTTCATTAGGATGTTGTGAGGTCTGTCCCAACATCCATCTCAATTTTAAAGGCTTCATAGATAGTCAGTAGACGTTAGTCCATCCGTCATCATTTTTTTATTGACTTATGTTCAGATTTGAGTTGTCATTTTATTTAAGTTAAATGTTTATTTTTTAAAAATATTTTGCTTTCAGTTCCAGACAGTTGAGTTAGTTAGCATTTGAATTCTGTTCGTAATGTTTTAAGTCTTTCGCTGAGTAAGTTAGTCAGGTTAAAGGTTCGCTTGAGGTCAGCAATGATTCTCGAATGTCAATCTCGCCCAAGGTGTAGGCTCGAAGCATGACAAAGACAAAAGCAAAGTATTCAAGTAAAGAATTGTCTATGTAAGAAAGAAGATAGAAAGCAAGAAAAATTGTGAGTAAGAATTTTAAGATCGAAATGGATCTTTACTTTACAATAATAAATTCAAGTTATAAGTAACTGATTGTGTCCGTCATAAAAAATATTGAACATGGATTCAAAATGTAGAATGGAAAATTCTAGAAAAAGTATGGTGAAGACTTCCGAGGAAATAATGTTTGCCCCAAAGTGTCTGCTCTTCAATTTTCAAAAACAAATTGCCTTAAAATTAAAATAACAACTTATGCCTAAGTGATAACAGATTGTATTAATTGTTTAGTGTGAGGAATAGAAATAAATAGTCGTAGGCTTCCCCTGTTCCTCTCTTGTTTTGCACTGGCCCTGTTTTTCGACTACTTCCTTTCCACTATTTATATCATATTGATGGGATGAGTTATCCCATTACATGGTAGGATAAGTTATCCCAGAATAAACTATTCAAGGACAAATAGTTTATTCCCAACCAAACAATTTAGTGTTACTTATAGGATTTTTTAATAATATTAACTTATATCATAATGACAAAGTTTACAATGTTGATAATCTAGAAGAACAATTTCTCGCAAATAGCTGATCTCTTGAAAATAAATCTCTTAAGCATTTTTTAGCAGTACTCCTAGGCTTTCTTAGTTGAAGTATGGAAAACAAGTTTCATATTAATTGTGTTCAGGGGCGGACCTTGGCCTGGGGGTGTCAAGCTGTACCATATCGTCGGAAAAGTATATTGTATATAAAGGTCAAATTTAATTTAAAATATATAAATATTAAATTGTACACAACTTTATCTATCCGAAAACAAGCTTCACGGTCATGTACCATTCTTTATTTGTGTATAAGATTGTGCCGGGTGATTCTAAAATTGTTCTGAGGTGTTATGGTCAATTTTTAGTGTGAAAATAAATATGGATATGAACTAAGGTTACAAGAATCCCCTGACAGAAAGTTGAGTTGAAAGTTCCTTCACCGAGTAAGTTTTGATATAACATTCTACTTGGATCAAATTCAAATGATCATATTTCTCAGCACATGATGAATTATGTGGCCTATGAACCTTCAAATTAAAGGTTTATGAGTCCTCTTTCCATCTCCACCACGAGATGTCCTTTGTGTAACGGAGGAATAGGTCGTCACATATATGCTCTACCAAATCACTTGTTAAAACATACTAAGTTTATATAAATTAAATTCAAATAATACGTGCTCCTATATAAATATCAAACATCATCTTTAAAAAAAAATCATATTTAAATAGGTCCAAACTGAAATTATGCCATAAAATCATGGCATATGGATCCAATACAACATGCTCAATATATCCCCTCTGAATTTAGCACATTGTAGTGCTATCAAGTTGTGATTAAACAAAGATGTTGTACATAATTAGCAATTAATTAATTAGGAAGAATATATAGATAAACATAATTCATGAATACACCCCCCACACTGATAAAGTGGCCCTCTTTTCTCAAATCCCTATACATTTTGGATGGATAGAACAGAAACTGGCTGATGTGTATGGGCAATAGTCAATGGTCGGTGATAATTTTATATTTATAGTATATAATATATAGTATTTTTTTTTTAACAAATAGTATAATATATAGTATAGCTAGTAGTAAAAAAAAGAACACAAAAACTATGCAAAAGTCTGTACCCATGTGACAGACATATCTAACTTTTTGTCCCTCAAATCCTCAACTATTCCTTTGCATGGTTAACAATTTAAGATTCTTTTCTACTTTCCCATCACTAATTTAGTCTTCTAAATTTCACTTAGGGCACATTTAGAAAGTCATCTTGGTAACTAATTTGGGTGTGGTTAGGTGTAATTATATTGTTTGACCTGGTAATTAGTAATGTAATTATTTAATCAACAAATAATTAGATGTAATTGATAGGAATAATTATACTCTTCAATTGAGACATTCTGAATTATTGATAATTATATAGTGCGTTTGGTATGAAGGAAAAAACTTGTTTAGAAAATGTTTTCCAATTTCCCCCGTTTGGTTGGGACAAAAGTTATGGAAATGTTTCAAAATTACATATTTTCCTCAAAAATAGGAAAATGACTCCCTTCAAAAAATTAAGGAAAAATATGTTCCAAAACTCTCATCCAATTTCAAATTACATTTTTTTCGGGAAAAACATCACTTATTAAAAAAAAATATTTTCAATTTCAAAATTTTATTTTTTTTCACCAGATCCCTGACCCTCCCCTTCACCACCTGAACCCCAAAACCATCCCCACCCACTACCCCCCACACCCCAACCCAAAAAATTAATTTTTATTTAAAAAATATTTTTAATTTCATTTAAATTATTTTTTACTTAGTAAAAATAAAGATGTTCTCAAAAACATTTTTATTTATAAATCAAACACTAAAAATTATTTGCAAAAAATATTTTCTACTCACCAGCAAAACATAAGAAAATAAGTCCAAAATTTACTTATTTCTAAAAAAACATTTTCCATGGAAAACATTTTCCGTACCAAACACACCCATAGTGTAATTACAATTATTTCTTTGCATGGATAACAATCCAGATTCTTTTCTACTTTCCCACCACTCAATAGTATTCTAAATTTCACTTAATTTTACTTTCTTGATTTTTTTTCTACTTCTTCCCACTAAATAGTGTTCTAAATTTTCACTTAATTTTGTTTTTTTGTTTCATTTTATGTGATACAATTAATTTGATATAATAATTTTTAAAGAAAATTATGATCTCTTAAATATAAAAATTGTAAATCATTTTATTAAAAATAATTTTAAATTTTTTAATTATTTTTAATTATAATAAGATAATATCCTTTCTTAACAAGTTAATAAGAAAAAATGACGAGTTTTTTTATAAATTATAAAAATTTGGGGTTATTTTTATATTTTTAAGGATTTTCTACTATTAGAACTTGGCAAATTCTAGTATTTGGGAACTTGATATATTTGTCGAATATATTTGAAAAGTAATGACAAGTTATATTGTCAAATACCATTTTCAAAAAAAAAATTAAATATATTTATGGTCAAACGGGTCCGAAATTATATGAGATGAAGTTAAAGTAATGTTTAGATATATATTTTGAATTTTTAAGTTGTAATTTTTGGTTATAAACATAAAGACCCCATATATTCTGAAAACTAGTAAAAATTGCCTCATATCTTCCTACAAACTCCCCAAATAATACAAAAGTTCATAACAAAAGTATAATATACTATACAAAGTTATTCTAATTTAAAAAAGTACAACATTTCTTTTATTTGCAAAAGTAATATTGAGCGTGAATTATATATAGTGTGTTATTCTTTGATATAAAATTTCATTATGTGAATCCAAACTATGATCCGTAGAAATTTCTACAGACTGTTGATCTAATCGATAGAGTTCATATTGAATTTTAAGGCTCGAAAGTTTATTTTACGGGTCCAAACTAAGGCTTGTAAAAGTTTCTACGATCCGTAGATTGACCCATAGAAATTGGGTCCCAAAATTTGACTCTCTGAAGTTTCTCCACGAGTTGACAGATGACCTATGACCCCGTTAAAGGGATTCGTAGTTCACTAACTTTAAAAAAACCTCTGATATGGTAGTCTCTGGTAAAGCGGTAAGCAGTCATAACTTCTTACTCCAAATTCTAAACGAGGCAAACTCGATGGTGTTGAAAAGATGACTCATAGACCTTCAATTTTTATAAGTCATGGGCCACCTATGTGTTCTGAGATATTGATTGAAGTTGACCTAAGTAGAATCTTATGTCACATCTTAATTGATAAGAAATCTTTCAACTCAACTTTGTGTTAGGGGATTCTTGTAGCCTTAATTCATATTCAGATTCATTCTCACACTAAAGAAATGATCGTAACGCATAAGAACAATTTAAGAATATGCGACCTTAATGCAAATGAAAAATGGTTCAGGCCTTAGCTTATAAATTTTTTAGTGTTACAATGTTTAATCATGACAATACATATAATATTGTTTCCATGGAGAGGGGCCTAAAATATCTCTCAACTATCCAAATTATTTTTTAAAAAAAAAAAAAACTTATTCACCTTTTGGCTCCTCAAATACGCATGACATCAATTTTTTGGTTAAAATATTCTAAATATAAAATATTTGACTCATATTTGCCCTTATTTTAACAACTTTCTTAAAGTAAAATCATTAGATATTTATTCATTTTGTTGCCTAATTTAATTAGTCAAAATTTAAATCCTTCTCAAATAGATAATAAAAACCATAAATATTCATATTGACTCAATACGCTTGAAAATAATATTCAAAAAAGTATTAATTTTATAATCTATTTTTATGCCTATTTTAAATCAATAATCAATTTATTATAACTCAATTCATAATTTGTGATCCGTCTAAAATCCGCGTATGAATGACCATCCATATAAAGATTATAATTTTTTACAAATTTTTTCTTAAGATAAAATTTTCTATTAATCATCCAATTGTCTTGTTCATTTTCTTTGTAAACTTTTTATTCTTAATCAGGATATCAATGACTCAACCTTGAAATGAGCTTACATGATCATATTCCTATAATTTATATTATTTTTATGGTGAGGTAGGGGCAGGGGATAGGAGAAAAGATAATTCATTTATTTAAAATTTTGAATACATACAAAAGAAAAAATATTAAAAGTTATCTTCTACTGAATTAATTATTTCTATGTAAATGTCCTGTTATTTTTCTCATTTTTTTCTTCATTGTATTGACATAAGATTAAAAAAATTACTCCCTCCATTTTAAAAAGGATGACCTAGTTTGAATTGGAACAGAGTTTAAGAAAAAAAAAGATGACTTTTTAATCTTATGGTTCTAAATTAAAGTTATGTTAAATGTACCAAAATATCCTTTGATCTGGTGATCTTAAAAATGACACATGAAAAGTTAAAGTTAAAGTGTTGCCAAAAAAGAAAAGGAATTATTCTTTTTTAAACAAACTAAAAAGAAAATAGAGTTATATTTTTTTAAATGGAAGGAGTAAAATTTAAAATGGTGGATAAGATTCAAAAAGAAGAAAAGTGGAAGAGAGAGGAAGTTAAGAAAGTGTGTGTGGGGGGGGGGGGGTTAATTTTATTATCGAATTCAAAATCAGGTCAATCATATGAGTTCATATATAAGTGTGGAGAAGGGGCTAAAATATCCTCTTATCCATCTCATGAGTGTGGGTTGTTAAAAATAAGTGTTTTTTAGTCATCAGGTTGACGTCGGAATATTTAGGAATCAAAAAGTGAATGAAGGGTAATATTTTTACCAAGTCAAATAGTTAAGATACATTTTATGTTCTTCTCTATTTTTTCTATTACATTCTATCAAGACGACTCCTTCTATTTTTGTTTTTTAAATCTTTTTTTATAGAGCTTGAGAAAGATAAAAAGTACCTTTAAGAACTTACTGTTAGACAAAAATAAATACAAAATAAGCTAAAAATATAAAAAATGAATATAATCGACTAATAACTTTTAACTTTAAGTTAATAAACTATATTATTTTTTAAAAAAAAACACACACTCTAATGTAACATTTGAATTTAAAAGGGACGGTGTTGAGAATTTCTTCCAACTAACTATGCGGGTTCGATTCCTACTTATCTATTTATTTTCCTATTATTATGTTACTATTATATATATTTTCTAAATTTATAACTATTATTTTGTTTCGATCTATTTATTTTTCTCTTTTTTTCAATCCGTTTCAAAAAAATATTTTTCTGATAATTTTAAATTTTAACTTTTCATATGATTTATTTAAAAATTAAAAAGTTAAAAAAGAATAACTTATTTGAAATTTTTATTTAAATTCATAAAATTTAAAAGTTTTTTTTTCCGAAAATTCATGTTAAATCAAAATATGATATAATGGTAGAGGAAGTAATGATTTGTCAAAAGTAACATGGGTGGGTAATCAAATCAAAATTTAATTAGCGTTTGATCATAAATTTCAAGTATTTTCGATAAGTTATTTTTGGATGAAGTTAATCAAGCGGTTGATCATATATTTTTTGGAGAAATATTTGACTTTTTAAAAAAAAAACATAATTTATATTTGTAAATTTGGAAAAAATATTAAAATTATCAACAAGTATATCTTATCATTTTGTTATGGACATATGATATTTTAAACATAATTGATGACAATCAAAAATAATATGAGCAAGAACACTACAATAATTGAATACACGTACCTGTCACGGGTTCAAGATAGATTATAACTTATTAAAAATAAGTTCGTCTCTTTAACACAGTTAGTTGTAAATAAATATACCTTGAGATTAATAGACAATCGATATATAATATAAAACTTAAGGACAATTTTTAAACTTTAAAAGAACTTCAAATATTAGAATTTTGCTCAAAATCTAATTTTTTCTAGAATTTGAGATTTTGAAATATTTGTCAGATATATTTTGTCAAATAATAATAAATTAAATGGCTAAACATTAGTTCCTAAATTTTTTTATCAATTTTTTCCAGATTATATATTTATGGCCAAACGGCACCTTAATTGTCAAACACTTCAATTTTGGGTAAAGACGTAAAATGTAAATATACTCTAAAGTCTAAACTAAATACTCCATATCTCTTTGATTAATTTTAAATAAAACATATTTATCCTTTGATTATTTCATTTTTAGCTCAAATAAACTTTTTATTATTCGAGGAATGAACAATGAGAAGATATATGTCAGAGAAAAAATCAATGAAATGAATTTGTAGTACTTTTGTACTTTTATTAATTTTTTGTTATTGTATTTGTTGTGTTATATTTTTTTAAATCCAATTTGACTAATTTTTAAAGTTAAATTAAATTACATTAATTTGAATTTCCAAATAAAAACTTTTGGTATTCAAAAATATATGAAAGTATTATAAATTACGACTTTTTATATAGAATCAATAAGATCGCTCGGACCATTAAACCTATTACATTTTTATTGAAAAAATGATTTAATATGCTCTTTAACTTTGTCAATTAAAGCTCATATACCCCTTATTATAAAAGTGATTAACGTACACCTTTATCTTTATTAAAACGATTTACATATATAATATTTCTATCATTACAAAAATGACTCACATATATCCTTATTGTTACAAAAGTAACAACTGGCAACACATATACTTATTTATCTAATGGAATTTATTTTATATTTAAAAAAACTTATATAGGATATGCATGATGATATATGATAATTTTTTTTTATTATTTTGATTATTATTATTTGAGCTTCTTATTCTTATTTTTCTTTCTTTCATTTTTTAGTGTAAGAATATAAAGAAAAAGAAGTAAGAAAAGAATTAATAATTATTATTTTTTGGATACTGTAATTTATTTTTTTATTTATTTTTTTATATCTATAAAAAAATTGAGAACGTATGATATATTTACAAGTTAGTGAAATATAAATTTTACCATCAACCTAATTAATTCAAATTACCCGTTGAATAAAAAAAGTTAAACTTTTTTTTGAGAAGTATAACTTTACCCCTATATGAATGTTCTTTTAAATTAAAAAAATTTAAAAACAAATTAAAAACTAATATTTTTTTCACTTTTCTTAAGAGAAAAAAATGAACATTATATATGCGAGTAATTTAAATTACAAGAGGGTTATATATGAATTATTTTTATAATGATAATATATTAGCTCTATAACAAAAGTTGAACGATATATTAAACTTTTTTTCCCCGTTTTATTTATTTTTTCGTGAGAAATTTTGTGTTTTAATTGTCTTATTTTTTTTTATTACCTTTAGGCTTTAACCATTTAAAATGTTAATTCTCTTCAACAGTTATTCCCTTTTCAATAAATAAAAAGAGTTACTATATGTAGTCACAATATAGAAGACCGTATAAATGCTCTTCACTTAGGTTTTTCTTATTAATTAGTCGATGTTTACTCTTTTAAAAATAATTATTAAGTATTTACTATTAAGTGTCCATTTGATCATGTGATATGATGATTTCATTCTTAATAATTACTTCCTCCATTTTAAAAAGAATGATCATATTTCTCTTTTAGGTCTGTTTTAAAAAAAAAAGAAAATTATATATAATGCACAACTAATAACCTAAAATTAAATGAAATAAAACTAAGGTTTGATGGCATTGTGCCGTCATAGCCAAAACATTTTAGCTTAAAATTTGGTTAGCCGTCTCTCTCCCAGAAAATCTCGCTCGCCACTCTCTATTTCGGCTCGCCTTCTCTCGCTTTATACAAGAAGTGTATAATTTGTTTCTGTTTTGTATAAAGCGAGCGATGAGAAAAGTTGTATATACACAGCCAAAAAATATATATTTTCGTGTTACATTAATTATACCATATTTACACATATGTTTACTTCAAATATTGCAGAGAAAAAGGATCAACAAATTATAAATTGGCGAATTGTACAATTGTAGTGAATACAATTTTCTCTAGGCTTTATACAAACAGAAGTGTCTATATGTGTTTCTGTTTTTTATTAAGCGAGAAAAAACATTATATTTTCTTCGCATACCCACTTAATAGTGAGCGAAAGAGGTGGTAGGAATTATATAATTGTGAATTGTAAATTGCAGTGAAATAGGAGAGCGAATCTATTACAAGCCCAGCGCGAAATAGGCCAGCGATTATACAATTTAGGCCAGGCCAAATTATACACTGTATAGTTTAGGCCGAATTATACAGTTTTATGTTGCTTAGGGAGCGCAACTTTATGCAAAGGTTTGCCTGAACATACAAATATGAATGTTTTTGTTTAGTACTAGATATGTGAAAGGTTCCCCAAAAAAATGGACCCCTTCCTTTTTTGGACAACACTTTTAATTGTTAATTTTAAGTGACATGTTTAAGACCACATGATTTAAAGGACATTTTGTATATTGGGGGGGGGGCAGACTTTACTTAGAGCACAAATAAAAGCTACATCCAAGTCAAACTAGGTCATTCTTTTTTAAACAGAGGGAGTTAATATAATAATTTATTATTAGTTAGTTTTTACTTTATATTTTTTAAAAAATTTGTAAAAAAAAATACACATTAAATTAAATTAATTTATACTACTACCCCCGCTCCATATTATAAGTCACATTTTTTATTTACACTTGCAATAAGAAATAAGGTAATTTTACCCCTATGCTCTTATTTAATGTTTGTTATGACAACTTTGTATAAATGGTGAAATGATAAATTTCAAAAAATATGAATGCTGTTTGGATAATTATTTAAATTTTACTTCTTAGAGTTAAATTTTTTCACCAATTGATTAAAAATATCAAAAATTCAAGTTTTTTGCACCTCAATTTTCCTATATCTTTTGTGTAAAATACTTTTTTTCATATTTGTGTATATAAATTCTTAAAACAAAACACGACCATATAACAAAATATTCAAATTTCATTACTTAAAATTGAAGTTGTTTGTTGATATTTTAATTCAAAATTATATTTTATAGAATAAGCAGTAAATAAAGAAAGTAATTAATTAATAAATAAATTACTCCTCCAACGAAATTAATTAGTTTAAGGATATATTTTTAAAATAAAGATATAGTAAAATATGATATTTTTATATATAAATTTTATAAAATAATATATATTATTATTCAAGTATTTTTAAGAAAATAACTTATAATATGGGACGGAAAAAGAATAAATTGAGACTAAAAAGAATATTAGCATGCATTCATTTCACATACAATCATTCACTACACGACAAGTATCGTTATCAAAAGCAAGCACGTGAAGGAACGAACGACCCTAAAAATTTACATTATTATTATATTTAGGAGAAATGAAAAAGCTAATAGAAAATTAAAATGAACAAACAAAAGTGCTATTTCCTGATATTTTTTTTCAAAAAAAAAAAGACTTACATCATTTTTAGTATGTTAAAAATTATGATCCTTTGTTTTTAAAAAAATATTAATTGAATTTTGTTTAACATAAATGTTTAAGATTAAAAAAATAAAACAAACTATTTTCATATAAACTGTAATTTATAATCTCAAAATTAAAAGTATTTTTTATGTTCTTCAAACTACATGTTTAGGAAAGTTGGGCAAGGAATTATAGAGAACTAAATTATCCAATCGAATTGAAATTTTTTATATTTGAATTCGATATGTCAAGAATAAAATTCTAAAATTATGATATTCAAGTTAGGATTTGATATCAGAATACCATTTCGTATTTAGTGTTGTTCGATATTAAATTATTTATTTAATAAAGATTATATGTCAATATATTTAACATAAGTCCAAAGAAACTAAATTATGTTAAAAATGAATATAAATACCTAAAACACAACATGTCTTTTAATTATATCAATTTATTTTATTTGATATCTTTTTATTGATAAATCTTTTATTATATCGTGACTCCACGTAAAAATATAAAAATAATTAAAGAAATGAGATTAACTTCAATACTGTATCACCTAATACTATACAAAATTAAACTTTAATTTATTAAATTATTTTTTTTAAAAGGGAAAGAATATAGAAGTGTATAATAATATAAAATAAAGAGCTCGGGGCTCAAGAAAAAGAGAAAGTGAACATAAATACACGGAAAGAGTGAAGCGTGATGCCGTACAATTTTTCTCAAGTGGGACCCATCACTTGTCTAATATTTTCTTTTGTTCACTTCTCTCAATGCTATAATACTATTTGCTTCATTTAGTCCTAATCAAGCATTAAAAGCCCTCAATATTTTACGCTGACAAGTTTAAAAAGAGGGATTGAAAATATTCATCCATATTATATTATATATATATATATATAAACTAATAAATATTGAGTTCGTGTTAGCATATACTTATAACAAGTAATAGTAGAAGCGAGGAAGTATCAAAAAAAAAAAAAAATTGATTTTTCATATTCTTCCTTTAATCAAATACGTATGAATAAAAATACAGTATTATAAATTCACTTGAGTCTTCGAATAAAGAAAACTCATCACCCCGCTAGATGGAAGTTTTAATCTGCCTAACTAGTATCCTGATAGTGAGCGCATGAAATACTAAAACTGTAGACTGACTTGAACTCATCACCTGTTGGATGGAAGTTGTAATCCTGATAGTGAACGCATGAATCTACATCACAAAATCCTTAGTCCTTTTACATAACACTCTCGATCGTTCAAGGGGATTAACTATCTTTCTCTTTATCCGTAAAATCTTGAAAAAGAAAAAAATCTAACTTAATAACAAATAGGTCATTTGCTTGAAACGCCTTGAATGGATGGATAAATTATAGGCATAAAAGTATGTGATCGGTACTTTGAATGTATTGGAGCACGTGAGATTCCACTATATTCTAATAAGGGAAAAGGGCTGATATGCCCCTCAACTTTGTCATTTAGAGCTTGATATATCCCTTGTTATGTAAGTGAAAGTGACTTCATATATAGCCAGCGCTTTACTTGTAATCAAATGGCTCACATTTATAATCCTTTTCCTCTAAAGGAAATGAAAAAAAAATAAAAAATTTTAATCTAAAGTTTATTATTTTTCTAAAAAAAATATAATCCAATATGAGAAATGTAATCCTCGTCAAAAACATATTTTTTTGACTTTTTTTTGTTGCAATGACTAAGTTTATAATTACTATTTTGATAATCAAATTTATTTAGTGTTTCACTAATATTCCTGTAAAACTTATTGTAGATGACAAAAAAAATTTTGAATACGAAATAAATTACAACATCGCACAAAAAAATATTTTAATTTTTTATTCTTTAAACTAAGGGAATGAAAAGAAAAAAAACAAAATAAGAATAAGAAATCAAATAATATAATAAAAGAGTCAAAAAATAATTTATGTATGAAAAAATTAAAAAACCTGAACTTTGATTAGATGATAAATATATACCCTAAAATAATTTTAAAAAACATTAGAAGTAATAAAAATTTAAATTAAAAACTAATTTTTACTTCCGTTAAATGAAGGGTTATATTGAGCCATTTATAACGGCAGGGTATATGTGAGCCGTTGAAACGGTAAGGGCATATAGAGCCACTTTTATAACGAGGGGTATAGCAGTCTAAAAGTGGACAAAGTTAGGGGTATGTTAGACCTTTCCCTTCTAATAATGGTGAAATCTCAGATGAAAAGATGCAACACTTTATCATAAGCATTGTAAATATGTTAGAACTGAAAGGACTAGGGGAGTTGGTTACGAGTAGAGTTATGCAGGGTTTTTAGTAATGGAGACGGTATTAGTTATGCATGATTTAGTATTGAGATATTAGTTTGCAGGGATTAGTTATGTTGAGTTTAATTATGCGGGGTATTCGTATGCAATGTGTTATGTAGGTATTATTTTGTTTTGTAGAAGAAAGAAAATACTACAGGGAATATTTACTATTGATTATTAAACTGGTGAAAATAAGTAGTATATATTATTACAAATAATTAACATGCTATAAAATGTGGAATTATATTGAATAATAATATAATGCTAATATGTTTTTATTAGGCATATGTACCTTAAAAAAATCTACAATCAATTTTTAATTTAAAAAGGTTTATATTTTCATACATAAATAAACTGGTAAGTATATAAAAGAATGAAAATAATCCATCTATAATAGGAAAACATAAAGTTTCAAAATTAAAAAAAATTAAAAGAAATGAAACAAGGGTCTAACTATATATAGAAAGAAATAAAAAACAATTAGATATAGGGAAAACAATAAAGTTGTCAATTAAAAAATAAAATAAATTTATTATAGGGTAAATATGTAGTTTATCATTTTAAGACATGTAAACTAATAGATCAATAACTTATTCCACCTTCTACTCTGCATCAACTTTATACGTAGATTCCCTTATACGTTTATGTGGTATTATATGTAGTAGAACTACAAAAAAATGCAACCAAAACACCGTATAAAATTAATACATGAATAACTTTTATACAACATTAAATTTTACCAACCAAAATGGATAAGGTATGTTAAACTTGTATACTAACAACAATTTATACGAAAAACATAATAAAACTAATGTAACTTTTAATACATATATAAAATATTTCTTATACAATAACCGAACGGCTCCCAAATGAATAAGTATAAACTCATGCAATACAAGAGGATCATGTGTTCATAAATCATCAACTCTGAAGAGTACAATTGATTATTACAATTTCTACATTTTGAATGGAATATGCAAATATATAGTACAAGTCCCTAGGCATGAATTTTTTGTATTATGAGAGTTAACGAAATATTATGTAAAGATAGTAAATTATATGAGAAAATGTCTTCATAGACTACCAATAAGAAAATATGTCTTCATAGACTAACAATGAGGAGGAACTATATAAGTCAATTTATCTTGAGCCTTAAGGCTAGAAAGGTGATTTATAAGGATTATATCTATCATCTAGTTTGTGTTAAATATACCAGCTTAAACAGTTGAAGGAGCAGTAAAAAAACCTTTTAAATAAAAGTTTTATCAGACTCATTATTTCTCCATGTGGTGCACTAGTTTTATTTGATTTTAAAAAATATGTTTCTCTTAGAATATGCATTGATTATCGTTAGTTGAACAAGGCCACAATCAAGAATAAGTATCTCATCTCCATAATTGATGACTCGTCTGATCAACTTCAGGTGCTAGTTTTTTTATAAGGATAAACCTTCGATCAAGCTATCATCAACTCAGAGTTAGAGATTGCCATTCTGAAGACACAATCTTCAAGAATTGGTATGATCAACATGAATAACTGATTATGTATTCTATACTAACGAATGCTCTTGCAACTTTGATAAATTTGATGAACAAGGTGTTTATAGATAGCATTTTGATCTACTCTTAGAGTGAGTATGAGCATGCATGACATTTGAGAATTGTCATACGTGAAGGGACTCTTGATGTATTCAAGGTTAAGGGGAATACATGGATTGTATATATATAGGAGATATAGGAAGGAGTTACTAATCCTAGTATAAGATTAGGATTAGGAGTACTAATCCTATCGGACTAGGATTAGTACACAGTAAATACTAATATTATTTTTATACATTATTTAATACTATCTGGATTATCCCCCATCAAGCTGAGCGGGAGCGAAAGCGAACGGAAAAAAGAAACAGCTTGGGAACTGAGGGTACGTGCTGTCGGCTCGGGGAGAGGCTGGTGAGGAGATATCAGCCGGTTGTGTCTTCAGTGGGTACATACTGCACGAGTCATGGTGCGGCATGTGAACTTCATCGCGAAACAAAGAGCAATCGTTTATTCAAACATGCTTCATTCTGGTGGGTATAGGACGGAATTCTTGGCCAAAAGATTGGTTGTTTGTTGCACAATAGGAGGCAGGAACAGTGTGAGGCGCGGAGTTCGCGAAGAATATATGTGACCCACATGGTCTCAGCAGCAAGAGAGCTAAGAGGGGTTTCAGCTTAGTCGAAGGACCGAAGAAGAGAACTTGGGTTGTTTTTTTGTACACCAGGAGGAGATGAGGTTCGGCCCAAAAAAATGAGAAACCTCCGATGTAGATTTTTTCTGTCTTGTTATCATTCGCCCCATCGAATCTGAGAAACCCCGAAGCTCAAGTCCCAGGGTCGAATGAGTTTAAACCACGACCAAGAGTGCCAAAAATGTACATGAGATGCATTTAGACAATGGTAAAAAATTCATGTTCCGTGGTTGATGCATGGCTGATCACTCGGTTGACAGCAAACTGATTGTCAGACGGGTACTGGCCAGTACTGTAGGAGCCCATAGAGCTGCGGAGAAGGTTTGTGTGATATGGCAAGGGGGGGTGTCGGATCCAGTCGTAGACGAAAAGAGACGCCAGCGCGTGTTGGTTGAACTGGTGGCATTTTTCCAGATCCAAGCTGTCTACAACAGATTCTCGAGCATTTTTGACGAGAAGAAACAGCCGCTGCCGTCCGAGAAAACCTCCTTCCCAGAAATATTGTAAACGGGCCAAGGTTCCTTCATTTTGAAGGTTTAGTAGGCATAGCTCGAGTGACATCCCTAAATGCAGGGTTGCAGTTAGAGCCTTTTGTGTAATAATGATATCATCTACAGAGGACAAGAGAAGACTGAACTGTACGTGTGCTGACTGTCGAGTTAAAGTTTAACAGAATCGTGTCGTGTACGCAACACGTGAAGCCGAAAGTCCTTGGAGGAACGTTTTCAGAAGTGTATTCGTGTACCAAGCACGGGGGGCGGTGAGCCATACGAGAGACTCTGGAGTTTGCAAAACATGTTGAGGGAAAGCGAGGTTCAAAAAACAGTAGCCGGTAGATTGGTAGTTGGTCATGTAGATAGTTTTCATAAGCATGCCATGAGAAAAAGCAATTGGAAACATCAAACTGATTGATGAGCCAAGTGTTGCGCACGGCGAAGTAACAGTACCAGGCGGAATGGTTTTCTTCCGAATAACAGCGACTGAATGTATAGGAAAGTAATATCCCATACTCTTGATTGAAGCCTTAGCAACAAACGAGCCTTGTACCTGGAAATACTGCCATCTACATTGTATTTAATCTTGTACACCATTAAAGCCCACTGGGTGCCGCCATGGGGCTTACTTAGGTACAAGAGAACCCAAGTTTCTGATCAGTCAAAGCATTAAAAACTCGTCATCCATAGCATGACGCCAATAAGCATTTTTTTTGAGGCAACAAAGTAGGTTGTGGTTCACTATCGGGAAATTTGGAGGGGATTGTTGTGTATTGGTAGTATGTAGCCTAAAAGGTTTTGGGTTTAAAGATAAGCTTGCCCACGGGTTAACAGGGGAGAGTATGGGAGTGTCACGGGAGGGGGGGGGTGGTGATTCGGGGGTGGGGTGGTCGGAAAGGACCAAATGGATCGGGATGGAGACTGTTGTGGGTTATGGGGTGGTTCGGGTTGGTTGTCGAGGTGGGTAGGTGGTTGCGGGTGTATGTGGGGGTGACGGTTCGAAGGGGGTTGAGGGGGTGAGGTGGTGTTTGGGTAGTGGGTGGAGGTGTGAGAAAGGTGGTGTGGTGAGGGGACCCTGGAGTATGTTGGAAAAAAGTACAGGACGCCAAATGAATTGATATGTATTTGTGGAGGAGGAAATAGACTCGTAGGGAAACTCATTTTCGGACAAATTTGACATGACGAGATACGTAGGACTTTATTGCGTTTGGGGTCAAGAAAGCAATAACCCTTGGAGGTAGTAGGATGGATAGCCCAAAAAAATACAAGGACGGGTAGGGGGTTGGTGGTAATTTGTGAGTAATATAGGGCGTAGCCAAGGGTAGGCAAGACACCAAAGACGCGAGATTGGTTATAATTGGGAAGTTTCTTGGTATAAAGGAGTTGATAGGGTTGATTTGTGGAGAGGTGGTGTGTTGGGGATCGTGTGACTGGGGCATTCTGGTAATGAGTAGTTGCGGTTGGCTAGAGCTTCTAACCAAAAGGAGGGAACAGGGGATGAGAGTGATGTAAGAAGAGTAACCACCGTTTCATGAGATGGCGATGAGTACGCTGCAGCCACCCCATTCGTTCGGGAGTGTAGGGATAGGAGTTTGATTGTATAATCCCAGGGATTGCAGGAACTGGCCAAAAGTGTTATTTTACATATTCCTTTCCATGTCAATTCGGAAAAAGTTTTAACATGAGAATGAATTTTGACCATTTTTCAAAAGTGACCAAAGGTGGTGTTATGCCGTGATTTGTGTTTAGTGTAAAAAACCCCAAGTGTATTTGTAAAATCATCCACAAACAAATATAATAGCGAAAACCAGCAAGCAAATGAAGGACAACTATAGCACCATAGTCAGAATGAATAAGTTGAAAAAGGTGCAGTTGTGTACTCTTCTCAGATAAAGTAAAAGGGTAATTTATGAGATTTAACAATTGAACAGGAGTCACAATGTTTACATGAATGGAAGAAAAGAAAAACTAATTGAGACATTAAAGAATTAAAGAATTAGTATTGAGTAGACGGGTGACCGGAATACTGTGCCACAAAGCTGTGTTATCAGCCGAAAGATCAACCGGAGCCACAAGAAACGCTTTCTGAAACTGGCGGGGGGCAGACGAACTGTGCCAGAAGAACGTACAGGACCATGCTCAACCAGGGGGCCCTGAAAAATTCACTTTCTCTTGGTAGTATTGTATAGGATCTGAAAATTCATCTAGAGGTGACAAGAGTTGAGAAAATTATTTCTTTGGAATTGGGAACATGAAAGGAGATTGGTTTTAAAGGAAGGGACGTGGTAAGGATAACCTAGGTGAAAGCATTAGCCGGGTGAGGGGCGCATGCCGAAGTCGGGTTTTAATGGTACCTCGGTGCCAATGTGAGAAATACATTAAGGGAACTCAATGGTGTGCACAACAGTAATATACAATTGTGGGAACGACGCACATGGATGATGGATTATAGGATGAGAAACGTTAATCGTGGATTAGATCAGAGCTACCAGTAAGTGTATTGTCGGCCCCAGTGGTATCAAAGCAGCCATTTAAGAGGAGGAATCGGGCGGCAGCTGAGATACTTGTAATTGGCAAGATGATTAAGCACATTTGGCTCTCCTGTCATACCGAAACCAGCAACAGAAAACCAGCCGGTGCCGTCGCGTAGTGGTGTTGGTTCATGTTTTCTGACAGATTTGACAAAGTTGGACGATCCCAGCTCGTTAAGTGCCTGCCCGCTCGTAAGTGCCACCTGCCGCGCCGCTGGAAGATGACTTGCCGCCGCTGCCGAAGGAGTGCAGGCTTGTTTGGTTGTTGCTGTCGTGCTTGCTGACCGTTGTTATGGCGGACGGACTTGGCCCTGCCGAACAGCCAGCGCCCGCGGCCTCCGCTGTTTTTGTTTTTGCAGGTAGCAGTCGCGGCTCACCTGCGGCCGCCACACGCCTCCCGCGATAGTTCTGGCTTGCGGTTGAGGGCGGGGCCGGCTCCATAACAGCGGCCTTCGCGGAGAGTTGAGAAGAAGTTTGTATCCAGATCTACGTTGATTTCTTCACTTTTTAGCCACGCGGAGAGAGTAGCATTGTCACCAGGCGTTGGACTGATGCGAACCGCCTGTTAAGGGAGGAGTAAGCTTGATGGGAGCCCCGAAAGACGCACATGACGAGATCTTTTTAAGGAATGATTTCGTTCACCGTGTCGAGGCTGTGATGCTTGGTGGGATGGAGACATCATCTAAAACTCGCCATAGTTTTCGTGCTTGGTAAGTGTGTGGAGACGATCACGAATTGAAAAATATGAGGAGTGGGAAATGATGCATAGCGGCAGTTTTGCGAGAGCCGTCAATAGGGCTGAAGCAATTGTGTAGGATTGGGACGTATTCTGAAAACCGTGGGGAGATGACCGCAATCAAACATGATCGGATCTGTCCACACGGCTTTCCAGCGGCATGGGGAAAGGATGATTTTTATGAATTTGTCCATGGCGGGGATGACTGCCTGCGGCCGGTTTGTGCTTCCATCGACGTATTTGAGGAAAGGTAATTGGCCTCCAAGGGCTTGTAACGAACGGTGATTTTCCATGTTAGGGTAGGTTTATTTATGTCTGATAATATTTCAGGAATCAGGGCATGAAGATGCCTGAGAAGGAGTTTAACGCAGAAAGGAAGTGAATCGGAGCGGATCCACCGCGGTTGTCATGGCTGCCACCGCCCAAGAGAGGAGATGGGACCGATCGTGCCATAAAGAGAGAAAAAAAACCTAGAGAAAAGAAGAGATCTAGGTTTTTGGCTCTTCGATACCATGAAGGAATATTGATTGTATTCAAGTGTTTAAGGAATATATGGAGATATATATAGGGAATAGGAGGAGTATAATCCCTATAGGCTAGGATTAAGGAGTACTACTCCTAATAGGACTAGGATAGTTACATAGTAAATACTAATCTTATTTTATACTATTTATTTAATACTATCTGTTATTAATACGGATTCTTAATGACCGTTTGTTTTTTTCTAAGTTCAATAAATGTGAATTTTGGTTGAGGTTAGTAGCCCACTCGCTCTAAAGTGCTACAATGATAAGTTCACATTCTTAATTTTCTAGTTGAAATTTTATCGCTAAACCATTCCTTGTGGGTTTCGACCCTGAATATTTATTGGGTATTTACATTGGCAATGACCGCTTATTCTTCTGATTATTTTTAGGGTAATTTAAGTGTTATCAAACATCAAATTTAAGCTCTCTACTTCTAACATCGACATAAGACTTTTGTCGACATTGAGACATTTTCAACCTCTTAGAATAAGTCAAACCTTTTCATAGCCTCATGCTCTAACTCGAGCCCTATCAAAGCGACCTCACTAACTTTGAACCAACCAATAGGAGAGACTTACACCTCCTATCACAAAGAGCATTAAACGGTGTCATTCCAGTACTACAAATGATAGTTATTATTATAACCAAACTCAATCAAAGGGTAATGATCATCCCAATTATCCTTGAAATTAACCACCCAACATCTTAATATATCTTCCAAGGTCTGATAGTAAGATTGGATTGTCTATCAGTCTAAGGACGGAAAATTGTGCTAAACTTCACTTGAGTACCAAAATATTTTTAAAACAATCTCTAAAACTGAGATGTAAATTAGTACCACAATCAGATATTAAAAAGTGATTTTTTCCCTATTGCAGCACCTCGACTCAGGTTTTTGATGTTGGATTGAGTGAGTTTACGAGAGTTGAAGCCAAACTACACTCCATAGATGTTCATACGATTCTTGTGAATTTTGAGTGTGTTTGAATTCAGCCTCTCGTTAGGTCTTCATTGAAGGATTGTCCACCTTCTCAAGGTCACTCCAAGCAACGTTTCCATTTCTCAAGTATAAATCTTGGCATACTCTTCAGGTAAAAATGAATTCTTTATGGGAATAAAGTGATCCGATTTCATCGTTCGACTAATAATAACTCAAATTGAGTCAAAATGATGATGGGTATGACGTAGACTCGTAATGAAGACTATATTCAAATCTTTCCATTTTCATTTAAGAATACTAATATATTGAGTCAAACCATCCGGTTTCTAATGCTCAACTTTCACTTGTTGACAATTAAGACATTTAGTAACAAATCCCACAATATCATTCTTTATCACCCTCTACAAATAGACTTCCCGCAACATGGTACATCTTGGTGGCTCCCAAGTGAATAGAGTACCAAAAACTATGAGCTTCTGTGAGAATCAAATTCCTCAACTCATCAATGTTCAGAACACATAACTGACCTTGGTATTTGTGGACACCATCTCCCCCTTGAGAAAAATCTTCAATGACTTTCAGAAACTGAATTCTTCAAATGAACTAACAATGAGTCAAGATCTTTCTTAGCCTTCACTTTCGATATAAGAGATGATCCGAACCATTTTTCAAAAACTACACCATCCTATTGGAATCAACTAAGCGAACACCCAATTAGACCAATCTATGAACATCACGAACTCTCTCTTTTTTATCATGCTCAACATGAGCAACACTTTCCATTAGTAGTCCACTAAGAGCATCCGTCACTACGCTCGATTAACCCAAATGATAAAGGACAGTCATATCATGATCTTATAATAACTCAAGTCATCTCCTTTTGAGAATATTTAAGTCTTTTTGAGAATACATGCTACTAGATCTTGTGGTCGATAAACACATCTACATGAATACCATATAAGCAATGCCTCCAAATCTTTAAGAAAACAAACATTGTCGCTAACTCTAAATTA
Organism: Solanum habrochaites; assembly: GCA_027704765.1. NCBI lineage: Eukaryota > Viridiplantae > Streptophyta > Magnoliopsida > Solanales > Solanaceae > Solanum > Solanum habrochaites. Next base: position 52,913,539 of record JAKWJA010002499.1, on the reverse strand, counting down.
TGAGTTGAAAAATTATTTTTATATACCTTTAATTGCCTTGAAGCACATGCGATGACTTTACCATGTTTCACCAAAACACAATCAAGACCAATTCGAGAATCATCACATTGGACCACAAAACAATTCGAGAGTCTATCCTTCAACTCTTGGAAACTTTTCTATAGGCTTCTTCTAGCCATATAAATTTTACCTTTTTTTGGGTCAACATCGTCTAAGGAGATGGAGGAAAATCCTTCAATAAACTCACTATAGTAGCCAGACAAAATCAAGAAACTCTATATATCCGAAGACAAAAGGTCTAGGCCGTGTTGCACATCGATTTCTAGGATCAACTTGAGACCTTCATAGAGGCATAGTCCAAACTAAACAACATATCTCAACAAAAACTAACACTTGCTAAACTTAACATACAATTCACAATCCTTGATAATTTGCAACACAATCCTCAAATGTTCATCTTCAATATCAGAGTAAATCAAAATATCATCGATGAACTCAAACACGAACATGTCAAGATATTATTTAAAGATCCTATTCATCAAGCACATGAACTTAACCGGGGAGTCAAACCAAATGACAATACTAAAATTTTTGATGGATCCTTTTACTTCTATGAATTTATACTCTAGACCCATGTATTTAACTCTTTGCCAACTAAACTCTTGAACCTATTGAAACTTAGTAGTTTAAACCTTGTGGTGTGTGTAATATAACCATTACACGTCAAATTTCACGTTATTTTTAACTATCACATAGAAAATAAAATGTCACATAGGATGATAGGTCAAAAAAGGGTTTAAAATATTAAGTTTCAATAGGTTTAGCTGTTCAGTTGTCAAAGAGTTAAGTAGAATGATTATAATACATACTTATACAAGTACAAGGTCCATCAGACTACTTCGCCTTTTTAAATTAATGTTAAAATACTTTTATTACCCAATCTGCTATTATTACTTCCCTCATGTACCCTTGGACCCCAAAAAATCAATTCTTTTTTAACTTCTTTATAAAAGTTTTTCAAAAAAAATTCTTACCTTGCCCTCGAACCACCCAACTTCATCTGCCCCCCCCCCCCCTCCCGGCCTCCTATAAAAAATATTCATTTTTTTTGAAAAAAATCATATAAAAGAAAAGATAGATTAAGTGTGTTTTGATCATTTACTCAATAGGGAATAATATATAACTATATTTTAATTTTTATAAAGCTCAATTTTTTACGTGTATTTTTGGTTAAAAAAGAAAATTTATTTATATTTAATATGCATCCATACGAGAGTAGTGACCTTACTAACATTTGGGTTGCATATTACATCAGCAATAAAATGAGTACGATCTGCAGGGATGGATCCACGTCAAATTTACGGGTGCTCGAGTATTCATTAACTTTGTATTAGTTTATTTATATAAAAATTCCACAAAATCTACATCTAGTTTTAGTCTTGTACACTCCTTAGATAGCATATCGTGATCATTGGGTTCCCTATGTATTGGAGCTAACTTCCTGCATTCAGATATCATATAAATGTATGTTTCATATCCATTATAAATAATATTAATGACTTCCATTGAATTTCTATTGACTTGAAACTTTATATTCGTTATTTGGTGCGAAGAATAATACTAAATAGTTTCGAGATTAAATTATAGTGTCACTTACTTTATTGTTTGTTTGACAAGTTCGAAATAATTTATTCTGAAATTAATAATTAGTTTCGAGATAAGTTATTTCTCTTATTGAGTGGTATAGTAATCTTGAAATAACTTATTTCGAATAAAATAGGTAAATGACAAAGATATCTCTTTAAACCCTTTTTATATAGTATTACTTTTTATATTCATGAAGGACATTTATTTTTATAAATAAATTACTCGTTCTTAAAATTTATGCTAGCGTATTATTTTGAATACAACAAACCAAACAATCAAAAAGAAATAGTCTCAGCATAACTTATCCCATCATAACTAACGACGTCATAACTTATTCTATCATAATTAATCACATCATTTCACCAAACAAGTCCTTATGGATAATCTTCTTTTATAATCACAAAATAATTCAGAATCCGAAGTATATCTTAATGAAAGTTAAAACTCTAATTAAATTGACCCATTATTTCAAAACTTTGAAATATTTTGAAGTTGGAAAAATATGTTTAGGATCTTTTAAAGTTATCTTTTTTAACAATAAAAAATTATAGGCAAGTTATTAATTTACCATTAAATATGGCACCACAAAAGGGGTAAGAAAAAGTAAAAGAGTGGTCTGATTCTTCTCTCTTTTTTGTTCAAACTGTTCCTTGGATTATTCCAAGGGTTTCTTTAGACTTTAGGAAGTAATAACAAGCAAAAGAATATGAAGTGAATAAAACATAGAGATAAAATATTAGAATAAAGATTCTATGCATGGTTGAAAAAGGACAAAGCACCCTCCCCTTTATGTGCTCTTATTACATGTCCTACCATCTAAATTTCTTTCAATGCTTCCTAATTCCTCCACATTTTCCCCATATTTGTCTCATTGAAACAAGCAAGAATTGAACCAAATATCTTATGATTATCATGGTACATATTATTTTGGAATACATGATCATTTTGAACATTATAAATTTCGATGAAATAGTTACTTCATCATGGTAATAGAGTAGATAGATATGCTAAAGTTGAATTTTATTATCATTTGATTGAAAAAATGCACAAGCACCTCCTAAAATATGACTGAAATCTCAGAGATACATCATACTAAACTAAGGTCCTGTTATTCCGAAATTTTTTTTGGGGTCATTTTGTAGACCTTTTGTCTTACGTGGCACACTTCGTGACTCCACACAATTAAGATGCGTAAGAGATATTTAGATGTCACGTAAGCCAAAAGGTGCACAAACTTAAAAAAAATGGGTTCAGGGGGGAATAATAGAACCTTAGTTCAATTAAGTCGTGTCTCTGAAATTTCAATCATAATCTAAAGATACTTATACATTTTCCCTCGTTTAATTCATATCATAAACAGTGTCAACCATGTTACATTATTAAAGATATTATTAAGTAAGTAAAAATATGTTTCATTTAATATTATAATCTTTTTGAATGAGATGGATCAATACTAATCATAAACTAAAATATCCTAAAAATATTATCTAATTTTGTTATAAATATAAAATAATGTGCCAAACTAAAAGAGTATTGGATGAATTCAATATAGTTACATGTGCTACAAAATTGTAGGTTGAGTGTTGTAACATGCAATTCAAACTTAGGGAAGAAAAAGAAAGCCTACTCATGTGACTCTTTTTTAGACCCCTTTGAGATAATGATGCAATTACTACATTACACAAATGCTCCCTCTCCACTCCTTTCAAATCCCCCCCACCCTACTCTTTTTCTCCTCAACTATTCTCTCTCCAATAATATCAGTTTATTTTCCTATATAGAAGTATATAGTTAATTTTTTTTTTATTTTTTTGTATATATAAAACAGAAAAGAATCCTTTGGAAAAATGAGAGAAGGATAAAAATAAACCTTCAGAGCAAAAAAAAAAAAAAGAAACTGATTATAGCATAGTGCAAGAAATGAAGGAGAAGAAGAAGTAAGTGCCCAACTGAGGAAAGGTCGTTATTGTAGCTGCCTTTTTTGCTTATTTTTAGCTTACAAGTCCCTCTCTCTTTGAAGAAAAAAATAAATAAAGAGAAATTAATGTGGCAGAGTCTGTGTTGAAGAAGAAAGAAGTATTAGTATAGTATCAGTAAAGAAACTCAGAAGCAGCAAAGAAGAAGGAAGAAGAAGAAGAAGAGAGAAAAAAAAGAAGACTCAGTAGCTGTTCTGTCATCTGTTTCACCAGTCAGTTATTAGAGCAATATAGACCTAAAGTCAACCAACAATTTTTTTCATATACCCCCTACCGCCCACTCTTTTTCCCCCCGAAAAAAAGAATGTCAGACACCACAAGCACCCACTTGTTAGTTCTGTTTCTTCATTAAAAAAATAAATAAATGTTTGTTCAAGCCCTCCCTTGCTTCATTTTGAAGCCAAACTTTATTCCCCACCTTCTTTAGGAGAGATTTCTTTCTCTAAAGAGTCTGCAGCTGTGGCTACTGCAAGGAGATTGTTGCAGGGTTCAGATTCTGGGGCTTTTGCAGACTGGGTAGCTAATTCTTCTAATACATCAGCAGCTACTGCTATTGGGGACCTCTCTTTAGGTTTCAACGTTGCTGGTGGTGGTGGTGGTGGTACTGGTACCACCACCACCGCCATAGGAGGCCATAGTGGTATGTGGTCTGCATCAGCATCGTCTAGACAGATGCAGATCAACTATGGCCTCCAACCTACAGAAATGGGTATGTTTGTTGTACATCCAGCATCTTATCACCAACACCATGAAAACACAATCAATTTTGATCCACATGGTAATAGTAATGACAACTCCAATCTCTCTAATACATGTACTACAAACACATCTCTTGGTGTTGGGGTTGGTGTTATCCCACTCCTCACAGCTACTCCTTTATCAAACATGGTTACATTTGATGATCAAGATTTGGTTAGAAGTAATAGAGGTGGAAATAATGGTGGGTTTCAATTCTTCTCAAATGAACAACAACAAAATTCCACTACTAATTATAATACTAAAAATAGTACTAGTAGTAACAATATTATTCTTGGAGGTGGGGGTTCAATTTCATCAACAACTTGTCAAGATTGTGGTAATCAAGCAAAAAAAGATTGTACACATAGAAGATGTAGAACTTGTTGTAAGAGTAGAGGTTATGATTGTAACACACATTTAAAGAGTACTTGGGTACCAGCTTCAAGAAGGCGTGAGAGGCAACTAATGGGTGCATCAACAACAACAACAACAAATAGGAATGTTGTAGCAGCTGGATCTTCTTCACAATCAACATCAAGTGCTAAGAAACCTAGACTTGTCAATTCTCAAACAACTACAACAGCTTCACATACTTCTACTTCAAATAATACACCTCCAAGAAGTTTTGACACTAGCTCTAGTCATCAAGGTACCTCCTATTTACATTTTTGACATGTTTTTTGAACTTATCAAGAATGTTTAGTATTTGCCATGATCATACCATTTTGTTAAGAGGTGTGGGTTTGGAAGTGTGATGATTGTATAATGTGTTACTTTGGGGGATAGTTTGATAGCTGATTAGAATTATGCGTATATTAATTAAAATATGTATTTTCTATCGAGCATAAGATAATACTTGTTCTTATGTATTAGTTATATGTATTAGTTATGTTAGTTTCTAAATTTTGACACATCCCTTGGTTTTTTTGCACAACCTTTAAGGAAAAATTAATTAGGAGGGTTGTGTGGCTAATATATTTCTTATTGATTCTTTAAGTCTATATTTATTTACTTATGTGTGTTCATTGAAAAAATTGATTAATTCTTCTTTGATTGTTTAAATTGAGAAATATTTTCGAGTATTCTTAGTATATATGACAACTAAAATGGAACGGAACTAAGGTTGTTTCTTTATTAGCGCTATCAAATGATGCTTTAATGTCCCCTAATCATGGTTTCTTTGTATTTTTTTGATGATTTTAAAAAATATTAATTGTACACATTATTTTTACGTGTGGAATGTCATCTCTTGGAAAATGGTGTCATATATAAAAATGATGTTCTTCATTCCCCTCATATCTCACAATATCTTTAACATTCAAACAATTTTGGCTGAACTTTACCAAATTTTAGTAGGATAGTTTAGTAGAGTGTATTAGAAAAAATAATAATACGTGTATTTACTACTCTATGTACTAATGCAATGAGTTTTAATGCATGTATCAGTATGATTAAATGATGCAATTGTTTCTCAAAATCTTTTATTTATTGTAAACAATATCTTTTTAGAATTTATGAGATGCATTTGACTTGTATTATTATTTTATAGATGCAAGTTTTAAAGGTTCATTGCCAGGACAAGTGAGGGCACCAGCTGTATTCAAGTGTGTAAGAGTGACTTCAGTAGATGAAGGTGAAGATGAATATGCATATCAAGCTGTTGTCAAAATTGGTGGACATCCTTTTCAAAGGTTTCTTATATGATCAAGGTCTTGATGAACCAAAAGATAATAATAATAATAATAATAATTTTCCAAATTTATCTGATTTACATTTGGGTGCTGTTGCTACCAATGAACATCTTTATGCTGCTTCTACTAGTGGTGGTGGAGGATTACTTGGTGGAGGATCAACTTATGGTAATCAAATAAATTGATTATGACCACTATTTGTAACCTAATTAATTTTTGATTTTTATATAAAATGACATTGGATGGATATATAATCTTTTACCTTTATTTTTTATTACTATTATTTCTCTTTTGAGTTTTCAATTTATGTGTTGAGCTTTTGAAATAAGTATAAGTTGTATTTTCCTTTTTATGGAAAATTTTGGAATTCTTGAATTGTTGTACTTTGCTGACCTTTTACAACTCTGTCATGTTTCAACTTCCAAAGTTTAGCACTATTGTTTGTTTCTTGGTTGCTACTAAGTATCGTATCGTTTTGTAGAACGTATAAAAATAGTATTAGTGTGATTAGTTGTTTGATTTGTTATGTTTAGAACATGTTATAATTGAATATAGGACATTATGAAATACTAATTATTATTATTAATACGTATTTAAGTGTGGTTGGTATTTGATTGATCATTATGTGTCATCATTTCTTTATAGTTTACTGTTAAGGTAAACCAAAATCATGTTCAATGTCTTAAACTTTTTTATTTAATATAATTGTAAATTGTGTTATGCACTAGTTTTTATTTTTGGACAATAATTAGTTCTCTACTTTACTGTTTCTTAGTTTTTTATTTGTTGTTATTTTCATAAACATTCAAATTTTATATTTTTTAGATTAGACGTTTGTTAAGTGATGTGATGTTTTTTTCTTTGATACATGAACTAGTCATCATTTAAAATTATATTTTGCTTCTTTTTGTGACAATATTTCTTCCACCATTAATCATATTTGCGCATTTTTCGGTTTTTGTCTATACATTTTCAACTCTTTTTTTACTTTGATGCAAGTGCTCTTTTGTCCCACTTGCCTCAAAACTCAAATATCAATTTTATTTCATATATACTGTTGTTTTCCTCACTTTAACCTATTTTGGAGTTTCCAATTAAGTATTTATCGAAAATAGATAAAAAAAAAAAAATTCATATAATGATGAAGTATATGTATATTTTAAATTTTATTTTGTGTGATTATATACTCCGGATATATTGTTGTTGTACTTTTTATGGATTTTGGGTTTGTTTATTGGAAATAATTTGTTTATAAGATAGTAGTAGAGTTTATGTATATTCTTATATATCGAATTTTATTTTGTGAGATTACATACTCTGGGTATATTATTGTTGTACTTTTTACCTACTTTGAATTTATTTATTTTTTTGAATAGAATATCTATTGAGAATAATTTTTCTATCTTCAAGATAAATTTACGTATACTCTAGTATGTCAAACTGTGTTTTGTGGGATTACGTATTCTGGGTATATTATTCTTGTATTCTTTGCCTATATTGGATTTATTTAATTTTAACATCCTGACGACACCCCTCTATTAAAAATACCACACGCAGCTCCTCCCCTTCCCTCCTCTCCTAAAGACATCGATCAAGTTTATGTGTTTAATTTTTTCTAAATTTTTTTTCATAAAATTATTTTTGGATATATTGCTGTTATTGTTTTACTCTTTACATTATTTACATTTTGTTGACATTTATTTGGTATGTACTTCTCTATTGTATTTGGTATTTAATGGCTAGTTAAGTCATTGCATTAAATAAAAATGAATAATATTATGGCTATTAATTAGCTGTTGTTTATTATAGTCCTATACGATTGGAGTTGGGGATTTGGTCTACATTAATTTTATTTTATTAGTAGGTGAATGACATGCTTTTATGAAAAAAAAATTAGTTTTTGTTGAAAATAAATTGAATTTTTTTTATGATACTAGTTTTCTTTAAATTTATCACTAACCTCAAGCTAGATTTCATTTTAGTGATTCCAATATTAGAAAAATATATTACTAATTTTATTTATTCATTTTAATTAATAAAAAAAAGTATAATTGCTTTTTTCCCCTCATGCCATTCTTAGTATTGAATAAGTACATAAAATATCAAAAATATTCTGAACTATTGTCAATTTTAAAAATATTTTTCTACTTTCATTAACTAAATTAAGATACACTTATAATCTGTTATGTAAATGAATAAGTGATTTTAAAATTTTATAAAAGCATGATATTCTTACTAAAATATCGAATGAAGTATTGGAAATATCTCTAATTTTGCTGAAAATTTAAAAGTATTTTATCCATGCGACAAAATTAGAAATGTATTTAAGTATAATTAATTGAGTAAATGAACTTTAAAATTATCAATAATTTTGAAAATAAAATTAATAATTCAGGTTAAATTTAATTAATTTTACATTTTTGGTTAATTTTGAGATATATGTGGTTTCTTATTTTTACCTAGGGCAGTACATAGTTATCTGTGACCTACAACTTAGCACTGCAAAGGTGGCTTTTATGCCTTTTTTACTGGGATACATTGAGCCACTCAAAACCCTAAAAAAGTGAGCCTACAACACTTGGGGAATGCAAATTCTATTCCTCTTTTCTTTTATTTATTTTCAAATATTCAATTATAATTAAACATTATCTTCATCTTCAAATCTATAGTTAGAGATAGTTTGATGTGAAGGATTATGCAAAATATTGTTGGATTAAATTATAGAATTGTTTAATTTGTTACTTGGTTAATATGTCTGAAATAATGTCTTGAGATAAGTAATTTTTAAATGGAGTAACTCATTCCAGAATAAGTAAATAATGAGAAATTCTTTAATTGTTTTTTATATATCACTTTTCATATTCATGAAATATATTTTTATAAATAAACAAATTGTTTTTAAAATTTATGTAAAATCTATTATTTTGAGTTTAACAAGCCAAATATTAATAAAAAAATATTCTCATCATAACTTATCCTATTATAATTTATATATTATAATTAATCTCGTAATAATTTAAATTCAAGCCAAAACAATACCTAATAAGAGCCGGTTTGGCAGCTTAAAAGCGGTCAAACTACTTAAAAGTTGGTTTTTTAACTTAGTTGAGCTGTTTTGGCAGTATTCAAAATAACTGATTTTAAGTTAAAAAGAAAATGTATTTTAAGACAAAAGTTAAGATGGGGTGGTAGGGATGGTTTTTTTTTTAGCGTATAAGATGTTTAAGTTGATTAACATTTTTTTACCTTTGTGCCCCTGAATATTTTTATTTACAAGCTCCAAATTACACAATATAACGTCTAACATCCTATTGATGCATTGTTTCTTTTCAGGTTGACTAACTGCTGAACTATTCCTGTTCTTCCAATTTGAAGTGAAGAGATTAAACTTGAAGTAAGTTTTTTCGATTATTTTTTTATTAACTTTCTTCCTTTTCTCGCGCTTGATGTCGATATTAATATGTTGAAAAATAAAAATTATATTCCGCTTCTTCTAATTTCATAAAAATTAAGTCCTCTTAAATAATTTTGATAAGAAAGCAATAGGGAATGATAGCAAAATATTAAGTATTTTATGGCTGTATAAAATATAAATTAAATTAACTTTTATTATGTTAAACAACTTACTTTTAAGGGTTTTTTAGACATTTTGTTTTGCAATTAAAAGCTGTTTACAGCACCGCACCTTATTGCCAAACAACATCAACAAATTTTTTTTTTTTTTTTTTTTAACCTTCAGCACTTTTATCCAAAAGCATAACTGCTTTATTTTTTAAAATAAGTTTTTTTTTTTTTTTGTATTGCACTTCAACAGTCTTTTTAAAAGCTGCTTTTATTAAGCCCATTTCCAAAAGGCCCTAAAGAGCCTGTTGGCCAGCTTAAAAAGCTGGTTCAAACGACTTAAAAGCTGTTTTTGAAGTATTAGCTGTTGTTTGACAATACTCAAAATTATTATTTTAAAGTTAAAAAAAACTTTTTTTAAAGCCAAAAGTTAAAGCCTGGGGTAGGGGTGCTTTTTTTTTTTAGCTTAGAAGATGTGTAAGTTGACCATATTTTTCATCTTTTGCCCTTAATATTTTTATACAATCTCCAAATTACCCCCACTAAACCCTAACATCTCTTCTTTAATTTTCCCTTTTTCGTTTTGGCCCATAGCAACTTCAGCACTTTTATCAAACAAACATTACTGCTTATTTAAACAAATAAGTTCCAGCACATTTCAAAAGTACTTTTTTAAAGCGCTTTTTATTCAGCCCATCCAAACGGGGCCCTAAGTATTTTAGTTCAATGCATCCTTTTCAGATTTTTGTAATAATAAAAAAATTATACTTCAAGTCGCCATTGATATTCTATTGGTATTGGTAGATAAATGTTACTCCCTCTATTTCAAATTTATTGAATTATCGAGGTCTTTCCTATCTTTAAGAAAAGAGGATCAAAATATATATTAAATAAAAAAAATTATTTATATTTTTATTAATTATTGTTAAATTTATACTTAAAATAATAAATATTAATTAATCACTAATTTTAATACGAAAAGCTCATATTAATTTACTTAAAAGTTAATCAAATTTACTTTTAAGTAATTTTTAACTTCAGAAATATTTGATAAATATAAAAACAGTTACAACTTAAAATAAATTAAGAAGTGTTTGACAATGTCAAAATGAAATTATAATGAACGTGGAAAAAATGACGTAAAACACATAAGGAATCAAAAATAGATTTCCACTACTAATTATTTTTTGACTTAAAAATAATTTAGTTTTGACTTTTATTTTTTAAGGGAAAATTATTTGAATATACTAAATAAAAAAAATATTTACCATATTATAGCAATAATATTTTTTTTCTTGTTGATCATTGTTGGAGGCAAGGATGAAGACAAGTGGAAAGAGTTAGAAAAAAGAATTTGTGTGATGCATAGGAATACAGTGTGTAAGGAGGAAGGATAGAGGGGTGCACAAGGGAAAAAGGGATAATAAAATGGGTCAATTGTTTAGCAAAAACATTGGATTATATAGTCAAAAAAAAACAAGATATGTAATATATATGGAAGGACAGGAATGAACTGTTAATAATATGAATTGAACAAAAAGATGTTGCTGTAAATGGTAATAAAACAAAAAAGATCGCGTTATAAAAGTAAGGTATTTTTTTGAAAAAAATATATTTAATTTATGTTATTTTTTCTATTTTTAACTTAAAAATTACTTTTTTAAGCCAATCCAAACGGGCTCTAACTAATGAAGGATAAAATATAATACACTATAAATGTAAACTTGAAAACGAACAATTAAGTTAAATTTGAAAAATGAAAAAATGAAAAAATGTCTCAACAACTCAATTAATTTGAAATTGAGGGCTTATAGTATAATATTTTTAACTTTTATACTTCTTCCGTCCATTTTTTTTTTGGATCATATTGCTTTTTTCAAAAATTAATTTGCTTAATTTCTAAAATTAAATTAAATTATATTAATTCAATATCTAAATGAAATATTTAAATATATAAAAATACTTTAAATTGTATCTTTTTACATATCAAAATAATGACAAAATACATAAAATATTATTCATCAAAATTATTATAATTTAATTTTAAGAGAGAAAATTAGAATAATTAAAAGTGAACGAAGAAAGTATTAGAATTAGCGTTTGTTTGGTTATAAGGTGATTAAAAAAAATGTATTCATTAATTTTATGTAATATTAATACTTTATTTTGTACATTTTTCAATTTCACGTATGCTCTCTATTTCGTATCATGTTATATAGAACAAACATGTATTAGTAAGGTATGTAACTTTCGTTTATTTTTAATTGTCATTACTTTTTTTAATCATAGTGATACATAAAATATCGTTATTTATACTCTTTTCGTATTATATAAATTTTGAAGAGCTAAAGCGGATGTGCAAAATAATCAAAGGGAGAGACAAAGAGAGTGATTGTGTGAAAAATTAATTAAAAGTAAACTGTTAAAAAACCAACATAAGACGGAATACCGGACAAATAAAGTATAAGTATGGTTTGTCCTTTAAAATCTTTTTCATATTTTTGTGGATGACATTTTTATCAGCAAATATATTTCTTAAAAATTATCCCGTGCACGTTATTTAATACATCAAATAAAAAAGTACATAAAAATTCAATCTCAATATAACTATTATCATATACACCCATCAAAAATCAATTGTTATCCTCAGTTAGCTAAATATTTATCCTCAGTTAACTAATATTTATTCATCGGTAGCTAAATATTTTTTATGCAATTACAAAAATCATATTGAATAAGAATTACTTCATTCATTCACCTTTATTTACCATATTCATTAAAAAAACTTTAAAAATTGATATGATGATGTTATCACATTAAATTTATTAATTAATATCCCTTCCGTTCACAAAAAATAATTTAATTTGATTTGATACAAAATATAAGAGTATAAAAAAGATTGTATCTTGTGGTCATAAATTAAAGTTAGGTTAAAAGTATAAAATTATCCTTTATTCTTGTAACTTTAAACATGCTACGTGGAAAATTGAAGTTAAAATGTTACCAAAAAAATGTCATTCTTCTTGAAATAAACTAATAAGATAAATAGGTCATTTTTTTTTTAAACTGAGAATATTAATGCATCTTAAAATATGATATAAAGAATAAGTAATTTATGCCAATTAAGATAAAACATGAAAATTAGTGCACATAACTAAAAGTACGAATATAGCGATGCCTGGTTGGTGAAGTCACTACTTTTGTTTTGTTGTGCAACAAAAATAGTGTATTTAAATTCCTTCAATAAAAAATATGTTGGATCCCACTTTTAAGAATATAGATATAAAGAAGAGAGTCTTCGATACAAACAATTTTTTTTTTTATAAAAAAAGTAGATTTAATAAAAATTATTTTCTTATGTTTATTATTATAAGTAAATAATAACATTATGGATGAGAAGGTATGTAAAATGTCACTAATATAATTTGTTTTCTCTACTTTAATTAGATAAATCATATTATTCATTTTTAAGGAGATTGTTTTTCTAAAAAAATTATTTCCAAAAAAAAAATAATCTTTGATTAACTAGACTTTAGAAAATTAAAAAATATTTTCCTTTGCGTCAAACAAACCCTAGGTATATTACTCTGATATAGGTAACGAGAAACCACAAAATTCCTTTGACATAGAGGTTAAAAGAGGGTAAAATTGTATAAATACAAATCACATGTGTTAAAACTCGTTTGAGTTGACTTAAAAAGAAATAACTTTGAAGTTGAAAACTAAAAAAACAAACTCAAACAACTTTTAAGGAAAAAATAAAGTAGGGAGAGACCTATTTTTATTTAACGTTGTTTAAAAAAAAAAAAAGTGGTTCCCCCCCCCCCTTCTAACTACTGAAATTATTTGTAACTTTGGCAAATCACTCTGTAATTTAGGAAATTATTTTTGATTTATTTTAAGTTATTTTTATATTTGCCAAATACTTTTAGTAGTAAAAAAGTTTTAAAAATAGCTATGACTAACTTAAAAATATTTAAGACCTTTGATCAATTACGATTTTATCCTGAAAAATGGGGATTTGGAATGATTTGTAGGGAGTGAGATTAAATTGGCTATAATTATTCCATTAACAACTATTTTGGATCTTGAATTGAAATTTTAGTGTGTCAGTCGAATAGATTTTAGAAAAAGTATGAATGATTTGTATATATACATGAGTAATGGAAGTTTTTAAGTACTTGTATCTGTATTTAATGTATATGAAAACTGATTTTGTTTCACCAAGTATTGTATGAAATAAATGTACAATAGAGTTACTTGACATGTATAAGCAACAAAATCATTTTCATTAAAATGTCATAATCATGTATATATTATATATACGTCCATATACTTTATTGATAAAATAATGTATACATTGTAGATCGATTTACTTTCAATCCCAATCAATTCAAATCGCCTATTAATAGTGTCAAAATTTTGACATGAGCCCCTCTCAATATGTCAAGTCTTTTGATATTGTAACGATCTATTATGTTATTATGTAATATATCCACAATAAGATACTAGTAAAAAAAATTTGCATATAAAATCGAGTTTAAGATGGAACCAGGGTACCATCTTGCGTGAACAAAAAATTTAGAACGCGGGATGATGGATAGGTTGGGGACAAAATTTGATACGCTAAATTACTTCTCAAATTTAAAAAGAAAGTTCCAAGCCGGTCGTTGTCAGTAAATAACCCAAACTAGTGAGTGAATCGTTTCCCACGAGGAAAATAGGTTAGTAGACTTAACTTGAACCTATTATTTAATATTGTTCGGTCAATCAATTCCTTCATTGGGAAAGCAAAAAAAAATAATAAAAAGGGGGGTTTCGAGTTCCTAAATGAATGAAAATTAAAAAGGAAAGTGAAAGAGACACTTAACAACTTGTGTTGGAGTTTAATCAATTTAATCAAAGTAACTAGAGTTTACGTGTTCCCCAAAGGTTACATTTAACTTGATTAATTCTTAACTTAAACATTCTTTCCTAGTATCTTGCATGCAAAAGTGATAAGTTATGATTTCTAAATCCTTGGTCAGGCTCATCTAGAAAAAATCTAACTAAGCACTTGGTCCGGCTACGGGTGTTGCTATCATAACTCCTTATCTTTACCTCATATTAAGCATCGTATGCGATATTTGACTAAGTTATACTCGTACCAAATTCAATCTAGTCCTAGTAGATAGTAAACACTCAAACATGTTGATTTAATTCTTTTCCTATTATCTACCTCCTTGGTCCGGCAGGCAAGTTAGCATTACGGCGAGTTCTAACGTTGGCCATCGTTAAAAAAATACTTCTAAGCGAAATAATTATGAATTACATGCAAGTCCACTATTCTAGAATTGTTACTGTCGTTAGGTTGGTTATCTCATTATTTGCCTATGGTTCCCACACCCCTCCTAGTTATGGGAGTTAGTTACCTACCCCATAGTAATAATCACAATATTCAAATATGATGTGATATAAGAATTCAGTACTTACTTCAATGAGAAAGAGTAAATCCGAACGTGCTGATTAATCAACAAAATCACCAAACAAACAATTCAAAGAATATCAGAATCTAACAATATCAAAGGTCTTCTAAATTTGATCCATAGTAAACTATAATCGAGGCTCTATAATAATACAGAGTCAACCTCATAATCGAAGATTTTTTGAACTATTTATAGAAAATAAAACCTAATTAAACAAGGACTCTATTGCTGGGAAATCTGTAAACGCAGGCTGGCCCTTGGGTCGGAAGGATCTCGGATGGATCGTCTGGTCACGACGGGGCACGTCATGGATCGTTGTCCTATAATTGTGCGATTCTTATATCTGCGTTTCTTAATTACCCCGACGGCAGTTATGACGGATCGTTACGAGCACAACGGTCCGTCGAGGGTTTTCGTCCCAAAAACACTTAACCTCTTGGAATATGGGTACTGGGGTACTTTATCTGATCTTTCATGACGAACCTTGCAGGAGGGGCGTCAGGCTACGACGGTTCTCACGCTTTCCGTAACCCCACACTGGTCAGACTTGCCATCTCATTCAGCAGCTGCACTACGCTGCCCCTAGGGACGTCACAGGCATGGACGGACCGTCACAAGCCCGTAGGTGGTCTCTTCTGCATTTCTTCGCTCAAAAAAACTTCCGAATTTCATCTTTGGACAAATTTCTGCAAAATAAGGAGAAACTTATATAAAAAATTAGCACAAAAAAAGGCTTTTGGTACACTAAACTTAAGGGATAAAAAGTATAATATACCGTGAAACATACGGGTTTATATCAACTGCCTAGGACTGTGCTATTTGTCCCTTGGTGTAGCACCCCAAAAATTTCTAAACCCAGATCAGATCTTGAAAATAAAAAAGGAACTCGTGAAATTGCAGAAAAAGTTTTATATAGACTCATACACAGATCATAAAAGGACCACTGGCTGAGAAAGGATTTGTGGGCTTGAACTCAGAAATTGAAAATTTGGAGGTGAGTTTCACAGACCGTGGAACCGCATGTGAACAAAAATCCAAGAATTTAAGATCATTGCCTTTCATGAGCAGAGGTACAACCTGTGGACGAGGTATACGATGCGCAGAGGCGTCCATCGAAACAACCTTCAAATCCTAGAACTTCATTACTTTCATGGTCCGTGATGTGTTGTAAGACCCGTGGAAGGTAACCATAGAAGATTTCCATCAGATTTTAAGTCCGGGTATTTTGGTCTTTTTATGATATTTTAATTTCTAAACTACGTCATTTTGGTCTATTCTAAGTGGGAATAAAGGATTTTTGTCAACCTTAATCCCTCATTCTTTCATTACTCACCAAAATCAATCTCTTATCTCTCAAGTCTCCTCTCAAGTAAGAACTAGGGTTCCAAGATTCAAGTTTCCATTCCAAGAATAAAGACATGCTTCTTACTTCAGGTATGTGAGTATTTCATCAATTCCTTTCATTGAGCCCCAAAGAAATCTAAGAATTTCAAGTTTATGATTCTTACAAGCTATGATTTTCTATGATCTTCGTGGGGTTTTAAAGCAAATTAGTTTTCTTCATGATTAGTCCCTAGTTGCATGTTTTACCCATGAATTTGCACGATTTTGTTGGTTAATTCATGAACTATACCATGCAAGTATTTTCATGACTCAAAATTATGCTATTTCATATTATATATCAAATTATCATATTTCTATGAATTAAATGCTTTCAGATAAAACATCTCTCAAATTATTTTTCAGATTATCATGATGTATATGTGATTCTTTCAAATAAAGTATCCTTCAATATGATTTTAGTCGTCATGATTTAGGAGATAATATGTATCAGTTATCAATATGTTTCAACTAGGAGTGGGCAAGGTGCAGTATGATATTTGAAAGTTTTGATACCGTATTTTTAAAATTCGGTTTAAAAAGTATTATACCATTACCATATCAATTTAATTCGGTATGGTTCAATATTTTAAAGTTGATTTAGGTATTCTATAGTATATTAAATTTATAACCTTAGTTTGTTCAACTTCGACTCATATATACTCGTATACAGTATTATAATTTTGACAATTAAAAAGGATCTCACTTGGGTAGAATTGATCATTCTAGGGCTGGTAGACTTCGATATTATCATGGATATGCATTGGTTCTTGCCATATCATGCTATTCTCGATTGTTATGCTAAAATCGTAAACTTAGTGATACCGACTGTCCCGAGAGTTAAGTGGACGGGTACTAGTTGTCACAACTCAAAAGTCAAGGTCATGATGGAACACACCTCGAGAACCCTAAATGTGGCGTGTTAGATAAAATAAATTACACATACAAGATTTTCAAAGGGAAGTCTGACCATAACCGATAAGAAAACAACAGAAGCCCCTAAAGCCTGGAAGCAAAAGTATAAAGAGTATTTTATCATAATTAAGATTCCAAAATACATCTCAAATCTTGGGAAATTAAGGATTGTAAATGATAGATGGAGACCAATGGCGATGTAGAAAGCAGAAGCTCACCACAACAATAAAAAATAGAAGAGATCGCTAGATCTGATCGACCTCTACGAAGATCACCTAGACTAGTATCTTCATCAAAGGAAATAGAATGAGTGAGTAAAATATACATGTACTTAGTAGTTTAGATTGACTGAGTATAATCAACTAGTTAGACTTAAGAAATAAACTGTGGAAAAATTCTATTTGCATGCAAAAAAATCCCTTCCAATATTTGTGCTTCCAATTTATGTAACAAAAAAACGAATAAATTAAACACAAAAGGGTAGAGACAATATTCAAATCAACACATAAGCGAGTTATATAACACAACAAAGTTGGCCAATGCAAGGCACTAGATGGTGAAATAATGGAATGGTGTGGTGGAACCAAGTTCGTCATACAACCTGTTGTATACATCTTGCTACACTTCAACTTCCAAACAAGGACCAATGTTGGATTCGTAGTTCATATACCAATCTCATAATCTCATCAACTTTCCATCTAACTTTTATTCAAGGATATATGTAAGGTATCACATTTTCTTTCACAAAAGATAGTATTTCTCCATTTTCTTGAATTTCCATGAATAATGGTAGACTGCATGAGGATGAATATATCACAACACATAATATACAAAGGCATAATCATTTCATTAGGGATTTCAAATAGATTCAAGTACCCAAACTCAACAAGTCATTAAATACACCATCAAATGATAGGGATAGTGAAGGAATCATTTGAAATCAATCTTTACCACTTAGAAAACATTTCTTTCATTTTAGACGTTCGAAAAATTAAGTCCAGCCCCGAACTCGGGCATCTCAATGTAAAATAGAAGAATATTTACGTAACCCCTCGCTTGGTCAATTACTCAAATATAACAAGTTTTCAATAATAATTACCAGCTTCATACGAGCCTCCATGTCACGCCCAGAGCTACCCCCGAGACGTGGACACGAGACCTAGGACCATAGGTAATCCCAAGCTAACCCTGCTAGCATGATCATGAACATATTAAAGATAATAAACTAATGCGAAAGCTTAATCATAATTAAAATGAAAAGGTAGGGAATACCCATATATTATAACTGAGATATATGAAACTGATGAGCTTAATACAAAGAACATATTAACTCAATACTAAGCTGAAACTAACTATGTCTGAAAATAGCCTCTAACTGAATAGAAATGCTGGGACAGGTCCCAGCTAAGTCAAGAAAAAACTGAAACTAAAGGACTAAAAATACGGAAAATAAACTCATGACTATTGTCCTCGGATAATGAGGACTCATTACTGATTTAGATGAACTGGAGATTAGGAATCGATCTAAGTGTAATCTAGATGCTGAGAACTTGGACCTACATCATGAGAAGATGTAGCGCACGTATGCATCAGTACTTAAAGGTAATGAGCATGTATGATAGAGTAAAACTGAAATAAAACATAAATGTACAAGCACAAAAGCAAGTATAATATTCTGAATATGATATACTAAATTTTGAGCTAAGTGGATGCAATGATTAATAACACACTGAGACTGAATACTAATTGAACTGTAAATATAGTCAATGCAATAGAGTCTGACTGAAGTGTTGGAACTACTAAATAACCGATAATAAAATCACATGAGCTAAATGTGGAATTCGATGTATACATCCCATCGAGAGGACCCAATATACTCTGCCATAGGTATAAAGACATGCTAGAGCGATCACTTAACTGATGCCAACAGAGGGGACTTACAACCTACTTGGCTAGTAGTTTTAGGACTATTTGGATACGCTGAACCCTAGTCCAACTCGGTATTATGCTACTCCTAATGAATTAAGTGATTAACACATTATGACTGAATTTCTGTAAATACTAGATAACTCAAACTGAACATGCAAATTGCGAATGCAATAATTAGTTTGATAATGATGCATTAGAAACTGAGTCATGTATATTTGAAGTAACTTAAATATCTGACCTAGCACGTGTAATTCAAGAACTTAAAGAAATACATAGCTAGAGTTCTGAAATTCATGCAATAAACTGAGTAATAACTACTAATTCATGATAATCTAATGAAGTTCTAAAAAGCCTAGGTCAAATCATGATAAGAGAATTAGGAATCTGACTAATATCTAAGGATCTAATGGGTGAAAAAAACCCACTAGTGAAATCCCACATACCTTATGATGAATTTCACGGTGAAATCTTTAGATTTCATGGCTGGAACTGATGGAACCTTGCTGCTTCCTTGAATTAGGGTTCTTGACCTTTTTCTCCTCTCTTGCCTATAATTTTCAAAGTTTTGATTTATGATTTTGACTTAGGTAAGTGTTAGTTATAATTCAAGGCTTTAACTAACTAGAACCTCATGATTGAGGGTCTAAGCAACATATCTTAGGGGTCCAACGAAGTAGAAAAAGACAAAAATACCACTGAATTAACTGATGTCGAAATCACTAACGGATCATAAGTTGACTGACGGTCCGTACTAGTCGACCTTCGTTTATGACTGAGAGTTAATAGTTAATTGGCGAATCGACATAGTCGACTGACGGACCATAAGTCGTCTGACGGTCCATACTGGTTAAACATCGTTCGCGATTGATAATCGAAAGTAAACTGGTCAATTAATGGAGTCGACTGGCGGATCGTAAGTCGACTGACGATCTATACTGTTCGACTGTCATTCATCACTGAGAACTGGAAATTAGATGGTCAATCGATGGAGTGTTACTTCTTAAAATCTACATTTTTAGTCTATTTTGGATACAGAGTGTTACACTCCACACAGGCTAAACATCACAAATAAGCATTGATTTCATATATTAGGACACTTCATATGATTCTAAGTGTGAATGATCGCTAGTCAGTATGAAAACCCAACTAAATGAGTGGAGATCAAATCCACGGAAGTGTAGATATTAAAAATCAGAAGAAAATTATAGGCATTACATCAATATGCCCGTAACTTGGTTCGAATAACATAGATGACTATTCAATTTTGGGTTTAACACAAGTAGACAATTAAACTTAGTATAAAGTTGAACAAATCACACCACACAGTCCTAATTTTCATCTTACATGTCATTTTTTGTCCTATGTGGTGTATAACGGTTGTAATTTTGCCACGTAGGACTCCATGTGTTATTTATTTAAAAGTTGGATTAGTTAAGTGCCTGTTGTGCATTAGAAGAGAAGTCAAGTTAAAATGAACACCAAGTTTAGGGTACATATCGTATTATGCCAAATATATACAGTCAAATCTATCATAGGAATAGACGTTATCGAATAAAAACATAATTCAAATCAGGGGTAACATGAATGAAAAATAACAGGGGGGGGGGGCTTTGATTGTAATTATCAACTACAACAACAACAAACTACAAAGAATAACAATAATGAGATCGGTTTTTGGGAAGTGATTTGATTATGGACTAATGTAGACAAATGGGTAATTGAAACTATTATTGCACCTATCAGTAAATAGCTGTAGATTAGTGAATAGGCTAGACTATAGAGTAAGTAAACTTTCTCTCAAATAATTCACCCCCAATCAGCTCAGTTTCTCTTGAACACCAAAAAGCACGTAAATAAGAACAACCTATACCTTAGTCCATTCACTCTCTCGAGCTAAATGTATAGGAAAGGGTTTATGATTCACTCCTTCAAGCTGAATCCATGACAACCCAATACCCATAGACCATCAGTTTAATAATCTTGGTTTTAAAACCTCACTCTCGAGCAAGCGCAAAACACGAATTTAGATGCCTTGTCACTTTCAGATGCCTAGTTACTTTTTGCCCATTTAGTGTCCATGCTTTGTTCCTCAATCCAAATACTTGAAATAAGCTCTAATTTAAAAAAAAATACCATTTTTCTAACTCAAGGGACCCCCCCCCCCCACAAAGATCCCATCAAAATTATGATTAAAAGATGTTTTTGGAAGATAAAAATTGATGAAATCAATAAGAAATGGGAGAGAAGGCTTACCCACATTGTTTTTCACAAAATGCAGACAAGAAATCACCTCCCAAAGCTCCAAAAGATTGAAAATGAAGGAAATGAGAAAAATAGGAAGAATCTTGAGTTTAGGTTCTATTCATGAAAAGATCTAGTCATCGAGATCATAAGCCATTAACTCCCGTGACGTGAAGAACACGAAGAATACATCATGATCGCGCGACCCCCTATTCACGATCATAAAAGCTAAAGGAAAAGGTCCATTGCAACCGCGAGTCGATGGGCTGCGATCCAAAAAACCACGAAGAATACACATCGCAATCACAAGACTATGGGCTGTGATCGAGAAGGTCATAAATGACCTGCACTAGAAATTGAAAACCTAGAAGACAAGTAACTATACCAACCCACCCCCCTCTATTCTCTCCCAACCTACCCGCCCCACCTCCCTTTGTAACTCTCCTCCTCTACAACACAAGGAAATGCCCCCGAATGACCCTCAAAAAAACATTGGATTCCGATAAAAATAAGTTGAATGTGCTATCTCTGTTAAATTTGACATTCTAGACTTAATGAAATTTTATGATTTCTGAAAAAAGTTCAAATGATGAAATTACCCTCATGTACCACTCTTTAAGTCTTAAGACCCAACTTCTCATCCAAATGCCTAAAAACACAACTTAAGGTTTCAAAAACCTTACCACCAACTATACTAGCTCAAGTTCGACAATCTAGTTGTAATTGAACTGGCGAAATCTCCATTTGATATTTGGAAATCAAAATTTTGACCAAAGTAAACCCTACCAAGGATTCTCAACTACAAAAGGTCAAAATCAGTAAAAAAAACATCCAATTGAATTAGGGACAACACCAACCTTTCTCGCAAAAGAAACTAAGCTTTGAAATGCTAAGGGGATGGGAAAATGGTTATTTCACAATTAAATGTAAATACATAAGAAATGAGACATTATACTAGTGATTCTTATCCTAACAAAATTATCTTTTTCATTCGAGCCCACGGATTGGTTGATAGATGATGTTTGTCTTATTTGACCTTCATTTGGGATATTAGTGTTGATCCACCTCCCATAGATTCTGTGTCCGTGTTTTGAGAGTTTCATATGTTTTCAATATGATATTCCAAGTGTTATTCTATCAATATTGATTTTTCTATTGACTTGGACCTAGGAATCAAGCCTATATTTATCTATCTTTATCACATGGTTGCATCAAATTTGAAGGATTTGAAGGATCAGTTGCACAAGTAAGGGGTTCATTCTCCCTAATGTGTCTCCATGGGGTACTATAATACTATTTTTTTGTAGAAAAAAGATGGGACCATGAGGATATATATTGACTATCGATAATTGAACAAAGTGAAAGTACAGACCAAGTATTCTGTTCCTTGTATTGATGACTTATTTGATCAACTTGGGAGGATCTTTATTTTCTAAGATTGATTTCCATCAGCTGAAGATTAGGGTAGCGAATATCCCTAAGTCAACTTTGAGGACCCGATAATGTCACTGTGAGTTTCTTGTGATGTCTTTTGGTTTGACTAACTATCCAACAATATTCATGGAGTTTATGAACAACGTGTTCTTACATATTTAGATTCTTTTGTAATAATGTTCATTGATGACACGTTAGTATACTCCAAGACTGAGGAAGACCGTGTTAGACATTTGAGGACTGTGCTCCAGAGATTGAGAGAAGAGATGTTGTATGCCCAGTTCTCATGTTGTGAGTTTTCACTTGATGTTTTTGCATTTCTAGGATAGTGGTGTCCAAGGATGGTATTTGGGTATATTTATCCAAGATTGAGGTAGTTAGAGGTTAAACTTGGCCTACTCTAATTAATAATATTTAGATTTTAGGACTTGCAGGCTATTATAGTTTTTTGTTCAGATTTTTTCACTATTGTATCTCCCTTGACCAGATTAACTTGTGAGATTTCAGTGCTATGATGAAAGTAAGGAGATATTTCAAAAGCTCAAGACCTTTTTGACTTCGGCCTTTGTTTTTACTCTACCCGAGAGGGGTGTTGACTTTACCATATACTGTGATACTTTTGACGTTAGGTTAGGTGGTGTTTTGATACAGAAAGGGAATCTCGATATTTTATGCTTCTAGATAGTTGAATACCCATGAGAAGAATTTTGCTACTTGTGACAAATAGATTTCAAATGACCATATATCCCCCATCCAAACTCGAAATAAGCAAATGTGGTGACGTTGGAAAAAATAGTTTCAAGACCTTTCATTTGGTATCTTATGGACCACCTAACTCATCCAATATTAAAAATTTTTGTCATTTGAAATTGACTTAAAATCACAACTTAAGAATAATTTGCAAATTCTCAATTTAGCGTTTCTAAATTTAGCTATTTCGAAGGCGAGATGTACAAGTATAAGGGAACTAAGTATTCCCATTGTATTACCTTTTACATTAATTAAAGAGAAATATTGTTTTCGAAATGAGCAATGAGTTTAGAGATATTTAAGAGCAGTTACCTCTTTTAAGAGGATAATTTGAGCAACTATTTCAAATAAGAGAAAAAGTATGTTTTATACATTTGATCATGAGTATATGTGTTATTAGGAGTAGTATTAAGCATCAATATGAGGAAGAGTTTAGAAAACTCAAAATCTTTATAAATCATGTCTTGCAAACATGGGTAGAAGATCATACTTTAGAAAATCCTTATGAGCTAGTTAATCCAACTTATTCGAGGTTCTATTCTGACACAATTATGAAAGTCTGCAGGCCCGGAGCGAGATGTTATATCATCATACAACTCATAGTGATGGTTTTTGGTTAGATAACCTTCCAAAATAGTTAACCCGTATTTAAATATATCACTTATTATGTTGAGTTCAGAGATGAGTAAGTATTTTGCAAAGCTTTAAATGATTTAACTCATTTGTTTCTTTACATTCAACTTGAGTATATTTTATCTATTGCAATTCGTTCATTCAATTATTTCTCTTCTTCTATATTACATACTTGTATAATCAAATGAACTGATGTCATCCGACCTGCATATATTTATGATGTACATACAAGTGTTAGGATCATCAAGAAATGCTTGATTGAGATCACTTTAACTTCACCTATCTTTTGGTGAGCCTCCTTGCATTCCAAAGGGCTTCACAATTACTTTCTAGTTAGTAGTTTAGAGATGATGTAGGTCTTATCCCGACATCCTTCTTTAATATTAGAGACTTCATAGATATATAAAGTCGAAGTATCTCTCAGTAATTACTTTCTTTTGAGTTGTTATACAAACTATAAGTATTGCTATTGAGTATTTTCTAGACTCTATGAGATAAATATTTGAGTTTAACAGACTTAATTATGTTTTGAGCCTATCAGTACTTGAGTAAGTCTTCTAAGTAATCAGCCAGACCGAGGGTTCGCTTAGGGATGAACAAATAATTCTTGAGTGTCGGTCACATTTTAGGTATAATCTTGGGGCGTGAAAGATATCATCGTTGATATCCATTACTTTAAAAGTATTTTGTTAGATTGAAGATCAAGAGCTAATAAGAAAATAAAAAAAAAGTAACAAAAGAGGGGAAATTATTTTTTGTTAAAATCTAAGTTGTGATAAAAATTTTTGATATATAAATTGTATCGAATAGAGATGAGATTGAAAAGAAAAAGAGAGAAAACATTTTGATATAAAATGCGAAAGTAAAAGAGGGGAACTTTTTTTCGTTATAATCTGAGTTATGAGAAAGTTGTCTGAAATATAAATTATGTTTAATAGAGATGGTATTTAAAAGAAAAAGAGAGAATAAAATTTGATAGAAATGTGAAAGTAAGAGAGGGTAACTTCTTTTACATTACAATTTAAGTTATGAGAAAATTGTTTGATATATGAATTTGTGTTTAATAAAGATGAGATTGAGAAGAAAAACAGAGAAAATTTTGATATAAAATGTGAAAGTAAATGAGGGAATTGCTTTTTCGTTGCAATCTAAGTTACTAAAAAGTTGTTTGATATATAAATTGTGTTTAATAGAGATGAGTTTGAGAAGAAAATGAGACGGAAAATATCAACATAAACTGTGAAAGTATAAAGTTGTTTGCAGAGTTTTTGAATATAAATAGAATGAGATGAAAATATTTCAATACGAACGATGGTGGTGAAACTTATGTTTTATAGAATGAGAATAGATATAAAAACAAAATCATGAGATTTTTCTTATATAATCTAAACACGTGAGAAAGATATTTTTGCGGATTGTTTGAATAGGATGTAATAAAAGGATACGTTGATACAAATTGAAAATGTGTGAATCTGATTTTGTGGAATCATACTTGATAAGATGTTAAAATTGAAATGATGACACTGTTAATTTTACATTAGTATTGATGCACGTGCGTGCACGTAAATGCCAAACTATTATACTATTTCTAAAGAAAATTTCAATTTTATTAAATCAAATATTTAAGTAAAGGATTATAAATTAAATAATAATGTGTAGGTTCTTATGAATAATGTAAGGTGGTGTGCTCTCTGTGCCCTCTAATTATATATATATTTTTTTGTCCCTTTTTATGAAAAGATTTTTTTCATTTGAAATTTATTGTGATATGTAAATCAAAAAGTCACTTTTAAAATCTCTTAATTACACCTCTTACATATACCTTCTCTTACATTTCTCTACAATTATCTACTTATTTATTGTTGTATTGCTGGACTTCTTGATTTTGGGTGTTTTTAGTTGAGGGTATAATATTTTAAAAGTTTAAGATGAGAGGTCTTCAAATACAACTAAACTTCTAAGTCAGTCAATGACTACAAATCACACTTGCATTTTTTAAGAAGAGAAAAATATCAAACTTAGAAAATTCGTATTTTAAAATCTGAGGAAAGTCCTCCATTTCAACAAACATAGGGAAGTAGGAAAATGTTTTTATTGTGATTTATCAAGAAAGTCACAACTCTTCGGTACGAATGTTGATTGGTTATGTTATTGCTATACCTAATTGCTTAACTATCACATGTGACTTTAAGACTATGTTGGGATGGTTGTTAGGTACTAGAAAATAATATAATCTATT
Source organism: Solanum habrochaites (assembly GCA_027704765.1). Lineage (NCBI taxonomy): Eukaryota > Viridiplantae > Streptophyta > Magnoliopsida > Solanales > Solanaceae > Solanum > Solanum habrochaites. Next base: position 52,886,940 of record JAKWJA010002499.1, on the reverse strand, counting down.
GTATTAAAAAAGTAAGAAAAGAGTGGGACTTTTTTTGAACTATATTATGAGAAAGTTGATTGATACATAAATTATGTTGAATAGAGATAAAATTGAGAAGAAAAAGAAAGAAAAAATTTTGAAAGTAAAAGAGAATTTTTTTTGTTACAGTCTAAGTTGTATGAAAGTTGTTTGATATATAAATTATGTTGAATAGAGATGAGATTGAGAATTTAAAAAGATAAAAGAGTCCGATATAAACTGTGAAAGTAAAAGAGTTGTTTGTAAAGTTTCTGAATAGAGATAGAATGAGATGAAAAGATTCGATAAGAACGAAGGTGGTGAAGGTTATGTTTTATGGAGTGAGAATATAGACAAGGACAAAAAATGTTTTTTTTATATAATCTGAAAATGTAATAAAGTTATTTTGTGGATTGTTTGAATAGGATGTTCATAAAAATATTCTTTGATACAAATTGAAAACGTGTGAGTGTGATGTTGTTGAGTAATACTTGAGTAGAAGTTAAAATTGAGATGATGACACTGTTATTTTATAATAGTATTGATGCACGTGCATTGCACGTGAATGCAAACTATTACACTATTTTAGAAACAATGTTAATATTATTAAATCAAATATTTAAGTAAAGGATTCTAATGAAATAACAATGTGTAAGTTCCCGTGAATAATGTAAGGTGGTGTGACACCTTTCTATGCCCTCTAATTATAATATTTTTTGACTTTTTTAAAATTTTGCGTGATATGTAAATGCAAAAAGTTACTCTTAAAATCTATTAATTACACCTTAAATATACCTTTTCTTCCCTTCCCCTACAATTATCTACTTATTTATTGTTTGACATAATACATAAACGTGCCTTTTAACTTGGCTTCAAATATCATTTATACCCTTTAACTTTGGATGTGCACAAATAAACACTTAAATTTGTATAAAGTTGAACAAATAGACACACGTCCTACATGTCATCCTAGATGTCATTTTATGTCCTGCGTGTATTGTGTCATGCAGGACTCATGTGTTTATTTATTTAAAAGTTGGATAGTTAAAGTGTCTGTTTGTGTATTATGAAAGTTGGAGGTCAAATTTAAAATTTGAAACCAAGTATAGGGTCCAATATATTTATTAGGCCTTAATTGTTTTATTGTTGGAATTTTTGCTTTTGGATGTTTTTAATTGAGGGTATAATATTTATTAAACATTCAAGAGGAGAGGTGTTTTAAACATTAATGAACTTATTCAAACTAAAAGTGAGAAAATTATTTTTGTGTTTGTTGAATAATGTTATAAGAAAGATTTTTGAGTACGAATCGTACAGTGAGGGTTGGGTGATTTGATGGAGTCATATTGAGTAACTATTGTGGGGGAAGGGAAGGGGGGGGGGGGGGGGAAGGGGGGGGGGGAAAATGAGAGTGACATTGTTACTTGATACTAAGCGGGTATTAGCGAAGTGCATTATAGGGTAGGGGGGTTGAAAAAACCGACCGACCAATTAACCGAACCGAAAATATGATTGGTATTGTTATGGGGTATTGGGTATGGTTTTTAATGGGTTTGAGAAAAAAGAATGTATTGGTTATTTGGGGCGTCAATTTTTCTTATTGGGTTATTGGGTAAACCGATAACCCAATAACACGATAGTTTTTACTAATTTACCTTTCCTCATATAATATACAACTTAAGACATATAAAAGATTCATATTAGCCTTTTAAGGCCTATGTGATTTTTTTGGTTAGGAAAAATTGGTGAGAAACTTTGTTTGATTATCTGTGGATCAAGCAACAGGGTCAAGATTATCTCATTGAAATATTTATTTTTGTTTTTATTCTATTTCGTAATTGTAGAAGATTAGCTTTTGCAAGTTTGTGAATGGTAGTAATTTGATCAACATTCAAAGTTTGCTATTATGTTTTGCGTCAGTCGGTAACATGTAATTAAACATACGTCCTATATATATTATTTGATCGACATTTTCTTATGGGTTAACCGAAACCGAAAAACCGATAAACATTCAAAAACCGATTAAACCGATTAACCAATAAAAACTTTTCTTATGGTGTGTTATTTGGGTTTAGCATCTTTTAAAACAGAAAAAACCGCTAAAACCGAACGATTATATGAAAACCGAACAGACGACCGATGCACACCCCCTACATATGGAATTGCCGACTATTACACTATTTAAGATAATGTCAATATTATGAAATCAAAAAGACTTATAATGGAAATAACAAGTGTAAATTTTGGGAATAATGTAAGGTGGAGTACACCTTTCTATGCACTCTAATTAGAGTTTGTGTGGTCCTTTTTTCTAAACTTTTTCTCATTTAAATATTTTGTTTTCTAATTAGGTAAATACAAAAAGGCACTCTGTAAAATCACTGAGTACTCCGTACGATGACGGTTTCTCCATTCCCTAAAATGTACTATTTATTTATTGTTTTATTGTTGAAGTTCCTGCAATGATGATGGGGGAAGTAATTGATGGTGTTATCGTTATATAGCATTCAAATTGGTGGTGGGGTGGGGGGTGGGGTCAAATTTAACGAAACTACGAACTCACCCAATAACTAGAAACCACACTTGAGTTTTTAAGAAGATTATTTTTTTCAGAAAATTCTTAGTTTAAAAATGCGAGGAAACTCCTCCATTTCAACCAACATAGGGTAGTATGAAAATGAGTTTATTGTGCTTTATTAAGAAAGTTACAACTCTTCGGAACAAGTGTTGATTGGTTATGTTCCTGTTAAACCTAATTGCTTAATTATCACATGTGACCTTAAGACTATGTTATGATGGTTGTTAGGTACTAGTAAATCATATAACCTATATTATTAGAAAAATGAGAAAAGAGGGAAATTTTTTTTGGTTACAAATTAGGTTATGAGACAAAGTTGTTTGATATATAAATTTTGTTGAATAAAGAAAAGATCGAGTTAGAAAAGGAGAGAAAAGATTTCGATATAAAATGTGAAAGTAAAGGAGTGATTTTTTTTTCATTACAGTCTAAGTTATGAAAAAGTTGTTTGATATATAAATTGTGTTGAATAGAGATGAGATTGAGATGAAAAAAAGAGAATTTTTTTTATATAAATTGTGAAAGCAAAAGAGTTGTTTACAAAGTTTCTGAATAGAGATAGAATGAGATAAAAAGATTTCGATATGAAAGAAGGTGGTGAAAGTTATGTTTTATCGAGTGAGAACAGATATAAGAGCAAAAAAATGTGTTTTTTTAGATAATCTAAAAATGTAAGAACGTTATTTTTGTGGATTGTTTGATAGGATATTAATAAAAAGATTTTTTTGATACAAATCAAAAATGTAAAAATGTAATTTTGTGGAGTAATACTTGAGTAGATGTGAAAATTGAGATGACGACACTATTATTTTTTTATACTAGTAGTGATGCATATGTGTTGCACGTGAATGTCAAATATGACCCTATTTCTTAAGATAATGTCAATATTATTAAACCTAAGAATTAAGCAAAGGATTATAATGAAATAACAGTGTTTAAGTTCCTGTAAATAATGTAAGGTGGTGTGACACCTTTCTATGCCCTCTAATTATATTTTATCATTTTATCTAAACTTTTTCACATTTTAATTATTATTGTGATATGTAAATGCAAAAAGTCACTTTTAAATCACATAATTACACCTTACGTATACCTTTTCTTCCATTCCACTACAATTATCTACCTATTTATTGTTTTTTTGTTGAAGTTTCTGATTTTGTTTTGGGAGGGAAAGGGGGGGGGGTTGTTTAATTGATGGTACTATTGTTATTTAACATTCAAATTTGCGTGTGTGTGTGTGAGGGGGAGGGGGTGTTCAAATTAAATGAAATCCGAACTCACTCAATGACTATAAATCACACTTGAGTTTTTTAAGAAGAGATTTTTTTTTAGAAAATTCGTAGTTTAAAAATGTGAGGAAACCCCTCTACTTCAACCAACATAGGATTAGTATGAAAATGTGTTTATTGTGATTTGTCGAGAAAGTCACAACTTTCTGAAATGAGTGTTGATTGGTTATGTTTCGGCCAAACCTAATTGCTTAATTATCGCATGTGACCTTGACAATATGTTGCGATGGATGTTAGGTACTTGTAACTAATGTAACTTATTGTATTTAAAAAGTAAGAAAAGAGGGGAACTCTTTTTTGTTACAAACTAAGTTATTTGAAAATCATTTGATATATGTATAATTGTGTTGAATAGAGATGAGATTGAAAATAAAAAGAGAGAAAATATATCGATATGAAATGCTAAAGTAAAAGAGAGAAACCTTTTTTTTTTTGTTACAATCTAAGTTATGAGAAAGTTGTTTGATATATAAATTGTGTTGAATAGAGATGAGATGAGAAGAAAAAATAGAGAAGATTTAGATTTAAACTGTGAAAGTAAAAGAGTATTTTGGAAGGTTTTTGAATAGAGATAGAATGCTATAAAATATCTCGATACAAACAAAGATTATGAAAGTTATGTTTTATGGAGTTAGAGATAAAAAAAATGAGATTTTTTTATATAATCTAAAAATGTGAGAAAATTATTTTTGTGATCGTTTGAATAGATTATTAATAAAAAGATTCTGTGATACAAATCGAAAATGTGAGAGTATGATTTTGTGGAGTCATACTTGAATAGATGTGAAATTTGAGTTGATGACTTTGTTATTTTTATACTAGTATTGAAGCACGTGCGTTGCACGTGAATGTAGAACTGCTACGCTATTTTTTTTAGATATTGTCAATATTATTATACCAAATAATTAAATAATGGATTATAATGAAATAACAATGTGTAAGTTCCTGTGTGAATAATGTTAAGTGGGTTATTGTATTGTGTGTGACAACCTCTATGCCCTCTATTTTATCTTTTTTGTTTCCTTTTTTTAAAAAAAATTTCCTCTTAAAGTATTTTTGTTATACGTAAATGCAAAAAGTCACTTTTTCTCATCTTAAATATTTTTGTTATATGTAAATGCAAAAAGTCACTCTTAAAAATCACTTAATTAAACCTTACATTACTTGCTTACCCTCCCTAAATATTTCTACTTATTTATGTTTTATCGTTGAAGTTCCTGCTTGTGGGGGTGGGCGGGTTAGTGAGGTATTATATTAGGTTACATCAATTTTTTTTTTTTGGGGGGGGGGGGGGGGAGAGGGGTTTTAAATTTAAATGAAATCCAGCTCACTAAGACTAAAATCACATGGTTTTTTAGAGAGATTCTTTTAAAAAAACGTCGTAGTTCGTTTTAAAAAAATAAAAATGTGAAGAAATCCCTCTACTTCAACCAACATAAGATAGTATGAAATGTGTTTATTGTGCTTTATCAAGAAAGCCACAACTCTCCGAAATGAGTGTTAATTGATTATCTTTCCGCTAAACCTAATTGCTTAATCATCGCATGTGACCTTGATACTATGTTGCGGTGGTTGTTAGGTAAATAGAAATAATATAACGTATTGTATTTAAAAAGTTAGAAAATCGGGAAACTCTTTTTTCTTACAAACTAAGTTATGAAAAAATTGTTTGATATATAGAGAATAAAGATGAGATTGAAAACAAAAAGAGAGAAAAGATTTCGATATAAAATGTGAAAGTAAAACAGGGAAAAGTTTTTTTCTTTGCAATATAAGTTATGAAAAAGTTGTTTGATATATAAATTGTGTTGAACAAAGATGAGATTGAGAAGAAAAAGAGTATTTTTTTTTAAATATAAACTGTGAAAGTAAAAGAGTTATTTGCAAGGTTTCTGACTGGAGATAGAATGAGATAAAATATCTCGATACAATCAAAGATTGTGAAAGTTATGTTTTACGGAGTTAGACTAGAGATAAGAAAAATATGAGATTTTTTAATATAATCTAAAAATGTGAGAAAATTATTTTTGTGTTTGTTTGAGAATAGGTTGTTAATAAAAATATTCTTTGATACAAATCGAAAATGCGAGATTGTGATTTTGCGGAGTTATACTTGAGTAGATGTGAAAATTGAGATGTCGACACTGTTATTTTTATACTAATATTGAAGCACATGTGTTGCACGTGAATACCAGACTATTACACTATTTTTAAAAATAATGTCAATATTATTATATCAAAAAATTAAGTAAAGAATTATAATGAAATAAAAATGTGCAAGTTTTTGTGAATAATGTAAGGTGGTGTGACACATTTCTACGCCCTCTAATTATATTATAATTTTTTGTCCTTTTATTTAAACTTTTTCTCATTTTAAATATTTTAGTGATATGTAAATGCAAAAAGTCACTCTTACAATCACTTAATTACACCCTTACATATGCCTTTTCTTCAATTTCCCTACAATTATCTACTTAGTTATTATTTTTTTGTTGAAGTTTGCTTTGGGGGTTGGGGTTGTTGATCGTATTATCGTTATTTAACATTCAAATTGGTGGGGGGGGGGATGTGTGGGAGGGGGGAGGGTTTCGAACTTATCGAAACTTCAAATTCACTCAATGAATATAAATCACACTTGAGTTTTTTAAGAAGATAAATATTTTTAACAGAAAATTCATAGTTTATAAATGTAAAGAAATCCTTCTACTTAAACCAACATAGGATAGTATGAAAAACGTGTCGGTTTATTGTGATTTTATCGAGGAACAGAAAAGGTCACACTCTCAAAAAATGGACTGTGATTGGTTAGTTTCACTAAAACTCTAATTTTTTATGACACTATGTTGCCATGACTGTTAAGTACTTGTAAATAGTATAATGTATTGTATTCAAAAAGTAAGAAAAGATGAAAACTCTTTTTTGTTACAAACTAAGTTATGACAAAATTATTTAATATATAATTAAGTTTACTAGAGATGAGACTGAAAATAAAAAAAAAAAATTCAATATAAATGTAAAAGTAAAAGAGGGAAAACCTTTATTCGTTACAATCTAAGTTATGAGAAAGTTGTTTGATATATAAATCATGTTGAATGAAGAAAAGAATTGCGAAGAAAAAGAGAAAAGATTTTGATATAATCTATGAAAGTAAAAGAGTTTGTTTGCAAGGTTTAGAGATAAAATGAGATAAAATATTTCCATACAAGCGAAGGTTGTGAAAGTTATATTTTATGAAGTTAGAATATAGATAAGAAAAAAATGAGATTTTTTTGTATAAACTAAAAATGTGAGAAAATTAATTGTGTTTGTTTGAATAGATTGTTAATAAGAAAGATTTTTTGATACAAATCGTAAATGTGAGGGTGTGATTTTATGGAGTCATACTTGAGTAGATGTGAAAATTGAGATGTTGACATTGTTACTCTTATACTAGTATTAAAGCACGTGCATTACACGTGAATGCCAGACTATTACACTAATTTAAAGATAATGTCAATATTATTGAATAAAAAAAGGATTATAATGAAATAACAATGTGTAAATTTCTGTGAATAATGTAAGGTGGCGTGACACCTTTCTATGCCCTCTAATTATATTTTTTTTGGTCCTTTTTTCTATACTTTTTCTCATTTTAAATATTTTGTAATATGTAAATGCAAAAAGTCACTCTTAAAATCACTTATTACACCCTTACATTTACCGTTTCTTCCATTTCCCTAAAATTATCTACTTATTTATTGTTTTATTGTTGAAGTTCCTATGATGATGATGGGGAGGTAATTGATGGTATTATCGTTATTTAATATTCAAATTGGTGGTGGTGGTGGGGGGTCAAATTTAATGGAACTACGAACTCACCCAATAACTAGAAACCACACTTGAGTTTTTAAGAAGATAATTTTTTCAGAAAATTCGTAGTTTAAAAATGCGAGGAAACCCCTCTACTTCAACCAACATAGAATAGTATAAAAATGTGTTTATTGTGCTTTATTGATAAAGTCATAACTCTCTGAAATGAGTGTTGATTTGTTATCTTTCTGCTAAACCTAATTGCTTAATTATCACATGTGACCTTGTTACTGTGTATGATGACTGTTAGGTTCTAGTAAATAATATAACGTACTATATTAAAAAAGTAAGAAAAGAGGGAAACTCTTTTTTGTTACAAACTAAGTATGAAAAATTGTTTGATGTATAATTGTGTTGAATAAGATGAGATTGAAAATAAAAAGAAAGAAAAGATTTGGATATAACATGTGAAAGTAAAAGAGGTAAAACCTTTTTTTCTTTACAATATAAGTTATGAAAAAGTTGTTTGATATATAAATTGTGTTGAATAGAGATGAGATTAAAAAGAAAAAGAGAAAAGATTTTATATAAACAATGAAAGTAAAAGAGTTGTTTGCAAGGTTTCTGATTAGAGATAGAATGAGATAAAATATCTAGATACAAACGAAGGTTGTGAAAGTTATGTTTTATAGAGTTAAAATAAATATAAGAAAAAAAAAGATTTTTTATATAATCTAAAAATCTGAGAAAATTATTTTTGTGATTGTTTGAATAGATTGTTAATAAAAAGATTCTTTGAACAAATCGAAAATGTGACAGTGTGATTTTGTGGAGTCATACTTGAGTAGATGTGAAAATTGAGATGATGATACTGTTATTTTTATACAGTATTGAAGCACATGTGTTGCACGTTAATGTCAGACTATTATACTTTTTTTAAGATAATTTCAATATTATTAAACCAAAAATTTGAGTAAAGTATTATAAATGAAATAACAATATGTAAGTTCCTCTGATAAATGTAAGGTGGTGTGACACTTATCATTTGCCCTTTACTTTAATTATATTTATTCTTTTGCGGGAATATTTTTTTGAGTGATGTGATATGTAAATGCAAAAGTCACTCCTAACAATCTCTTTGATTACACCGTAACATAGACACTTTCCCGCCACTCCTACAATTATCTACTTATTTTTTGTTTTATTCTTGAAATTCCTAGGGTTTAATCTTTTGTGTTGTGGGGGGGGGGGGGGGGGGGCGGGCGAGCGGGCCGGAGGAGGAGGGAGGGCGGGGGGAGGCGCGGGCAGGCCGGGCGGGAGGGCGTGGTGGTGGGAAGGAGGCACTCCAAACCACACCATTACTGGTTTGGGTGGTTAGTTTTTTTGAGTTTGTTGTTTATTTAATGTTTAGTTTACCATTTGGCGTGTTTAAGGGAATTATTGTTGTTTAACATTCAAATTGAGGGTTTTCAAATTTAACTGAACTCCGAACTCACTCAATGACTACATGTTACACCTAACTTTTTTAAAAAGAGAAAAAATAGAAATCTTAAAGAATTGTTAGTTTAAAATTGTGAAGAAATTCTTCCAATTTTAACCAATAAAGATTAGTACGAAACTGTTCTTATTGTGCTTTATCAAGAAAATCATAACTGTTCGAGATGATCAACACTAATAAGAAAAGTTACAACTCTATGAAAAAATCACTGGTCTTCAATATTAAAATGTGTCTTATTTCAATAAATATATTATCAAATATAGAAATATATTAAATTGGGTGTTTTAAAAAGAAGGATAAAAGACTTAGAAATTCATAATTTAAAAATGTGAGGAACCCTTCTATTTATAGCCACTAAAAGCTAGTATGAAAATATACTTATTTTGTCCGAAAAAGGGTCTAAATTACCCTTAAAGTATTAAAAATAGTACAAAATTACCCTCAATCCATCTATTAACTTCAAAATATCCTTCTCGCCATCTATTAGCTCTAAAATACCCTTGCCATCCACCTTTGGGTTCAAAATTGACCACTTATTTAACGGTTTTAAATTTAAACTATTTTAAATATTTTTTAAATACATGATGCTCAAATATTTTTTGTAATTTAATTTATTAATATAATTTATAAATAAATTCACTACCCACCCATTACTAATTAAAATCCACCCAATTAATAAACCCGCCCCATTACTAATGCAACAACAAGAAAACTGCTGTCAATGAGTATTTCTAAGAAATTAAAGCAAAAATGTCTATAGTAGTACATTATAATACATTCAAGTCCCCCAATCAAACATATTTAACTCAATTGTTCTAATAAAAAATTACGATGAACAGGAAAAGTTGACGATTGTTATCTTAATTATTCACCTTCATCTGAATTTAGGGATGAGACTTAATAGATAATTTTTTAAAAAAAAAGAATTAAAATTTTAATATTTAAAAGCCAAATCATAAATATTATACAAATTAATTTTTTTAAAAGGCATGCAATAATTCGGATGTTTGTACTACTTTTTTTACCTTAATTGTAAATTTCGAATTTCAAGTTTGAAAGAGAAAAGAGAATCTATTGAAAAGTGTCCCTAATGTAGATGCGGTCAACCTAAATTAACTTGGGCTTCTTCGAATTAAAAATCAATAATTTTGTCTTTTTTTAGTAGGTTTAAGGCCCGATTGATATTAGAATTGGTTATTAATAGGCGAGGTTTAATTTTGAATGCAGGGTGGGTTGTGAGTTGAATTATAAAAATGATATTTAATAAAATTAAATGATAACCAATAGTTGAGCGATAAGTATTTTAAAAAAATATTTAAACAATTTTTTTTAAATTTAAAAATTGTAAATAAAAGTCGAGTTTTGAAACCAAAAGGTGGATGATACAAGTTTTTGTAGTCAATATCGGAGGAGAAGACATTTGGAGCCATAGGTGGGATGGAGATAGGTGTGTGACCAAGAATTCTAAGACTGTGAAGGTATTTAGACTCTGGTCGTATTTATCTGATCATAAAAGTCAACAACCTTTCAAAACATGAAACTTACGTTCAACCACATACAAAACTAACACAAAACCTATTTGAAGTGATCCACTAAGAAAATTTCAAAATACAACTCCAATCAAGGAGAAAAGAAATGACGAGAGAGTGAGAATAAGACGATAGTACAAAAATATGTCGGTATGAAGGAAAAAAACAGAAGAACAGAAGAAGAAGAACCCCCCCCCCCCCTCCCAAGAGAATTACAAAGACAATTTGGGATTATTGTATTTGCAGGACATGAATTAATCAGTACATACATTATAAATAATATAATCCAAAAATATAAGAAAGTTATTTTTGTGAATTCTTTGAATAGGATGTTAATGAATTTTTTTTATACAAGTCGAAAATGTAAGAGTGTAATATTTTGGAGTAATACTTGAGTAGATATAGAAATTGAGATGATGACACCGCTTTTTAAATTGTATGATGCGACATTGCATTGCAATGTAGCCAATGGTTACACGAATTGAAAGAAAGTCAATTAAAGGTAAAGGATTAGAATGACAGTTGAAATTCACAATGTGTAATTCGTTTGAAGAATGGAAGGTGGGGGACACCTTCGTATGCTCTGCTAATTAGAGGGTATCGTGGGGGCCGGGGGGCGACACTAGGGAACAGGGAAGGGGTGGGGGAGAGGGTGTAAGGGAAAACAGGCAAGCGGGAAAGGAGGGAAAAAGGTACACGCGGACAGAGACAGGTGGCGGCCGGCCCCGGGAAGAGGCGACGGAAGGAAGGGGGTGAGGTGGGGAAGGCCGAGGGGGGGGTGGAGGCGGCCGGGCGGGTTTTGGGGGGTGGGGGGTGGGTGGGAAGGAGGGGAGGGGGGGTTAGTGATGGTATTATACGTTATTTAACATTCAAATTGTAACATTTCAGAAATGGTATCGTCTATAGAAGATCCTATGAATTTTAAAATAGGTATTCGGGGTGGTACATATGCATTCCAATGCCCTATTATTTAGAAATATGGGCATATTAGTAGACCATATTGGTTTTTAAAGGCGTGTTAGCACCAATTTTCTATGTATTAACAAGCTTGTCAAGAAATGTACCTGCCAAATAAAGACCCCTGAGCTGAACATCTTATTTCATATTTCACAAAATTACGTGCAAGGCATTCCATGTGTCAAGCTAAGACTATCAGCACATGACCAATTAAAAGACCTGTAGATTAAGAAGTGCACAAGGACCAATATTGAGGATCCTTGGGACACTAAATAGAAACATTTCAAATGAACACATAAAGATAGTTGTTAGGAAGTACAAGCCACACATTTCAAGCCCATGTGAAAAAAGGCCCGGGGGGGGGGGGAGGGCGGCGGGTGAGGGGGGGGGGTGAGGGCGGGCGGACAACTCCAACTTTAATTGGGTGACACTAACCTAGTAACTAATTCAAAGAAGAAACGCTTGCACCGAACCTAGGATGGTCCAAAGGGTTTTTTTTAGTATGGTCCCATTGACTTACGAGTCTTTAGTAAACCCAGGTCATTTAAGTAATTAAATTGAGGAAAATTATAATTAAGGTGCGAAAATTCACAAACAAGGCCGAAACTCTTTTAAGAAACTTTCAGATACCAAGTAAATGGCTTTCCATTTATAGTCAATCTAGGACGGGGGATTTTCGTAATTAAAATAAATTAAATTAACTTAATTAGTTTTAAGTTGAATTAGTCAAGATCCGTTCCTAAAGACTTAGACTCACGTTCAAACACTAGAAAACTCAACGGACTCCAAAAATAGTGAGCCAAACGAAAAGAAAAAAGGAAAAGCTCTCTCGATTCTCTTAGGCGATTCAAGGTATTTCTTCAAGTTTTTCGTTGCATGGCAAGGTGGGTGATCTCGTATATTCAAATCTACAGAAGGTATGGGTTTTATCTCTTAGATCCTTTCCCTAAGGGCCTTTTCAAACTCTTTGAATTCGTGAATATCGAAACTAGGGGCTAGTCCCAAGACACTATTGGAACGTCCATTATCCTAGTATCCTTGTTTCCGATTCATTCTAGAGTTTGTATAATGTAATCTCGAAGATGTTTGTTGTATGTTGGTTTGGGTTAATTGATCATCATGTGTAGGTTTCTTGATTATTAAATCAATGGGACCTTACGATTAGATTCGTATAATTTGAGAGTATTAATGAAGATAAAGAATGTGTTAATGTCTAATCATGTGTTCGAGCAAGAAAGATGAATTTGTTATAGTTTATTGATGAAGTTGAATTTACTGTTATAAGTTGTTAATGAATTGTATTATAGTGATTTTAATGTAAAAAGGTTGAACTTACTAAAATTGGAAGGGTTTATTTTTTATTTTTAAATTATAACACAGATGTGAAAGGTTGGCTTCTATGCCATAATTTGGCAAAAATTGGCTAGTAATTAGAATTGACCTTACAATGTATTTAATTTAAAAATATGGTGAAAGTTGGCTTACATAACTAATTTAAACCAAATTAATCATGGACCAATGTAACTTTGAATTCATAAACAAGGGTATGCTTGGGACAGTCCCAACATACATTTCCAAAGGACCTTTGAATACAAGAGTAAATTGAACAAAGTTCATAACTCATAAAGATTGCGAATATATATTAAAACTACCCAATGTCATTGAAAAAGTAAGGTTGAGTAGCAAAACATAATTAAAAGTTTAAGAATAGAACAGTGACAGAATGAGGGTGTTTTAAAAGAGGAGCAAGTCTCACTCCCAATAGGCAATTATTGATAAAGATAATGACATAAAAGGGTGCTTAATAATCGTGAGACAAATTCATTTAACACCAAGATAATAATGTAAGGTTTTTTAAATTCACATTCATCAAGGAAAGAAAGGATGACGGTTATCCAAAGAGTAAGTAAAACTCATACCTAGAAGCCAAACTTCAATAATGTTTGATCACTCTCAAAGATGGTAAAGGAAAAAAAGTTGAGCAAAGCACCGATAGACTCAGGCAGGAGCTTGTGCTTAGCACATGTAAAGACTCAGCGATGAGGATACCACTGGGTGGATAAGTAGTCTATGTAGGTCTCCTTAGTCTTGAACTATGTTGCCAGCATAGGGAACTAGCCAGGGATCACCTAAGAGAGCTAGGTAGGATGCAGTAGTTTCACTCTTGGCCGGGTGAAAACCACCCCTTTTCGATGTGGGTGTAGACATGGATTTCTACTTTCTATCACATGGATCTATGTCGATTAAATGCTCAAAGAAAGTATTCGGTTCACTTTAGACGTGAACCACCACTGTTCGGTGCTGGGAAAGGACATAGACTTGGTCACTTAGCGGTGTGAACCACCATTTTTTAGTGTGGGGCAAGGACACTGAATTTCCATGTTTAGTCTCACCCATGACCCCCCCCACCATCCCCAATCCATCGTCTAGGTACACTGTGATCGTGAACCATCCCTTGTCGGGTATCCTGGTATAGAGCAGGCACACTGGATATTTCATGTTGGCTCCCTGATCTTAATGCTAAGATTTCTTAAGAATGTAGAAAGAAAGAAGAAGAAAAGTAAGTTCACGCGTGATCTAAGAAAGTAAGGGATTAAGGATATCAAAGAATTAGTGGATGGATAAGAATGAAGTTTTTTAAAAAGTTATTGGATTGGCCCACAAATCAAGTTAATGCTCAATTTTCATGTTAGGCAACATGATCAAATAATGGGCCATAACCACCAAATAAAACTTGGCTTATAAAACTTCCTATTATGTCAATAAAGGAGAGTAAAACATAATGTAAATCAATGCCCCATTATCTCCATTAATATGAAAATGATGATAAGTGGTCTAGCCCATAAAGATTGGCTTATCAAAGTTCATGCCCAATTTAACAAGAATGGAAAGAATATAACTTGTAGTAAGGGTTAGCCAAATCAGTGTTCCCTAGTCTTTTGGATTTGGTTACTGGATTCTTTGTAGTATGAGACTACAAGAATCATTAAAACATTGTAAGTTAGTAAAACCATACGATTTAAGAGATCTTTGTGAACTACACAACAACAAGAAGAAAACAAGACTGATAAGAAAACTAAGTTTGGCGGGAAGGAAGCTCTCGGGTTTGGAGGGAGCAGGCAAATTTCAAAAATTTCATTCGGGTTGTTCTAAAAATTATGTCCATGATCTCTAAGGTCTTTTATGTTCATATAGAAAATGAGTTTGTGCTTTTAATGCATTAAATATGTATTATTCATCTATCATTCACAATAACGATTTAAGAAAGCTAGTGACTTCACTTCCACGAAATGACATGTCATGATTGTTATAGAAGGCTTTCTTGACATGCATAGTCTTATGGGTTTATGTGCATATACTCATACTTGTACAAAGGGGTGTAAAACCCTTGACTATTACATTTATAGGCGCAGGTCAGAGAGTAGATGAAGCTCATGAAAGCAAGTTGGATAAATGATTCTCCAGACTTTTGTAGGTCCTCTTGAGGTTCGGGATTGCTTACTATATTTCTAGCTTAGTACTTTGAAATAATAGTTGATGTTGTCCCTAGAATTTACGATTTCGACTTTATTCAAGCTTTGTATTAAGGTCGTTTGACAAAAAATATTAAGTATATTGATTTCTTCATTGAATTGCCTAATCGATTGTAAATGGTTGTTTAGTTTGAGATATTAGAATAGGACTATATAGTTAATTATATGAAGTCTAGTCAATTCATTATGTGCTAAAAGGTTTAAATTTTCAAAATTAACCTATATGTGATGAAAGCTAAGGAATAGGCTTGTTGGACCTCTTGAGAGGTTAACGACGCCGGTGTTGCCTTAGGATTCCGAATCAGGGTGGGACACAAATTGGGGGCGTAGGTGGTGGGGAGGGTTACCTGAACTCAAGCTACTCACAACTATAATCACACTTAGAGTTTTTAAGAAGAGAAATTTTTATTTTAAGCAATTAGTGTTGAAAAAATGTTGAGGAAACCCCTCTACTTCAACCAACATAGCTACTTCAACCAACATAGGCCAGTATGAAAATGTGTTTATTGTGATGTATCGAGAAAGTCACAACTTTCCAAATTGAGTGTTGACTGGTTATGTTTTCGCCAAACCTAATTGCTTAATTATTTCATGTGGCGTTGACACTATGTTGCGATGGATGTTAGGTACTTGTAAATAATATAACGTATTGTATTTAAAAAGTAAGAAAAGAGGGAAACTCTTTCTTGTTACAAACTAAGTTATGAGAAAATTGTTTGATATATAATTGTGTTGGATTGAGATGAGATTGAAAATAAAAAGAGAAAATATTTCGATATAAAATGTGAAAGTACAAGTGGTGTTTGCATGATTTCTGAATAAAGATAGAATGAGATAAAATACCTCAATACATATGAAGGTTGTCAAAGTTATGTTTTATGGAGTTAGAATAGAGATAAGAAAAAAAGAGATTTTTTTATATAATCTAAAAACGTGAGAAAATTATTTTTGTGATTGTTTGAATAGATTGTTGATAAAAAGATTCTTTGATACCAATAAAAAATGTGAGGTTGTAATTTTGTGTAATCATACTTGAGTAGATGTGAAAATCGAGATGATGACACTGTTATTTTTATACTAGTATTGAAGCACGTGTGTTGCACGTGAGTGCCAGGCTATAACACTATTTTTAAGATAATATAAATATTATTAAACAAAAAATTTAAGTAAAGTATTATAAATGAAATAACAACATGTAAGTTCCTATGAATAATGTAAGGTGGTGTGAAATCTCTCTATGCCCTTTAATTATATTTTATCAGTTTTATCCTTTTTTTAGGATTTTTTTCTCATTTTAAATTGTGCGATATGTAAATGCAAAAAGTCACTCTTAAAATCTCTTAAATACACCTTACATATACACATTCTCCCCCATCCTCCTACAATTATCTACTTAGTTATTGTTTTATTGTTGGAATTCATGGTTTTCGGTATTTTTGAGTTAAGGGTATTATCGTTGTTTAACATTCAAACTAGGAGGTTTTCAAATTTAACAGAACTTCAAACTCACTAATGACTATATGTTACACATGACTTTTTTAAAAAGAGAAAAATAGAAATCTTAAAAAATTCGTAATTTAAAAATGTGAAGAAATCCGTCTATTTTAACGAATAAATTAGGTTAGTATGAAAATGTGCTTATCGTGCTTTATCAAGAAAGTCACAACTCTTCGAGATAGTCAATATTCATCAGAAAAGTCACAATTCTATGAAAAAGTCACACTCTTTCAAAGTGAAAATGTGTCCACTTTCAATAAATATAATATCAAAATTAGAAATATATTAAAATGAGTGTTTTCAAAAGAACAATAGAATACTTAGAAATTCATTAAAGCATCAAGTTTACATTCCATTTGAATTACTTTTGTCTACTAAAATGGAAATAGGAAAAAAGCTTGCATTATGTAAGTGAAGACTTTAGTCCTCTAGATTTGGAAAAAGGTAAAATGAAGGTTTTTGTAGACCATATGCATTTAGCTAAGCTTATGTACAACCTTGGCAATTGCTTAGGTCCTATGAAGACATTCAAGACACCTAGTTTGGATAATAAAAACTCAAGTTGAGTTTTTCACAAATCTTTAGTCAATAAGTCTTTCAGTTGATCATGTATTTTCCTGATAAAGTGACAATCTATTTCGATATGTTTAGTTCTCTCATGAAATACTAGATCTGCAGCTATTTGAATAGTCGCTTTGCTATCATAGTAGATTGATATTAGTCCTTCAATCTAATTTCCAATTCCTTAGTAGGTTTGTGACCCAGACTACCTCAGTTGTTAAGCCTGCTAAAGTTCTATACTCAACTTTTGTTGAACTTTTGCTTGGATTTTCGGGCAATGAGAGAGTCACCAAGTTTGAGGATGTGACATGTTACAGTCTGGCCCAATTAGCATCACAATACCATGTTAGTTTAATGTCCTTCTCTGGTCACATTAGTAATCCCATCCCTGATTGAATCTTTATATACTATAAAACTCTCAATGCTGCATTGTAATGTTTCACTATAGGTCTCTGCATAAACCGACTTACTATTTAAACTGTGTAGGCAATATCAGATGGTTAGTTTCCCAATAATTCTTATTGTTTTACATTTTCAAATAGTTCAACCAACTCAGTTTCCCCATGATCAGTCTACTCAGCTTTATTCAATTTTATGTTACACTCTGAAGGAGTAAAAATTATCTTTCCTCATGTTAAACCAGCTTCTGCTAATAACTTTATAGCATACTTCCTTTGGTTTATCAAAATTCCCTTATTTAATATGCTAAATTCAGTTCCTAAGAAAAACTGTAACTCTCTTAAATTTTTTATTTTGGAAGATTGACGGAGTATTAGTTTGGTATCCCGGATCAATTGTGTCATTGCCACTTATTAGAAAATCATTAACATAGACTAGTATGATTACCTTCTTTATCCCTGGTTTTAGTGAATAAAAGTAATAGTCAGAGGATCCTTTTGTATCCGAATTTTCATGCTTTATAGTTGAAGTAATTGTCTTGAGTACTGTTTGAGCTCATAAAAGATTTGATAAGCTTACAGACCATAGGTGTCTCCCTGGACCTTCAAACCTTTAGGCATCTCCTTCAAGACATCTTCCAACAAATCCCCTAGCAAGAAGGCATTGTTGATATCCATTTGGTACAAGGGCTAATTCTCTACAACACCTAATGTAATAACAGTTCTAACCATCACCATTTTCATAACTAGTGCAAAAGTTTCTTGCTAACCAATAGCCGGATTATATCCCTTTGCTATCTTCCATAGCTTGCAATTCTTGCTTCATAGAATCAACTCATCTTGCATATGTAACAACTTCTTCATAAGTTGTACTCGTGGAGATTTTGCTATGTATGCTCGATAGGGGAAGAAACATGTAGGTAAGAAACATAGTTTGTTATAGGATGAGGAACTGGTTTGATGACTTTAGTACTTGTGTGATAATTATGATGCCATGTAGGTGGTGTAGTGCCCTTAGTGACCTTAAAAGTAGTATGTTAACATGTAGTTTAGGAACCAGTTCCAAATCAGGTTGGTCAATACCAATAACAACATTTGGTGCAGGGTATAGATCTATAGTAATATCCCTTTCTCCACCATCTGGAAACAAATCACCACCACTACTAGCGGAGTCTATAAGGGGTTCAACATGAGTCAAATGATTATCCTCCTCATTCATCCAAGTGAAATGGCAAAATAGGCAAAGAAGTAAGAGTAGGAAACTCTGAGATGAGCCAAAATTTTCATGAAAATACATTTTCATGAAAAACTATATCTCGACTAACCAACAACCTTTTGTCATGTAAATAGAAAAGGTATAGCCCTTTTTGGTAAAGTATCCCAAAAATGCACAAGCAGTAGCTCTATGCGATAACTTGTCAACTTTGACAACCTTAGTTGCATAGCATAAACAACCAAGTACTCTCAAGTAAGCAAACACAACTTTGTATATCTGAACTTATATGGAGATTTTCCCTTAAGCCTTGGTGTATTCAGCCTATTTAGCAAATAAACTGTAGTTAAAACACCTAAAACCATTGTGAGTAGCTATTTTTAGGGACCCATACATCAAGATGTACTATATCAAATATACTACTATTTCTAGTACAACTCAAAGAAATGGCAGCCTAGTTTGTTTTACCACAGGGCAAACTGTGCATTCATCCTTAATGATGTTGTTCTATCCTTCCAGTCCTAATGACATCTTCCTGAGAACATTTATGAGTGGATGTCCTGATCTCTTGTGCCACAATAAATCTTCTTCTACATTGTGTAAATTAAGAATCATCATTTTTGGTCCTTTATTAGTGTCATGATGAATATTGTGGTCCAACAAAATATAGAGAACTTCAGTTTCTTTACTAATCCCCTTTACATTCCCAATAGAGTGATCCTGAAACACTCGAAACTAAGGGAAAACTTTGATCAAACAATTGTTTGTTGAGTTGTGATACAGACAACAAATCATACTTGAAATCACGTACCACGAACATATCTTTTAAGACATCTCTACCGTCCTATTTATACTTCCTAACACGAGAAATTGTAGTGGTTTGTCCATTAGTTAGATGAACTTGCTTTCTATTTAGAAAAACACATGTCGAGTAATACATCTAATTTTGAGGCAACATGCTTAGTTTCTCCTGAATCAACTAAGCAAATAAGCTATAAGACTCATTCAATCCCATTAGAAAAGCAAATAAGCGCATATACTACGCATGACTAGTATACACCTATGATTTATCACAATCACACGACGATGGACGAACAAGTGCATTAAACTCATCCCAAAGTACACACAATTTCGTAAAATAAGTAGATACACATGAAGTATCATGAGTAATTGTACAAATTTATCTATGTAATTGATAATCTTTTCATCCATTAACTTTGTTGAAATGAATGTGATATAATAGACCAAAGTAAAACATGACTCACCCTTTAAGTCTTTCAAAATATTAAAATAAAATTCATAAAGTATTATTACTTTTGTTAATTAATGCCTTCGACAAGATAAATAATTGTAATAAGGTAAAATATAAAATTTACCCTTAAGATTAGTATAATTCAAAACAACATTCTATCAAGATGTAATATATACATATGCCCTTTAACTTGTTTTCTAATCACATTTATGCCCTTCAATTGTGGGTGTGCACAAGTATACACTTAAACTTGTGCAAAGTTGAACAAATATACACACATTTCCTATATGACAACCTAGATGTCATTTTTTGTCATACGTGGTGTGCTACGTGTATTGTGCCACGTAGGACTCATGTGTCTACTTTTTTAAGTACAAATTTAAGTGTCTACTTGTGCATATCCAAAGTTGAAGGACATAAATGTGAAATGAGACTAAGTTAAAGGATATATTTATGTATTGTGTCTTCTATCAATTATCTCCATTGTTTTAATAAGAAATAAATAGAAACATAACTCACTATGCTCTCAATCTTACCAGAGAGCTCTTTTTTATAATGAGATTAGTAGGTCTTGGACATATGACCTAACCGGGTTTGTGCAACCACTTATATAACCAATAGACTCAAAACCTTATGCTTATTTTAAGATGTGTCAATTCATGTATTTATATTTATTAAATTAAAATTTAATTTCTATATACAATGTAATTTTCTGTTGATGAGGTGTCGCTCGACACCCCTAGACCAAAGGTAAGTTCCCCCTGTATATATATATATACACAAATGTAAGTAGTTCATAAATCATAGATTGAGTAAATAAACAATCTACTAATAAAATAGATTTATAACCAAAAAATATTCATTTTTAAGTAACTTTTATTATCGAAACTAGTGTACCTTCACAAAATAGGAGCAATCAATTTTGTTATTTTCTCTCTTTTTAAAAGTATTGTTAATACTAAATTACTACACTAAAACTTAGTACTATTAACTTGCCATAATAAAAGATATTTTATGAAGCTACGTGGCAGTCTTTCATTGGTCAGAACTGCCAATATTGACGTGTTTCTTCCCACAAAAAGGGCTAAAACCTTATTTTATTAGCACAGAAAAACAAAAACGAAAAAAATGTTAACATAGCAAAATTCCCAAATCCAAAAATCTCGCCGATCCGTGTGCTTTGAAGATTAGAAGAGAAACGCACATCAAATTCTTTTGTATTCTTGTAAGGTAAAAATGAGTATATTTGCATGAAGATTATTATTTTTTCATTAGATTGGGTTTATAGTGTTGTTTTTATTGTAGTTTAAACGTTTTATGAAAATGGGTTTATGTTAGAAATGGTTGATTCCAATGTCTGATTTTGCAATTTTATAATCCAGGGGCAAAATTTAGGGAATTTGGTAAATTGGGTTTGCGTAAAGAAATGATTTTTATTAGATTTTCAACTTGTGATAACAATGTGTTCTTTTTTTAGTAGGTGAATCTTGATTTTTGATTACTTTTCTGCTGTTTCTGTGTGGGTTTTGTGATGTAGCTTTTGTTCTGTTTAGGTATGATTCAGTTATATGTAAAGTTTGATAATTGGTGCTCATGATGTTGGTTGTCTTATAGGTTCCTCTTGTTGGGGGAGTCTGACCTGGAGTGAAGCTCTGCATTTTAATACCTTTGAGGATGAAGAATATGGAGCGTATCGCGAATATTGCTTTGTTAGGTATGGTTTCTGTTGATTTTGATTCATGCATCCTTTGTTGTTAATTGGAGAGGCACAATGTAGGTGAATGATACTTTGCAAGATGAATGATGCTAAGTATTAACTTAAATTTTGCACCCAAGAGTACGGTTTAGTGATTAATGAAGTGGGTGGAGGCAAAAAAAACTAGGCAATATCTCCCCATCTATCCAAGCAGTCTTGGACAAAGTTACCTGTTATCTATGCTGGTGGAAGGTAGCTACGTACCTGGTGGAATTAGTTGAGGTGCACGGAACTGGTCTGGATACAACTATCATAAAGTAAAAAAAGTAACTTAAAGTTTTGTACCATTTAATTTTCTCTGCAGCTGCACTCCTATCTTTGTGCTGTTGGAATTTGCGTAGACATATACTGTAACTGTTAATTTATGGTACAGTAGGTTCCACTCAACATATTTAGTTCATTGAGTAGACATATATGGCAGAATGGGTTCTTAATACATTTTTGCTTAATGAAAATACATGTATCTGATAAAAAAATATTTTTACCATTTTCTCATGTATTGGATGTTTGTTTCATCATTTTTCTTTGTTGAGGGTATTTCTCTAAGGATAGTTAGCTTATGCCAATATTAGAAACTTGCATGTACCCTCGAGGATATTTTCCTGCTGCCAGTTTTTTTCTCTTATTCTTTTAAACCCCTTTTCTCAATGCTTGTTCTTTCTCGAATAATATATGCTATCTGGAGATTAGAAAGTATAATTAGGTGGTCATGGCAATTTCAAATCACTTCTAAATTTTATGTTGATGCAATTACCTTGAAACTCTTGCTTTTTTGGTGGATTCAGGTTTGAGTCTGGCACCACTGGTGGTGAATGTGGATCCAAATGTAAATGTCATTGTAACAGCCTGCCTTACTGTCTTTGTGGGTTGCTGCCGTTCTGTTAAGCCTACTCCACCTTCGGTATTATCTTCCGGACTCCAAGTTGTAGTTTCCCTTTTTTTTTTCCAGTCCTGTCTGTTTTGATATCACCTAAAATATTTGATTGCTGTTCTCCAGGAAACAATGTCTAATGAACATGCAATGAGGTTTCCCTTGGTTGGAAGTGCAATGCTCTTGTCATTGTTCTTGCTTTTTAAATTCCTGTCAAAAGACCTGGTTAATGCTGTTTTGACGTGCTACTTCTTCGTACTTGGCATTGCTGCACTTTCGTATGTTCTCTCCGTATGGATCATTCTGCTATGCTTAATATATTCTATTTCAAGTTACTGAACAGTACTTTTTGGTGCATGTGCTTTATGTCATCTCTTTCTTTGTGGCTTTACAGGGCAACATTGTTACCTGCTATTAAGCGTTTTTTGCCAAAGAAGTGGAATGATGATCTCATAATATGGCACTTCCCATATTTCCGCTGTAGGGACCACTTTCTTGTCTCTTCTGAAAATGCCAATTGAACCTGCTAGATGAATCCTTGGTCTTACAATGCTCATTTTAGTTATTTAATTTCCTCCTTCTCAGCTTTGGAGTTTGAGTTCACAAGGTCTCAGATTATTTCTGCAATTCCTGGAACCATTTTCTGTGTATGGTATGCTAAACAAAAGCATTGGCTAGCTAACAACGTTTTGGGCCTTGCCTTTTGCATTCAGGTTTGTCAGCATAGCCATCTAAGTTACATTTTTCATTTTTACTGGAGCACCTGTTTTTTCATTATTCCTTCTTTCAACTTGTTTTGGGTGAGGCGTATTTGTTGTATCCCTTTTTTCTGCTTGCAAAAGTCAGACACTCAGTTAAAATACACATTTCTCCTGTGTTTGAGATTTGCAGCTGTTATTGTTCCAACACTTCTTATTCCATATTAACAAAATCTTCTGTGCATGATAAGCTGCCAACCCTGCTAGTAGTAATGGGTTGATGGCTAATCTGGCTCCTCTCTCATAATCAATTTCATTTACTAACTAAAAAATCTTATCATTTGTTCTAAGAAAATGTGGTTTAGTACTACTCACTAGTCCGGTGACTGAGTTTCTGATATGAAGGTGTTCTGCTCTTTTGCTGGCTGGCTGTTTATTGCATCATTAATAAGCAATTGGATATTCGCTTATCATATAATTTGTGAGCTTCATGCTTCACACACAGTTTGTGTGGCTTGATGTGTTATTATATCATTTGTCCTGACAATAGAGTCTTAAATTTCTTCATTTTCAGAGGCCAAATTCACATGGACTTCCTATTTTGAAGATAGGTTTAATTTAGATGGATGTTGTATGATTTAGGTAGAGTATATTGTATACTTCCTCCATCCAATTTATGTGATGCACTTCCCTTTTTCATCCTTTTAAAAGGAATGGTATTTTTTTGTATTTAGAAATGTTTTATTTAACTTTTCATTTTACGCTTAATGAGATGGTTTATGGTCCACACCAACATCTACGGTTTGTTTTAGAGACAAGATTCAAAAAAAATTCTTTCTTTTTCAAACTTCATGCCTAGCCAAAGGGAATCACATAAAGTGGGCAGGAGGGATATATGCCAAAATGGAGATTATCATACAATTGGAACAAAGGAAGTACCAATTTAAGACTCATTGACTCTTTTCTTTTTTATTTTAATATGTACCCTTTATCAAACTAGGTGACGTAAATGGAGAGGTCAACATTCATATAAATAACTCGCATTTGTCTACACTTGTTCTAGGACCAAGCATAGTTGTACTTGTCTATCTGCAAAGGCGACCCACCTTTACGTAATTTGGATCCGTGATGGCACTCCGATGCCTTTCTTTATTTTATTTTCTTATTTATTGATAATGGGAAAATCTCATTTGATTGACCTTCATTATGATTTGGAGAATATGCCAACCCTCGATAGTCTCCCATTAAACAACAGGACTCCTTGTTCAGTGTTGGGTTTTTTATTGACATTGCACCCCAGACCCACTCCCACATTGGGTCCTTACATTGAGCCAACGTTACTTGTTATTACTATTTGTATGCTTTGAATGAATGGATATTTTTGCAGAGCTGAAAAGTGTTTGGTCCCCTCTTAAGTCTCACCATGTCTACCTTGATGAATGATATGGATTTTCCTCTGCCCTTTTAATTTCAGGGTATTGAAATGCTTTCACTTGGATCATTTAAGACTGGTGCCATACTATTGGTAAGGGAAGAAATTTGTGTATTATATCTAACTGTACATGGTTCATAGGTGTTATTCTGTTTATGTTTCTGGCCTTACACCAAATATCCCTTTGTTTTTCCTGATTTGCTTCTTCCCAATATCCCTTTGAAGAAGTGGAAAAAGAACTTCATGAGATATTTCTAATGATTTTATATTATATTAACCCGTAATGGTAGAATTTTTTAGGCTTCTTTATGGCGTTCTTTAACATAGGCATTACCACTTGCTATACAACTTTCTATATTCATTAACTTGTTGCTGATGTGGAATGCCCATGGCTTTTGAAAAATGCAGACAGGCTTTGGGGTATGACATTTAGGGTTTTTTTACCCCGTGATGGTCAGTTGCAGCCAATCTTTTATGCTCTATCAGGTGTTGTATAGACCTTTTTATATGTAGCTGATTCTTTAAATTTTCCATTCCACACCTTTGTTAGTTACTGTGTCTCCTGATTATAAAATTGCTTTGTCTGCAGCTTTTGTTTCCCACAGCGGATGCTAAACGCCCCTTCTCAATGCTGGGTCTTGGAGATATAGTTATACCAGGTATAACCTCCATTCTCATAAAAAGCCATTTCTGATTTTTGAGCTGTGCTATTTGTAAATAGCTACGGATGCAACTTTACAAATTATTAGCTTACTTTTTGTGACTAAACCAGATAGATTAAATATAATAGAGGGATCCTCCATCTAAACTATGAGGTTTGGGGTTTGAGACAGAGGAAAAAGTGGAGAAAACCACTGTTGGTCCCTCGAGAAGGAATGAGGGATGAGGTTTACCATATTGAAGAAATGCTTCATTTCTTTTACTCTAACTACTGAACTTTATTTGGTCTTCCACAATTGCTTATTATTTGCTTCTTGCGATGGTCTTGCATCATTTTTCGTTTGCAACTTCTTCTTTGCTTGACTAGATACACTTGGTAACATTTGATCACTTCAATTTTTCAGGCATTTTTGTAGCATTGGCACTCCGTTTTGATGTCTCCAGGGGGAAGGAACCCCAATACTTCAAGAGTGCATTTTTAGGATACACATTTGGTTTGGCACTCACAATATTTGTTATGAACTGGTTCCAAGCTGCACAGGTTGGTGTCTGAATTGAACTTTAACACTTTATATCCCTTGCAAGAAAGCGTTGCCATTAATTGTTGACTTGACATTTGTTTCTTTTCAGCCTGCTCTGCTATATATTGTTCCAGCTGTAATTGGATTCTTGGCGGTACATTGCATATGGAACGGGGATGTGAAGCCTGTATGTTTTTCTTGACAATCTGTTTTTACCAAGTCTAATAACTGACTTTTCTGTTTATGGCTCTTGAATTCTATTATGCTGTTTACTCCCATTTATTTACTACATACTTTATGGAGATTAGATTTCCTCGTCAGATGTTTGGGAAAAACACTTCTTCTAGAACTATGTTGCTCGGACTCTCCGAAATTGTTGCTGCATCCGTGTTGGACTCGTTAAAATGCACTACTCTTGTAGTATCAGACACGCAGCCAGAAATTTTTGAAAATGCATCTAATGGCTTTGGTTAAAAACTATATATAAAGTAGGAGAAAGGAAGGTTTCTTGCAGTTTTTTCGAGTGAAGCATATTATGATCAGAACTTTTTTCCTGCATTTTGAATTGATAATCTTTGATAGAGTATGAACCAAATCTTCACTACCTTTTATATGAAGCAATAAGACTTGGTTTCTATTACATTTCTGTTTCGAATGCTGAAAACTGTATTGTTGATATTTTTGTTGAGCAGTTGTTGGAGTTTGACGAAGGAAAGACAAAGGCCGCGGAAGAAGCTGAAGCCAAAGAAAGCAAGAAGGTAGAATGAGTCTTTAAGTAGACAAACTGACATTAAAGAGACAATGACCCTCTAATTAGGCTCTATGTATCGCCGTGGATTAATAGTTACACAAGGCAGCAGAGACTGTTGGTTAAGCAACAAAGTTTGTTGTATTAGATTTTTGAGACTGACCATCAATACTACTGGCCTTTTATGTTATACCTTAAAATTGATATTATTAAATGTCAATTTTCTCTTTCATTTCAAGTAAAAAATATAACTAGAATTTATAGCATTTAAATGGTTATATACCAAATAAAAACTACATAAAATCACTTGAAAGTCTTAGACGAAAGTTAAGAGGCCAAAGGGAGCTTTGAAATAATAATCCTAAGTGATAAGTTAATTATTATCTTGTTAATGGGTTGACTTATGATGAGCATATCTCCAAATACATTGAGAGTTAGAAGACTTATAACACATCAAATTGAAGGACTTCAAGTCTAGTTTTCATGATTGTTGGAATCATGGTTGAATAAACAGCCTGCAAAATGAAGTTGATTGACCATGACAAATTCATAGTTTTGAGCCCATAGATTATGTGATAACTATGTTTACCACTAATTTAAAATGCATCATTTGAATTTGTTCATTACATACATTTCAAAAATATTTATATCAATCTTATTCGCAAATTTTGAGGTATGAAAAAAAAATACGCACATATGCAAGATTTTAAATATGTCAAATTCGGTTGTCCGTAATTGAATTCTAAAGAGTTGTTATTATCATTAATAATTTAGATTTAAAACGTATTTTTAAGTAACAAATTAGTAAAGCATTACTGAGAATAACATTCAGTTATATTGTTCATCATCAGAATTTGTCCGAACATACCTCATTTGAAGTTGAGGAGATATGGTTATGCAATTCTAGGTGTCTTGTAAGATTATTTTGGTTTGAAGTGTTGGACAAAAAAGAGGAGCTTATTGTAACTTATGAAATCTAATTAAATTTGACTTTTGAAGAAAGCTAATAGTCAACGGTTCGGGTTATGGAATGAGGAAAGGACAAAAACACCCCTCCTCAAACTATGAAAAGAAGAGAAAACTAAGAATTTCAGAGCAAACGTGTACAGTTTGAAGCCTAGATCGTGCGGCCATTGCAGTAACACTAACGTTCCCGCATAGTCACCTGACGGTCCGCGCAGACTACGTAGTGCTCACTAAAATAGACTTAACTTTTAGCACATAACTCGAATTGACGAACAATCAAATATGTTTGAAAGAAAACTCTGAGACCTGCCATTAGGTTGGTATTAGGTTACAAAACTCTTTGTATGCTATGAGTTCCTTATGGACTTGATTTACATCTAACACACTTTCCACACTTGTAATTGGGCCTTAGCACCCATGAACAATTAGGAATTAATCACCGGGTCTGAACCTAAACACGTACGAATTTAGGTTGGGTATGAAGCATGATGTAGTTAATATAAACGGGAAAATTTGGGATTTTATTGATGAACTGATAGAATACACAATAGAAAGAAATGAGGAACAAGTTTTGACTATCAAAGTGCAAAATCAAGGATTGGACATCGAAGTGTCAATATCTTTGGTATATGCTAAATGTACACAAAGTGAAAGACCAGAACTATGGGATTCCTTGGAGGATTTATCCAACAACATCAGAATTCCCTGGTTAGTCGGAGGAGACTTCAATGTGATTAGAAATGAAGAAGAGAAATTAGGAGGGCGTCAAGTAACTAATGGGGAAGTTATGCACTTCAATAATTGCATTAATGTATGTAATTTGGAGGATCAAGGCTTCAAGGGTACGAAATACACTTGGTGGAATGGGAGAACAGATGAAGAATGCATTTTCAAACGATTGGATAGAGTTTTATGCAATGAGAGAAATTGAACATTTGGTGCGGAGTGGTTCTGATCATACTCCATTGTTAATTACTCAAAAACCCAGTAGCGAGAAAGTAATAAGACCATTCAAATTCCTAAACTTCTGGATAAAGGAGAAATCATTCATGGAAGTGGTTCAATCAGCAGTGGAAAGCAGATTTTGAAGGAAGCCCCCTTTTGTTTTATTACATCATAATTAAAAAGGGTTAAGAAGGCGTTATCTCAGTGGAGCAAAGATACCTTTGGTAACATCTTTCAGGAGATAATCACTCTTGAAGAAGTTATAAAAGTGAATGAAACACAGTTTGAACTGGACCCTTCAGGAACTAACAGAGAAAAATTGCATAGATCTCAAGCGGAGCTAAGGAAGAATTTACAAAGGGAGGAAGAATTTTGGAAGCAGAAAGCTGGAACGGAATGGTTCAAAGAGGGAGAGAGAAATACTAAATTCTTTCATACCATTGTTAAAGGAAGGAGGAAAAGGCTGAGGGTAAATAAAATCCAAAACGAGGAAGGAGAATGGTTAACCTAACAAGAAGATTTGCGGAAGCAACAATAGATTTTTAAAAAAACAATTCACGAAGCACGAGGACAGCGAAGATTTTCATCTACTGAAGGAATTACCCGTAGTGATAAATGATGAGATGAATGAACAGATGCAAAGCATGCCAACAAAGGACGAGGTCAAAAGGGCAATAATGGGCTTAAACAAAGTCAGTGCAGCAGGATCACATGGTATGAGTGGAGATTTTTCCAACATAATTGGGATACCATAGGAGAGGATATTTTCAATATGGTCAAGGCATTCTTCAATGGTGCGGAGGTACCGCGGTTCATTACTCACATAACTCTATGTTTCATGCCTAAAGAAATAATGCGTGAAGTACTTGCTTCATACCACAGAGGCTCAGAACTTGTAAGTAACTTCGGAAGAAAATTTTTTCCCAAGACTTATCCTGAAAAGACTTCCTGCAGCGAGGTTAGAGGGGAATTTTATTCCCGCCGAAGCACCCCCCACTGTGTTTTGTACAAGGGAGAAGTATAGCGAAGAATGTATTATTGGTTCAAGAAATTATAACAGAAATAAGGAAGAGAGGGAAGTCTCCAAATCTAGTAATTAAACTAGATATGATGAAAGCATATGACAGAGTGGAATGGCTATTTATGACCAAGGTACTGAGAAGACTAGGTTTTGGTGAAAATCTTATTGATATGTTGTTCTGATTGATCAGTTCCAACTGGTACTCTATCCTCCTAAATGTTCAGCCTAAAGGATTTTTTAAATCATCGAGAGGACTGAAGCAAGGGGATCCTCTATCACCTACTCTCTTTATATTAGCATCTGAGGTCATGTCAAGATCTCTAAATTCTCTAATCAAGAAGAAAGAATTCAAGAGGTTTGCAGCCAGCAAGTGAATCACTTGGCCTTTGCGGATGATATGATTATCCTATGCAAAGCAGAAGTACGAACAGTGCAGATGATTACTGAAACATTAAGGAAATATGAAGATATTTCTGGCCAGAAGGTGAATAAAGAGAAAAGTGCTATCTATTTGCACCACAATGTTTCAAGAGGGGATGCCATAATAGCAGAAGTAGCAACATGAATTCTAAGGAAAGAATTTCCTTTCACATACTTAGGATGCATAATTTTTTTATAAAAGAAAAACGCTTATTATGAGCAAATGATGCAAAGGATTGGAGCCAAAATGCAATCTTGGAAAGGAAAATTGTTATCTTATGGAGGCAGAGACATTCTAATCAAGCATGAGCTTCAAAGTGCACCGATCCATTGCCTATCGGTTATGAATCCTCTACACAATGTGCTAAAGCAACAAAAAATGATGGCACAATTATTTTGGAGCAACTGCATCGGAGGAAGAGGAAGACACTGGACAAAGTGGAGTAACTTATGCCTACCAGAGAAGTGTTAAGACCGAAAATAAGTAGGTGTAAACGCGGAAGCTAGCAAAACAAACCATGAAAGACTACGAGTAAGAAAACAACGCGAAATATACCAAAAGGCACAAAGATTTAACGTGGTTCAGTCAATCGACCTACGTCCACAAAGAAGATGAGCAATCCACTATAAATATGAGAGCACAAAATACAGAAAGAAACAACCTCAACCAATCACTCAATATACATGGAGGTTCACACAAGTGAAAAAGATCAAGGCTGGTGCCACAATCTCCCCTAACCAAAATCTCAAGCCTTTAAGACTCATTGTGAATGTTGATTAGGTAGAAGGAATTACTTATTTATAGAGTCCTAAACCTTTTTCCCTATAAGAGAAGGATTAGTATCCAAAACTTTTCCTAAAGGAAAACATTTATGGTAAGAATTTTAGGGCAAATAAACACCAACAAATCTCCCCTGGCCTGAAATTTTGACAAAATAAATTTGTCTACCTTCGGCACTTAATCTTCAACAAATTTGCTTTCTCTCCCATAATTCTTGAAAATTTGTCTCAACATAGAGGAACCTCTCTGAAACATTTCTCTAACAAAATCTTCATTACTGTTCAAAAAGGTTGCGGCTAGAACTACACCCGTGTAAAGATGAACACCTCCTTCTAACCTGGTTTATCATCGATTACGAACCACTAAACCTGACTCCATCATTGAATTGGTTCTAATACCACTAGTTAGGACAAAAAATAAGCAGGTGTAACCGCGGAAGGAAGCTAGCAAGCAACCCATGAACGACTACGAGTAAGACGACCGCGAACATACCAAAAGACACAAAGGATTTTAAACGGGGTTCAGTCAACTCGACCTAAATCCTTCAAGGGATATGAGAATCCACTATAATAGAGAGTAAAAATACAGAGAGAAACAACCTCAAACCAATCACATCGGGAATACATGGAGGTTCACACAAGTGATAAAGTATTAGCTTGTGACCCACAATTATCCCTCTAACCCAAACTTCAAAGCCTTTAATGACTACATTGTGAATGTTGATTAAGTTAGAGAAGGAACATTCCCTATTGATAGAGTCCAAACCTTTTTCCTATAAGAGACGGATTAGTCAATCCAAAACCTTTTCCGAAAAGGAAAACTATTTATGTGTAAGAAAATTTGGGGCAAATAAAACCCCAACAAATCTCCCCCTGGCCTGAATTTTGACAAATAAATTTGTCTAACCGTCTGCACTTATCTTCAACAATTGCTTCTCCTCTACATAATCTCCTTTGAAAATTTGTCTCAAACAGAGAGACATAGAACCTCTCTGAATCAATGTCTCTAACAAAATTCTTCATTACTGTCAAAAAGGGTTGCGGCTAGAATACACCCGTCAAGATGAAAACCACCTCTTCAACCGGTTAATCCATCGATTTCGAACACTAAACCTGACTCCATCATTGAATCTGGTTCTGATACACTAGTTAGGACAAAATAAGCAGGGTAACGCGGAAAGCTAGCCAAAGCACCTCGAAAAGACTCCGAGTAAGAAGACAAGGGAAAATCTACCAAAAGCACAAAGATTAAGTGTTCAGTCAATCGACCTCACATCCATAAAGGATAGAGCACTCCATATAATATATGGAGTAAAAAAAAAGAGAGAGAGAGAGGAAAACCAACCTCAACCAATTCCTCGGAATACATGGAGGTTCACACAAGTGATAACGTATCCAGCTTGGACCCAAAAAGTTATCCTCTAACTAAAAATCTCAAGCCTTTAAGACTACATTGTGAATGTTGATTAAGTTAGAAAGAACATTCCTCTATTTATAGAGTTTTTCCTACAAGAGAATGATTAGTCAATCCAAAACCTTTTCCTAAAAGGAAAACTTATTTATGGTAAGAAATTTAGGGCAAATTAAACCCAACAAGAAGGAAGGGGGATTAGGATTTCGATTAATGCATGATCTTATCAATGGCCCTATTTTGTAAGCTATGGTGGAACTTTTGGACCAAACCTTCAATATGGAGTGAATACATGAGAAATAGGTATTGCAAGAACAATCATACTAATTTAATTATGTGGAAAGTTGAGGGAGGTGGACCACAAGTATGGAAAAAATGCTTCAAGCAAGGGACCTCATTGAGCATCAAATCTTATGGGGAATTAAGAAAGGATCAACCTCTGTATGGCATGATAATTGGACAGGCTTGGAGATCTCTATACCATCACGAGAGTAGATTTTGAATGGGATGATAGCTATACAAAAGTTGAAGAACTGACTAATCAGGGAGAATGGAATGTAGAGGTGTTGCAGGATATTCTTCCTCTAGAGTTAGCAGAATACACTATACAACATGTCCACCCTCCTACGGGTAAAGAGGAAAAAGACACCCTGCTGGATGTTGGATTCAGGGGGATCTTTTATTGTTAAGGCAACATGGCAGTATTTAAGGCACAAAGAGGAACCCAACAAAATCTATAAGTGGATTTGGACAAAAGGGGTTCCTCTTAAGGTGGCCTTCATGATGTGGGGACTTTGGAAATTCAAAATTGTTGATGATAGACTTAGAAGATGGGACTGGAAGGGCCTTCTAAATGTTGGTGTGTGAAACACCTGATGAGGAAACACTAAATCATGTGTTTCTTTGATCCTTTACTGTTAACAGGAACCTGATCCTATTTTTGCTCTTTTGCAGGTCTAAGCATATCAGGACTCCAATTAAGAGAAGTTATAATGGTATGGTGGGGAGAAGATACAAAAAAACATTGAGGCCTTTTTATAGAGCTCTACCTAGCTTTGTGATCTGGGAGATCTATGAAACACAAAGGGAAGAAAACATCAGTGTCACGAATCATATACATGTACGTGTTGTTGCACTTGAGACATCCAAGGAGGATAGGAAATAGTGATTAGCCAGGTTTGCTAAGAGAGTTAGAAAACTACAGGCCTATGATGAAGGTAATAAAGGTATTGCGGGAATACCCACCAGAAGGTTGGCTACAGCACAACACCGATGGAGTTTCACGAGGAAATACAGGCCTAAGTTCTTATGCATTTTGCCTAAGAAATCATAGAGGAGACATCAAGTATGCAGAGGGAGGAAGTATGGAGAACACCACTAACATGTGGCGGAAGAAAAAGCTATCCTAGAAGCATGTAAACGTTGCAAATAGTCACAGTATAATCAAATCATCATTCAGACTGACTCAATGCTTATGTGCTAGGTACTTAAAGAACAATGGCTAGTCCCATGGATAATAGCAGAAATGGTGGATAAAATTAAAACATGCATGAAAGATAAACAACATATTTTTCATCACACTCTCAGAGAAGGAAATAAGTTAGAAGACTACTTAGCCAATAGAGTTATCGATAAAGGAAACTGCAGATTCTCAGATATCAATAGTATGGAAGTAACAGGAAGGAAAATTATCAACAATGACAAATTAAAATGTCCCTATTTGAGGATAGTACCAATAAGGAGATAAAAGGATGGGGAAGGCTACAACATAAAAAATGCACAAGCATTATATTCTTTTGGGATTGGGTTTTTGCCTGAGGAGGTGTAAGGTGGTGTTTGTGCTTTGATGGACTGAGATTATTAAAATAAATTCTCTAATTATTTTTTTTTTAAAAATACACTTATGAAAAATGATTGGAAAAATCTTAGCATGTACTAACTTCTAACTTCATCAAAATGATATTTTGATAGTAAAAAGTGACTAAAGAAATTACTTGGACAATTAAATAAACAAACTATATCTGAATTACAGTCATATCCCAATCTTATGTGTTTTCATAAGTACAAGACAGTTTCAAACATCATTATAGAAAACATTATGACTAACTGGCCCTAAGGAAATAATTGCACTAATAGAAAATGTTGGAAAAATCCTAACAATAATTCATTGGAATGAGGTTATGATAGAAACAAACTATTGACATTCCTATGCCCTGGCACGGATAACTGTTTCTCCAGATTTATTGCATGCTCAAGTAAGAACTTCAAGAATTGATGGAGCTCTGTTGCGTCAGATCTACGCTTGGGACTACAAAATGGCATAACCTTGACATTCTTTAAATTTTGTAAGAAAACTTTGAATATGTTCTCTTCAAGGGAGAGGTACTTATCTTCTGGTAAATCAGTGTCTTCGACCTCAAAAAAAGGATGGTACTACAAATACCGAACAAGGAAAAATCAAGTTAGGTTGTAAGCTTTAAGCTTAACGACTATAATAATGAAATTGAAGTTTTTGAGGCTGCAGAGGATCAATAAACATTTGATATAAAATATATTGTGAATTGAAAACATACCGGCTTATCAGGAAATATCATCAAATTTTCCAAATTATGAGTTGACCTTAAGAGGTTGTCTAGCATTGGGAAGGAAAGTTTTGAAATACGGGAACTCATCGTCAAGCATCTGCATTCCATCAACGGTAAGGAAACGTGTTCCTCTTCCAACATCAAATTGGAAATCACCTGAACAAACGAATGAGATGATGATAAACATAAAAAGAGCTCTATTCACAATCAACTTAAAAAGATTAGAGACATTTGGGACTGATAACTGACCTTGATAAACCGGGATGAGAGTATTAGCTCATTAGCAGAACGAACTCTTAGCAACAGATCTTTCTCTATGTTTAAATCCATTTCATTATGTTCATCACAGTAGAGATTAAAAGTGGCATGGTTCAAAGACGGCATGTTCCCGAGCTTAATTTTCGTATGACTTAAAATCCCAGTAATCGTCAAATGTTCAACATATGGAGCAACAATTTCTAAGCAACATATATCACCTTCGTATGAATACCACTCCGTATAAGGGAAATAATGTTGGGTCAATTGCAATCGCCTAAATTTTGGAGAAGTCATGTGCAAACGACTAAAACCAAAAAAGTCATGCAGCTCCAAAGATTCCAATTGAGGACAATTTGATATTTGTTTAATGTTTTCATCCAGGAGATACAAGTTTTGCATCTTTAAACTCTTCAGAGATGTCCAATTTAGTACACAATCTTCTGATAGTATGCAATACTCGCAGTTCAGTGTTACAATTGATGAACTACTGCAGAGAACTTGCGGCAATCTATAGGGTTGGGGCGGACTCGTATCAAGATATCTGTAGCTTATATTCAAGCATAAATCCTCCACTTTTTTACTCGTAGCAAATTCAAGCCACTTGTCAATTATGGGATTATAAGACACAACATCATTATCATATGTGAACACAATGTTTAGACTGAACTTTTTAATGCTAGAGCAGCTAAGGAGAGGTAGTACATTATCTGTTAAGAAAATAAATTTGTGCACCGTCTCTGTCGAGCTATCTGAACGACCATACTCCTCTTCATAAACAATGTTGTCGATACAAGTCCAGAAGTATTGCCAATCTTTAGAGAGAATACTTGTTCTGAACGCCTCTTTTATGGACAACCGAGAAAGAATTCGAACAATGAGACCCTCAGGTAGTTGGCTGATCCTATCAATTTCTTCACATTCTATATCAATCTTTGTTTTTTTCTGAGACGAATTTTCAATAAGCAGACTTTTGGAGTTTCCATTATCACGACAACCTCCAGATAATTGGTCTTGATTGCTCATAACTTAGGACTGTGAAAGGGAAAAAATTATAAGACATCAGAGATAAAGTTTACTTGTATATAAAGCAAGGTGGGTGGGGTGGATTGAAAACTAATTGTTTTGTTATGCGGGGCGAGGAGCGACGGGTTGAAGTGTTCGCGGACTCGTGTGAATTTTCCGCACAAGTGCTCCGTCCCGCCCAAATTGTCATCCCTAATAACAAAGTTATAATCTTCACAAAAATCAATTACTACAAATAGGGGTGCTCACATGTCGGTTACTGGTCAATATCAAAACCAAACTAACATAATTAATTTTTGAATTCTCAAAATTAAATCAAAGCAAATGTAATATACATTAATCGATTTGGTTGTTATCAATTTTTGTTCTATTCCGTTCAGTTTTTCGGTTATTAATCATACACAAAAATAAAAGGAATGGTTCATTCAAATTGAAAAAAAAGGTTATAACAATTCATCAAAAACGAGAAATGGTTAGAACGACCGATGTTATTGAACTTTTGATTACTAAATTTACCTATGAACATAAAAGTCTTCATAATGCATCATTTTTTGCCTTGAAACAGAGACAGACAGTTTTAAGTCATATAAATGAAACTTTTTTTGTGTTTTATAATATATATTGCTTTTTAATTAAATACTAATTTAAAATATACACCCAATAACATAATCGTCTCGTCTTGAGACCTTTTGCTTTATAAAAGAAATCAAAATTAAATTGTGATAAAACATATTTAAGATCTTTAAAAGTGTTTATAAAAGTAATATGTTATGTATATATAATAATAAAATATATGTATATACAAAATTTATCAGATCACTTAAATTATTTCTTTGGTTACTTTGAACAAAAGTAAAAAAACTATTGATTTTCAAAATATCTAAAACCAAATGAAACTAAACCCAAATAAAATTGATTTATTGGATCGTTTTGATATAATTTTTTTGGTCTGGATCGATTTTTGTCCGAATCGTGAACACCCATAACCACAAGTATATGACCAACAATAAAAAATAATTTATTCTTGAAAAGTGATTGCCTAAATAACAGAGGGAAGGGGGAGGATTTAAAATAGAAGAAAATCTATAAAAAATCAACTCAAATAGAGAAGACCAATCCGCCACATTAGAAAATAAAGAGGAAAATATGATCAATAGAACAACTCGTATAACGGAATAAACACACCATGACAGGCACACACCACTCAGGCGTGAAGCGAGGAGAACTGAAGAGATGAATAAAGAGGGAAGAGTAAGTAGGTTTTATAAGAATGAGACAACGGCGAGAATGCAAAAATAACATATGTAAACGTTACAACCCTCTTAAATAGGTCAAATTCAATGAAATTACCAAAATGCCCCTTATTGCATCAATCAATATTACCTCGAGCATGCCAACAACCAATATTGACTCTCTACACTAGGACAACTAATATGAACCCTTTTCAAACAAAATAAAAAATACTATATGTTTTCAAAAATACAAAATTAAACGAACATCAATCCCAAATAAAATCGATTTATTGAATTGTTTCAATATATTATTTTGGTGTGAATCAATTTTTATCCAAATTTTGAGTACTCTTAACCACAAGTTATACTGAGGATAAGACCACCAATAAAAATAATTTATTCTTGAAAGAATTGCGTAAAAAAGAGGAGGGGGGGGGGGGGTGCTATAAAAATTCAACAAAAGGAGAAGTACAATACCCACATTTGAAAAATAAAGAGAAAAATAGAATAAATAGAACTAACCTTGTAGCTGAAAAAGAAACTAAGCAGCGAGAGCAAGAGAGAAGTGGAAGAGATGAAAAAAGAGGGAAGAGTAGGTAGGTTTTATAGGAATGGGACAATACTGAGAATGAAAGAATAACACATGTAAATATTAAATCCCTCTTAAGTAGGTCAAAGTCGATGTAAATCACAAAAATTCCCCTTATCGCATCAATTAATATTACCTCAGTAATGCCAATGGCCAATACTGTCTCTTTACACTAGGATAACTAATACGACCCCTTTTCAAAGAGGCCTCCTTTAAGACTCTATTAAGATAAATCATTTAATATGGATAAATACAAGTTACAACAATCCCCATACAAGGAAAAAGAAGGTTTTCCCTTAAGATAATTTACACATACAATAATAATGAAAGCAATCAACGACATACTACTGTTGAACTCTTTCCGAGATCTTTTATTTCTTTGAAAAGATAAAAGAAAGAATCTATCTATCTATTGATATTGGTAAACCTAACGGATTCTTTCAATGTATCATTTCTAAATATAATGAAATTCATAGGTATATAGAAAGAATCTATTAAATTGCAATTATATTTTAATCATATTTCAATCATTAATATAAATGATAAATAGGAATCACCGCTAAAAAGTACTATACTCTTGATCGTGAAATATTGATTGTTGTTGAACCATGAATGACATTCCTTTTACTTTGAATATAAAAAGGTATAAGAAAGAGGAACTTTCACATATGACCACTTAAAAATAGTCTAATTACTCTCCATAGTTATAGTTTAATAATTACAATTCGTAGCTACATGTTATAGGGAAGAGAGAGACGAGTGAGACTAGGAGAGAGGCGAGAGGAGAGAGAGAGAGGGAAAAGAATGGACGAAAGTGGAATTTTTCATATTAATATTAGGTTAGCTAATTGGGTGTTAATACCCTATGTATTGTGTATATAAGGGCAGATATATTGTAGAACTGGCTGGTCGGCGTGTAGAGGAGGTGAGCGATTTTAGGGAGAATGAGGAGAAAAGCCAGCAGAGTGGGAGAGGGAGAAAGAGGCGCGTGAGTGATGCATAAAGGGGAGAGAGGTGAATGTATCTGTATATCATTTAGATAATTGTAATCTTTACAATTGTTTCTATTATTGAGTTAGTCTGGGAAAGAGAAGAGGGCGAGCGAGGAGGGGCAGAGGTGTGATTTTATATGTATAATCGGTTAGGTCATTGTATATATACATAGGATTTGTATATTCTGGCGAATTATACCTAACAAACAGGGCTAATTATACCAACTCGAAATGACCACGTAATTAATGCACAATGTTAGTGACCAGTGGTAATTATAGCAAACAATAGCTATGATGAATAATTAAGCAGTATAAATTTGCCTAACCGCATAATTTTCCCTATGAGAAACAAGGAAGATTTTGAGGAGTGAAATATGTTTGATAATTTCTTAATGTTATTATAGATTAAATGATGTATATGTATTTCACTTTAATACTTGCTTTAAAATTTATTTCGTTTAGTTTTTTCTTTCACTCACTTCTGTAGATTTATGTTCTTTATGGAAATCTTCTCCCATACATGGTCAAAGGTAAGAGGAATATGCAATCTCAATATATTCCATAGTTTGATCAAAGTTATGTAGTTGTGTTTTTAAAGTTACTTTGTATATATAAGTAAAATAGAGAAAATTTCAGAAATATCAAAGATAGTAGATATAATAAAGCTCGATTATTCAGAAAAAAATAGAAAAAATGCATTAGCACCTCCAACTATGTCCGAAATCTCAGAGACACACTTATATACTCTATACTAAGGTTCTATAAGGGAAAATGAATCCGTGGATTGACAAATCCATTCAAGATTCAGGCAACCAATATTTTCTTAGTTAGGACCAAGATCATTTTAAGAGGTCCCAAATCCTTCTTAAGGGAACATTCAATGTTTTGGCCCGCCCAAATTACATCTTCAAAACTTTTGCGTATTAGTGTTGGACGAGGAACAAAAGGATCTCATAATGTTGGAGGTCAAATCCCAGCACTTGTCCATTTTCAAAATAATGGTGAAATGCACAAGTACACCCCCCCTAGGGCTATGATACCAAACGACGGCAGTCCGACAACAGCGAACGATCCCGCAGACCATCTTAACTATGTTCGTTCATTACAAGGTTCCTCTTGGTAGCTTTAGTGCACCTTTTGGGCTTACTTGAGCCGGTCAAAATATTTGTCTCTCACGCGCGGCCAATTTCGTGTAGTCAGGGTGTGTGGTCATGTACGACAGAAAAGGGTATACAAATTACACAAGAAATAATTCAGGGGGTAATATGCGGAGCTTCTTTTAGTTAAGGTGTTCCCTGAGATTTTGGTCATAACTTTAGAGGTTTCATTGAGCATTTCC
Source organism: Solanum habrochaites (assembly GCA_027704765.1). Classification (NCBI taxonomy): domain Eukaryota; kingdom Viridiplantae; phylum Streptophyta; class Magnoliopsida; order Solanales; family Solanaceae; genus Solanum; species Solanum habrochaites. The sequence continues at coordinate 52,846,599 of JAKWJA010002499.1, read as the reverse complement.
GGGTACTATTCAATAGATATGTGACTTGAGAAATTACAACCTACTCCTACAATTGGAGCAGCTTAGGACATTGCTTCCTACATGTATTAATCTCTATTAATTATAGAGTTGCAAATGTGGTAGCGGTGGTTCTAGAATGGAAGATTTTGGTGAAGTACATAACTTAAATGGATCTCTATCAATTCTAGAGTTGCAAAATGTGGTTGATAGGAGGGAAGCTCGGAAGGAAAAAATGACGGTAAAGGAACATTTATCAAGTCTAGTACCTTTGTAGACCTTTTCTCCCTTTTACAGGGTGAGATGAATGTAAGTCATTATCGTGGATTTACTCTGCTGACATATGGTATTAAAGGCCGTGAAATTCACAAACTGAAAGAGACATAATCGATGAGCTACAACCAAATACAAACATAAAAGAAGTCAAAATCACCAGATATAGCCAGTGAAATTCGGGGGCGGGTGGAATTCGGCGGCGGTCTCGAACAATGGTGTGTGTTTACTCTGATTCTGTCTCTGAGAGTTATGATATAGGCACTGTATCTGATGTTTAGTGATGCAGTCTAACACACCTATATAGAACCATTGTGGATTGTCCTTATCTATTCAGAGCACTTTACTCGACGCAATTTGAAACCAATACAGCCAAGCTTCTCAAAGAGCCTCACCATCTTCTCCTGAAATTCGAATATAGGCTGATTTACTCGAATTTCATTCAATGCTGCTGGTAACAAGGGAGCTACCTCTCTCATGTCTGTTTATAGAGTCGAACATTTTTTTTCGGTCCATCATGCGCTCCGATTCGTTCCTTCCTTATCAGACTGTTCCTCCTCTCTCGCAGAGCTTGATCATGGACGATTGCCCATTTCTAATCCCCTCTCAAGTAAAAGGGATGCTCTCTTTGTTAGACCGAAAATAAGCAGGTGTAATTGCTGAATCTAGCAACGCAAACCTCGAAAGACCACGAGTAAGAAGACAAAACGAGAATTCACCAAAGACCCCAAAAAAATTTAACGCATGTAAATGCCTTGTGGGTCGGTCAATCGAAAATTCGCCAGTACATTTATACAATTTCCATTAAACGAAGAGACTGGCGAGCACTGGACGCAATCGCCAAACTGGATACTTTTAATATGGAGTACAAAATCAAGGAAACAAAACCTCGTACTACATCAGTCCTCGGAATATACATGGGTAGGGTCCTAGTTTCACACTCTACAGTTTTATCAACCCAGATATCACGCGTGTAACCCATAAATTTGCCCCTCCTAACCTAAAAACTCTCAAACCCTTAAGACTACATTGTGGAAGCTGATTAATTAGAAGGAACAAGCCATCTATTTAAGAGTCCTAAACCTTTTCCTACAGAAAAGGATTTATCAATTCAAAACCTTTCTACAGAAACCTCTATTTATTTGTAAGAAATTTTGAGGCAGAATAAAACCCAGTACAAATCTCACCTTCCCCCTTACCGAGTTCTTGACAAAATAAAATTTGTCACCTCTTCCTTAATCTTTCAAGCAACTTGCTTTCCCCTCGGTCCATAATCTCCTTTGAAACAGTTTGATTCCTCAAAAGATGCGATAGCACCACCTGCCCTATCTTTCTAGCGAAGATCTCTTAAATGAATTCTCTGCAAAAATTTCGTTAACGTGTTACTGTCAAAAAGGTTTGCGGCTAAAACTCACCCGTCAGATGGATCCCACCTCTTTCGAACCTGGTTCAATAATCGATTATCGAACCACTAATCCTGACGCCGTCATTGAAGCTGGCTCTGATACCACCTGCTTTTGGAGCTGTCTGTTCTTCAAGTCCCAGCCTATCGAGAAGCACTGTATAAACGCGAAGCGATGCAAAGAACCCCTCAAAAGGACCACGAGTAAGAAGACAACAAAGAATATACCAAAAGACACAAAGATGTGAACGTGGTTCGGTCAACGACCTAGCGTACCACATAGGAGATTAGTCAAGTCCACTATTAAAAAATAAAATATGAAGCTACAAAATCAAGAGATAACAACCTCAAACCATTCACCTCGAATACATGGGAGGTTCACACAAGGATAACGTATCAAGCTGTGACCATAAATTCGCCCTCTAACCAAAACTCTCAAAAAGCCCTTAACTAACTACAGTGCGTGGAAATTGCTTATTAAGTTAGAAGGGACAGCCTCTTTTATAGAGTCGCTAAACCGTTTCCTACAAGAATAAGGATTAGTCAAATCAAAACCTTTAGTCCCTACAGGAAAACCTTATTTATGGTTACGAAATTTAGGGCAAAACAAAAACCCAACAAATTGGTATCTCTAGAAGCGCTAAAATGTTTAATCTTCTATGGAGGGGAATATGAGCAATATGGTATGTCTAAACGGAAGAAACTACAACATATGGAAAAAGCAAGATGAAAGATCTATTGTTCGTGAAAGAATTGCATCTTTCCGATTTTCCTCTGCTCATAAACCCGAGAATGTGGACCCGATGAAAATTGGGAATTTGAGCACCGCAACAAGTATGTGGATATAGAAGCAATGGGTTTGAAGATCAGTTCTGCAACCATATTGTGAATGAGACACATGCTGAAACCTTTGTGGGTAAAGTTGGAACCTTGCTTACGCTTCAAAAACTGGCAATAACAAGTATTTCTTGTTAAGCAATTATGACCTTTAAAATACAAGGAGGGTAAGTCCTATTCTTGATCATTATAAATGATTTTCATGGGTTCTGATCAGTCTAGCTAGTGCAGGAAATTGGGTTGTGAAATTTTGTATGATGAAAGATCGCAAGGGACACCTTTGGCCTTCTTATACTTCTATACCGATTCTTGGGAAAACTCTTGTGTTTTCTTTAACAAATTCGGCAAACTGGTGGAAATGTGACTATGGAAATCAAAGAGTGGTTGTTGGAATGAAGAGGTTAGAAGAAAATCTCACGACATAATCTTCACATTCATGTTCTAGTGTTTATACCGAAGATCGTCGGGAGACACAATTCGAAGAGGATCGAGGGGGTATACAACGTACGTGTAAAAGCAAAGCAATCAGATTCAAGAATCCCAAATATTATATTTTATCATTTGTGGAAAAAAGGACATAGTAAAGTATTTGTAAACACTTGGAAGCTAAGATCTTTTATAATTCCTTAGAATGGGAAGAAACTGAAGAAAATCAACGAAAATAATGCTTGTTGGGCTGTTTGTCCATCTGATTACACTCCTCCTCGCTCTATAAGTGTGCATGGATAAAGACGTCATTCAATCCTCTTTTGGTAATCGATCAACACATCCTGACGTTTTGGAATTAGATTTCCTTAGCTACATCATCGATGTGCAACATGCACAAGAAAAGGACTTTCTCTAGTCTCGCCAATCATTCAATACTCTTACCTCTCTCTCTCCAAGAATTGACTTCTTTTTTTTATAATAAGACCTGCGATAAATACCGCTCTTGTCGAGCCTCTTCGTGTGCTCTAAACTATTAACCTGCAGACGCGCTGTGTTATTCACGATAAACTTCAGCACACTCTTGATGGTTTAAAGATGGGTTAATACTGGTGAGGTATAAGTGTGTTTGGTGTGGGTCTGGGCTCCTGTTTGTTTGAGACCTAATACTGGTTCACTTGGGGGTCGCTCCGTTGGGTCCGAAGGCAGCACTCTGGTGGCCCCCTGCAAACACTGCCGCCTTGCGCAGCAACATTCCATAAATTAGTGAAATCTACGGTAGGACAACTCGGAAAGGATTAGTGGGCTATTCATAATGACTTGTGCAATGGCCAATGAAGCTCACAAAGGCGCACTAAATTTAATAAGCTTCAAGAGGGCCCATGAGAAACACCATTCAACCTTTTTTTTGCTCCGTGACACAAGGATTGATTATTGTCGAGGATGACAAAAACTAAAAGCTACATCCCAATTTGGTGTAAAAGGAGCAGCTACTATTTACGCTGAATTTATCACGAATTGTGGTCACAAGAGCTTATTCATTGAAGCGAGTAAGGGATCCACCTGTTCTGGCTAAGAAGTATTTGCTTGCTTTGGTATTCACACCATCAAAGGTAACATTGGTCATTGCTTAGGCGGGAAACAGAAAAATAGTTTCTTTTCACAGTCAGGATCCCCTTGTCCCGGACGCGAAATTCTGAGCTATCTGTTCGTTAGAGCTCTAGTACCGTCCACACTCCCGATTTAGCGGTGGTCCTTGGGTTTCGCCTCACAGGTCCTAGCAATACCATCATAGACGGCAGTAGTCACCAACCTCTGTGACACTGTGACAGCTTTATTACTTGTCGGACTGTCCATGATGATCCTTCTCGCCAGATTTGGGTATATCCCTTTGAGGAAATTCCAAAGTATCAGTGCTTATGTGTTTAAACACTTTTTCAAGACCGTTGGTAACTGAGAGCATACAAAGTTTCGGGGAAGTGCATTAAGTCCTAAAATTATTTCATAGTCGGGACGTGATCATTGTGGTTGGCGAGTAATATTTTGCCTTCCGCTTTGAATAACTCCACGGCAAATCGCAAGGATACGTCCTCAAAAGACCTCCTCTCCAAAGACTCCTCATTAAATGGTTTTGCGCAGAGAGGCTGAAACAGAACTTTAGTTGGAGAGTTGATTGGTGTGGCTTTCCGAGGCTAAGACTTTCCAACTATTATACTTTTCTTATTTTTTTCTCGTTGTGCGCTGAAGCACTTAACACTGTCTGTGATGTTTCCATCAATTTGTCTCCTTTGTTGCTTGGATGGTGGACGTTCCAAACTGTGGGATCTTTGACTTTCCTACAGTTTTGGTTTCTGATATATGTTTCTTATGATTCACACATTTAAGTGTTTGGGTGTAATCTTGTGTACATCGCTGCTTTCCAAAGACTTCAGAGTTTTTCAAAATTGGAGGTTAAACACTAAACAATGTATCTTCATTGGTTATCAGTCAAAAATAGTTTGGATTCGCTTTTTAATTATCCCATTGATAATTCTCACCTCATTCAGGTCGTGATTTTCTGTGTTCTTTGAAATCAAACTATTGAAGATATTGACAACTGAGAACGGTGTAGAATTTCTCATACTGATGAGAGCTTATTTGGTGGTAGATCCAATTCCTACTATTATACAATCTTTCGGTGTGCACAGTAGAAACCCAAGTAATGATCAAGATATGATGAGGGAGTGTACGACCGTACTCACGGTCTTTGTTCTCTACTGATGATATGTGGTTGGATAATCAATCAAACTTCATGTTGTGGATGACCGCTTCAGATGCTCCAGAAACCTCTTGTTAGAAGATCTCTAGAGAGAAGCAAAGTCAACACCGTTATTCTTCCTTTCATGATGCTCTATATTCGCTATTTGTGGCCACTAATATGGGAGAACTCTCTGAAGGTGTATGTTTAAGTGTTCAGTTAGATATACATCAATAGAGATAAATGGAAAGAACTCCGTAATTGTACTACATCATGAGTTTGTTAGAAGAGTGGTATGTCGCAGGGCCTGAAGCCTGTCAGAGTATCCTCTACTTACTGAAGTCCATTTGGCCCTTGGCTGGAGGGGGAGATTTGTCTTGCGTTTATGGGGATCGGAATAAGCAGGTGTAAACCTCGAAGCTGTAAAAGCAACCTCAAAAGACCACGATTCAAGAAGCACGGAAAATTACCAAAACACACCAAGATTTAACGTGGTTCGATCAATCGAACCTACGTCCACAGATTGGAGGTAGCATGAGGCATCCACGATAATATGAGAGTACAAAATCCAGGAGAAACACACCCTCAGTAAACTCAATTCAACGATCCGTGTACAATAATAACACGTGTGAGTCACACAAGTGATAACGTATCAAGCTTGTGATTCCACAAATTCCTCCCCCCTATTACCAAAATCTCCTCGAAGCCTCATTGATTACATGTTAATGCTGGCGGCCTTAAATTAGCAGGACCAAGCCCTTTTCTGAAGTTCCTAAACCTTGTCGCTACAAGAAAAGGATTAGTCAATTCAAAACTCTTTTCCTATCGAAACCTATTTTGTAGAAATTTAGGGCAAAATAAAAACTCAACAATCTCCCTCTTGGCCTGAATTTTCTGCAAATAAATTTGTCCACCGTCTTCACTTAAATCTTCAACAACTTGGCTTCTCCTCCCCATAACTCTCCTTTTAAATAATTTATGTTTCTGCAACACAGAGAGCCCATTCTTCTGAACCAATTTCTCCAACAAAATCTCTGTTCACTGTAAAACACGGTTGCGGGTTAGAACTACCCCGTCAGAGATGAACACCTCTTTCTAACCTGGTTCAAGACTATCACATCGATTCATCGAACCACTAATCTTACTCCACATTGAATCTGTCGTGCTCTGATACTCAACTTCGTTAGGACCAGAAAAATAAGAGGGTTGTAAAGCGGAAGCTACAAGCACACCTCGAAAGACCACGATTAAAGAAGACAAAACGAGAAATATACAAAAGACAAGCAAGATTTAACGTGGTTCGGTCAATCGACCTACGTCACAAAGGGATGAGTAATCACTATAAAATATGAAGTACACAAATACAGAGAGAAACAACCTCACCATTCACTCGGAATTACAATGGAGGTGTCACACACGTGATAACGTTATCAAGCTTTGGGATCCACAAATTCCTCCCCATAACCAAACTATCAAAGGCACATTGATTACATTGTGAATGTTGATTTAAGTATAGACCAAGCCTCGAATTATCGAGTCCTAAACCTTTTCCCTACAGAAAAGGATTAGACTTACCCAAAAACCTTTTTCCTACAAGAAAACCTATGTATGGTAAGAAATTTAGGGCAAATAAAACCCAACACTCTTCCCTCTCTGAATATATGTTTCTGACTGCCGATTGCTCAAACCACTACTAAAATTTGACAAGGGTGAAATAGAGATCGATTGGCAATCCCTTTAACAATTAAAAGAAATGTAGGTTCTTCTTTTTCCTCATAAGCTTTCTTTTTTTTACTTCCTTTTGCTTTCACTTTTTAAAAATCTTGTTCAGCAAAATGGAGTGTCTATTGCCACATTGAAGCCAAGAAATTATCTTCAGTTCGAGATGAAAACTTTTATTGTCAGAATTAGAAGTCATAGTCTTGCAGCTAATTGTTGTGTGTTATATAACAACTAGATCTTGGATGGGAGGTATTGGATAAGTTTATCATTGCTTATTGGTCTATGCACTTACCACATTTTAATTTCACATCATAATTGCGAAAGACATCAGGGTGAGCTGTTCAAGATGTTTCAAAAGCGTAAGAATAAGCAGGCATCAAATCAATCGGTGAGTCAGTGGCCTGATGAGCTTCAAGATGCTGTGGAAGGCACTAAAAACTTGATGGAACAAGTCAATTATGAAGCTTTAAGGCTTAAGGTGGAAGGTAAGCATCAAAATCTTGCAGAAATTAAACAAGCAATTATCAGCAAGAATTTTTTTCTTTGCTTGTCTATTAGCTTGATTTGATTGTTGATCTGTTGTTGTTCGATCTTGTCTTTGTTGTTCTTAAACTTCAGTCAACTAAAATCATGAATGGATAGAAACAAAGATGCATTAAAGATATTAAAAAATGAAATAGATGTATCAGGTGTATAAACTATGCTTGATGCGGTAGAGGTATATTTAAAATCTAAGCCTCTTCCTTCTATTTTAGCACTCGTTTTGCACTCCTACTTTTCACTTTGTGCATTTCCAGCGCATTCTCCCGCTAGCTATCTCTATTCCACTAATTTAGTCGTAACAACTGGTATTTCTGCTTTTATGAACTGTCAATGAACTGTAAAGTGTTCACATCATCCGCCCTCATTGACACCTCGTAGTGCTAGAGGTATCATGTCCTTGATCGAGAGTGTTTTTGTTCCCTAGTGATAGTGTCGTCTTTCAGTCCTTGTGTGCCTACACTTTACGCGTATCTTCGATTATTATCCCATTTCAAGGAGAGTGTTATAAATCCAAAGAATAGTGGGTCTTCCATTTGATTATTCATGCATTAATTGAATTCATGCGTGTATAATTCCAAGGTGATATGAATTATACCAACAAGTAGTGTTTTGAAAAACATTATTGGGGCAAGTTCGGCGCGGGGCGTACCAAAAACACTTTGGGGCGTAAATTAAAGACGTAGATCCATAAGACGTAAGTCCTAAAATTTGCGGCGTAAACCCCAAACATAGATACACAAGTCCAGGGCGTAAAAACGTACGCCCGGAAGTTTTTATTTTTAATTTTTTTTCCCTTTAAATCATATTTTTATTATTGGTGTAATGATATTTCTCAAATAGTAATTATAATACTTTTTTTCTTCATTATTGATCATTAATACTTATCTCAAATCAAAATCACAAATAATTGAAAGGTTTACTTTTGCTTATTGTATTAGTAATAAAACCATAAAATTGAATATGCATGAGATTACGGCTCGTAGATCCATAGGACTTACGTCTCGTGTCTCGGGGCTTACACCTTTACATGTACTGTATAAAATGCCATGCCTCGTCTCACGCCCTCACCTTTTGAAACATTGATAATAAGAGTATACATGAGCCATTTGTATAACAACTGGGTGCACATGAGTCACTTCAATAACGAGGGGTATATCAGTCCTAAATGACAAAGTTGAGGGGTACATCAGACTCTTTTCCTTTAATTAATTAGTTGAACATTAATATATGACAGTACATCAAATATTAATCAGGCTCCAAAACCTAACACTCTCATCTCTTGAATATCTATGCATTGTTGATATACCTCGAATTCAGTCAATGCTGGAAGAAGGGCTTCCCTCATCTCTTTCTCAGCTTCATTTAAATGACCAACATCAACTCCATTCACTACCGACAAAAGTTTTTCGGTACCTCACTTCACTTCAAAGTCTAGTCATCTCCTCCTGCCATCAACTCCAGTCTCTTTACCTGCCCTCCTCCATCTCTCAGTTGATCATCGATGATTGCCCTAATCTCAAATAAGTAGAAGGGATGCCTTCTCCCATCTCTAAATTATCTATTTCCAATTGCCCATTCCTCAAACCACTCCTAAAATTTGACGAGGGTGAATACTGGCCAGAAATTGCGCATATCTCCACCATAGAGATCGATGAGGAATGCCTTTAACGATTAAAACAAATGTAAATTTTTCAACTATTATCTATTTACCACGAACATATATGTAATCAATCTTCATCTCTATCGCAATTCATGTACAATTGTTCTTATCCCATACAGTGAAGAGCTTAGTAGAATGAAGGAATAAAATATCAATCTACAAGAAAAAGCTGAAAGATGCAGGTATTTTTAATTTGGACTACATCTTCACAGTAATCACTTTCTGTAGTCAAATAAAACTATAATATTTCATTAGTTGTACATGGAATCATTCATGTAGAACTACCTCTATAATTGTACTATGTGGATTGGCCTAGAGTTCTAAAATTTTGTTTTAATTGCTTTTAGTATGGAGGTTGTGGCTTCCATGTCGTACATCTGACTATTGTTGGCTTCCTTGAGATGAAGCATGACTTGCTGCAAATGGAACATCCAGCTCTAATATACACAAAGGCCGGATGAGGACAAGACCATAGTTGTTTACACTTCAACTCAGTTTCCCTAGTATACGCATGTTGCGGAAGCCGAATATATAGAGAGTGATGAAATCACAACTGCTACATCTAAAGTAGTAATAATAGAATGAGACCACAACAAAAAAGACACCAGAATTAACGAGTTTCGCGTAAACTTTTGTTTTCTTTTGCTACGCCTCGGACACAACCATCAATATATTCACTCAAACAGAGTACAAAGTGAAATACTACACGAGGAGAAAGGAGAGCCAAATGCCTTAGGATATGTTAAGGCAAGTTAGAGGGTGTTACAAATGAATTAGGAGACTACCATTATAGGAGTGAATTCGTCTATTGATGTCATCCATGACATCACAAGATGTCAAAATGTCAAACATTTACCTTGTGAAATCAATTTATGGCTTCACCTAATATCCCTAAAAAGTTGCTATCTGGACTTTTATACCAATGAAGAATATCCTCCTAAACTACCATATCTTCTCATTAATCCATTTTGAATCTTGTCAAATTAACAAATTACACTTGGCAAGATTCTCCATTTTCAACTTCTCGCAAGAACAATTTTGATTGTGTCTTAACCCTATCTTCCACTGTTCAACAATGTTGATCAAGTCAAACAATGTTGAAACTTGAACGTTGGCCAGTCACCACTTTGTAACATATTGGAGGACATTGATACTGTAGATGAATTTTCTGCATTAGACTCCACCATCTTCTATGCTTTTCAGTATGAAATGATATCGGACGTCATGTGCTTCGTCGTGCATAATTAAACTTGGTTCTTTGCTAATTGAATCGCACTCCCTGACTATCACAAAATATTATGATTTCTTCTTGTCCAATACAAGCTCTCTAAGCAATACTTGAAGCCAAGTGCTTCCTTCGCCGCCTCTGTATGGCCATGTACTCGCCTCAGTGGTAGACAAAACAACTGTTGACTGCAAAGTAGACTCAACTAACTGGTGCACAAATAAAAAAATAAAAAAAACCAAAAAAATCTGCAATATGAAAACATAACCCGTAGTTGATCTTGTTTGGCAATCACCTGATAATATGAGTCACAATAACAACAAGGATATTGACTATCTTTCTGTTCGAACAATCAAACCAAATCTATAGTATTATGAATATCCCGTCGAATCTATTACAAGCCTGCAATGATCATTTTCCTAGGATTGTGCATGTACACTGCTTATAACCCAATAATGTTGTGAAATATCTGGCTTGTGCAAACCAGTGCATACATCAAGCTTACCAATGCATTAATGTGATGGTACAATTGAAATATATTCTCGTTCCGTTCATTATTAGGTGACATAATCACTAAGCTTCAAATGAGGAGCAAGCGGAGTTCTAACCGACTTCGTTTTTTTATTTATACGAATCACTTTAGTACTCTCTTCCAATATTCCTTTTGAGAATAAATAGAGTTTCTTTGAATGTCATCTCCTTTTATCTCCATGCCAGAATCTCTTTCTTTCTGCCTCACCAAATCATTCATCTCAAATCCTTCTTAGTGATCTTAGCTCTCAATTTCCTCTTGACTCTTAGAAGCTATCAACTACATCAACAATGGCAGAAGGTATATAAAGGAATTTATCCTTTCCCCCCCACAGCTTGTGCACAATTACACACAATGATAGTATTTGCTTCTATGCTACATTTGCGGCAACATAAACTTATCAAACGTTATACCATTGTCTAGAAGTTGTTTCAATCCGTACAATGATTTTCAAGTTTGCGCACTAGGATTTCTTTTCCATCAAATTTGAATCCTTCGGGCTGAGTCATGTAGATTTCCTTTCAAGTCTCCATGTAAAAATGCCAGTTTTTACATCCAACGGAACTAGGTCTAAAGTTAACTGTGCTACCAAGCCAACACCAATCTAATGGAGGAGTGTTTCACAACGGGAAGAAAACCACCTCATTATAATCAATTCCCTCCTTTTGAGAATATCCTTTGGCCCAATCTTGCTTGTGTAGCGAACATCTTGGTTAGGAAATCCTTCTTTCTTTGCAAATACCCCATTTGCACCCAATTGCTTTATCCCTATGGGAGATTGGCCATCTCCATGTATGATGTTGATGAGGGCTGCATTTCTTAGCCATGGCAATCTTTTTTTTATTCTTTTTTTTTTATGTCCTATTACTCCACTTACTTCTTGTGAACTTTGAGAATGGGCTATAAGTGGTAGGAATGTCCATCCAGTGCACTTGAGTCAGCACAAGCACAACATATATATGAGTCGAGCAGGGTTTCTTAATGTCCTTTTGGTTTGCTGGTTGCAATTTATCAAGGTGTGTGAGGTTCCTGGATGGAACCTCCTCTACGGACGAATGACTCATCCTTTCAAGATGGAACCTCCTCTACGCTGGCTCTCCTTGAAGAGGAAAATTTTCCTGTTGTTTTCTCGTTTGATCCCTGGTTGCCGCGAAAATATCTCCCTCAACCCACCTGCTTTGAAGTACCATCAATTTTTTTGTCTTAAGTGATACCTTATTGTCAGGCAGATTCATTAAGGTAACATCCCTGCTGAAATAACTTTTCTTGTATCTGGACACCATAAACAGGTATCCTGTGACTCCAGAGGAATTACCATAAATAAGCTTTCGTTGCTCGTGGGTCACTTTGACTCTCTTAAATGATAATATGCAATTGATCCAATACATATAAAAAACCATAATCTTCAGCGAAAAAGTTTTCCATACCATTTTTCAAATGCTGTCTTCCACAAAATAGCCAGCAGATGGTAGACGACTAATGAGGGGCCACACATAGTTATTGCTCAGCAAAATTCTTTGCCCAAGCCAGCATTGGACGAAATACATGAATCTCTCCAGAAGTTCGTTTCAGCGTTCTGCCACTCCATTCGTTGTGGTGTATTTTTTATGAGTGAAATGTCAAGATGCCATTTTCCTCCCAAATTTTCTAAAAAATTACCCATTTTTATTCGCCACCATTGTCTGTGCGAAAGGACACTTGATCTTTTGGCCACTTTGAGTTTCATATTGCCTTCCATTTGAGAAAAATCTCAATACTTCATCCTTTGTTTCATCGTATACACCCACAATCTTCGAGAAAAGGCATCACCACAGGTTACAAAATATGTGTTTCCCACCTAATGAAAGGTGTTTTGAAGCACCCCGAACATCCGAATGAACATATCCAAAAGACCTTTAGTATTATGATAGGGTTCCAAATTGAACCTTGTGTGCCCTTGATACATGTGCTCACAAAACTCCAAGTTGCCAATTTTTAATCCTTTTAGACAATCCTTGATCTGATACATTAAAGTTTTAAGGTTTTACTCCAGCATGCCACCAGCGACATATGCCACATCTTGGTCATGCGGCCCTCCTATCGTCATTGGAGTTGTTGCGCTGTCCCAATAACTTGACTACCTGATGTGGTACCTGTTCTTATTCTTCGAATTGCCTTCATTACACCAGTGCACCAGAACATATCTTCAATCACGCCATTACTGACAATGACTTTGAACCCATTTGATTCTAGTCTCCTAAGAAATGAGAGTTTATGCTTCAAATCTGGTACCTATCGAACATCTATGAATGTTCTAGCTAATCCATCATGGTTCTTAATCGGATTGAACCAACACATGCGGTAAGAGGATTATGTTGCAGTGTGAATAACTCCACATTCTCCTTCTTGTAAATACAAGAAACCAGTCCCGATTGCAGGACCACTATGATAACTACAATGAATCCATCAACCATACATCAGTGATTTGGAGGATCTGTTGTAACTAGTGAGTAATGGAATCCATCACAATCATCCACATTTGAATCCATGACAGCCTGCCATTATTTGGTTTGGCTTTGCTATTTCAACTTTGGGCAATCTTTCTTCCAAGCCCGTTTTCGCGCAAAAGGTACATTCATCTTTGTTGAGTCTCGATCTTGACTTGGATCTCCCTTCTTCGTTCTCAATAGAGTTTGAGAACGACTCTCGCAACTAGTGCTTTGCTTCTCCGCCTTTTGTTTTCTCTCTTTCTTTGATAATAACTGTATAAGCAGAACAAAATTCTTTGAGAGTACTCATCATTCCCATGCAATAGAGTCGTTGCAAGTTGCTCAAACGCATCGAGGAAGTGAACTTAACAACTGAAGGCCATTCTCCATCTATGTAAAGTCAACGTCCATATTTCACAAATCTGTCGCCCACATTATTTAAAGCTGGTGATATGACATTCATTGTGCTACCGGGAACATAAGTGAAGCGTAACAGTCTTTTTTTCTTTTCATGTAAAGTTTATTTTGAAAGTTTTCTCAAGAATTGTACTCCTCCATGAACCATAATTTATTTGCAGATTTTCCGTTCGTGGAGGGATACTTTTGTCTCTTGCAAGGGAAGATCGAATGCGTACCGCAAAGCAACACGTTGATAATCTTCAATCTGCTTCTCCTACACCGTCTGTTTCTTTCTTCAATGGCAAGTTATAGCCATTGTCGAAAAAAAGAACATTAAGGACCTCCCTTCCACATCCGAAATGTCCGACCCGTCAAAAATTGCAACCGCAAATTAGCATTGACACAAAAGTCTTGTCATAAGCGAAGATGCAAATGATGAGCGTATTATTGCATTGATGGGACTCATCACATTTTCTTCTGTCTCCCATGTTACTACAAATACTATTTACCTAGCTAACAATGTAAAGACCTAGGTAAAATATTTCTGATGTGGAAGTCAGGAGTATATTGCAACCACGAGATACTCAGATAATACTTGGCTCGGCTACCAATTGTTGGGAGCCGAATATTATAGAGAGTGATGTCACAACGGCTTATATCTAAACGTAGCTAATAAATAGAATGAGACACAACAAAAGAACACACAGGATTAACGAGGTTCGACAAACTTGTGGTTTACTTTTGGCCTACTCCTAGGACACAACAATCAATAGTATATTCACTCCAAAAAGAGTACAAGTGAAATATACAAGAGAGAAAGGGAGAACAAATGCCGTAGGAATGTTAAGCAAGTAGAGGTGTGCTTACAAATGAATTAAGGAGCTACCTATATATAGAAGTGAATTCTTCCTATTGATATCATCCATGACATCACAATATGTCAAAATGTCAACATTTACCTTGTGAAATCAATTTATGGTTCACATAAATTTCACCTACAAAAGTTGTTATCTTGACTTTTATACCAATGAAGAATTATCCTCCTAACTACCATATCTACTCATTAATCCAATTTTGAATCTTGTCAAATTTAACAACGCATAGTGTGATTGCTCGTTGACTTGGTGTTCCCGGGCATAATATTCGTGTGATTACAAGAAGGGATAGAGGTGGCAACACGGTAAGAAATATGCTAGTGAGAACCCAGAAGAAAAAGCTGAAAGTTATAGATATTTCTTGAAACGTTAGCAAGGATCAATACTGATTTGGGAAGTGAACTTTTTTTGTAAGTTCTCTTTGCTCAAGTTGAGAAGGGAAAGTTGTTAGAATTTTTTAAGAGGTATTTATTATAATGTTAGATTGAATATCAAGACTATGGATGTAAGCTGTAGTAGCTTGTATAGTTGTATTGTTGAAACTTCATGTCCTATGTTCGCACGACTTCAAAACGTGTCACTTGGGTTTAAGGTCGCTTCATTTTAAGCTTGTGGGGAATCTATTGCTCAAACCATAGCTACTGACCAAAACGAGTGGTGCTTCAATAGATAGATGTAAGTTATTCAATTTCCTTAGTATATTGTGATTTTTGTTTACTTCTCTTAGCTTGTTTCTTAATTCTTAATTAGCTTTGTTAAATCATTTTGGTTTCTTCTCTTTATATTTGCATTCAAACATTGTAAAAGAAATCTAGTACACTTAGGAATTTGAGATAATTTTCTCCAAAAAGTTGATTGCTTGATTTATATCAGTTGGATGCTTATTGCCTTTGGAGATTCATCACAATAGCAATTCATATATTCTCTGGATGACTTCAAGAATTAGATAACAAAATAATGATTTTCACTCATGTTTTAGTTACCAAGATGTTTATTTTATTGTGATAGTTTGCATTAGATGACAAAATAGATTTACTTCATTGGGACTCTCATCTATCATCAGTCCGCGAAACAGAGTAACTGGCGGGTCCAAAATTCCTTGGAACACCCAATATTAACCAAAGCACTTTCAAGAGAAAAGTTTTTCTATCTTGGAGAAGACATTGGAGTTGTCAAGTAAATGCATTAAGGGGAGTGTTGGAATTAATGCATTTACACCTTCATGTTTATTTTTTCAATACTGTTTCTTAGTTTTCAAGAAGTCTATTAGAATTTTGTAATACATGTATCTCGTAAATTATTATATAAGTATCTAGTTATTTATGTAATACCTTTGATTTTGCATTTTTATTAATACTAGATTCTGAGAACGTGCCTTGCACGTTTGTCCCTTTATTATTATTAAATTTTTATATACTAAAAAGTTAAGTAATTAAAAAGATGTTATCCTTCTCTCATTCTCTTTTCTTCTCATTTTGAATAGTGTAATTTCCTTCTATGATAATATCAAACTTAGTAATTGGTTCTTAAAAAACATATTAAAAATTTAATTCTCAAAGTGTTTTTACATAAATAGTGGAGAATGACTCTTCACATTGAGATTTTAATTTTAAAAAATTATGTGTATGAGAAATAATTAACATCACATAATTAGGCAGAAGACTATCCAACATTATCATAAATAAAAATTACTATCTCTAAGTCAAAAGTAACATTCTAGTTCGAAATAATTACTACTACCTATTTATGGGTCCAGCTCCAATCATAATCTCTAGATTGGAGTTTTGAACACTTTTTTCGGCTATAATTAAAATTTTACATCACAATAAATAGTTTTATTATCACTAGTGATAGACGTTTGATGCAGAAAAATTTAATAAATGTAAAAGATTTCGTCATGTAGTAACATATGGCACTACTTATGATCAAAACACTGTAAACATTACGAAACAACAACTTGAAAAAAAAAGCCATTACCATGATTCATATGGTCAAGTATTTCATCATTATAATCACTATCGTCTTCCTTATTTAACCTTAAAAAATTATTGTACACATGATTTATGAGGGCAAAGAATAATACTCCTTTCATAACATTACTTCTTTGATTAATTAATAAATGAGCAATATAAACTTTGCAAAATGACTTATTCTAGATATATTATCAATTTGAGGAATGAATGTTCCAACAAACATATAATAAGACGAATAAGACAATAAATTATAAAAAACCCAAAAAAATTAAAAACGAAAGTTTAAATACAAATACAACCTCGAAACTCACATAATATCTATATAGATTATGTTCGCTTTTCTTTACTCCAATTAGGTGGACCATTTTATTTTTAGTTCAATATATAATGCTTTCTCATTTAGGCATTAAGTCTCAGACTCCTAAATAATAATTTCAATTTATATTTTACTAACAAATTAGAACACTCTATCGGAGCCAATAAGCATGTCAAATGAGCTGATTAATCTTTCATAGATATGATTTTTCATTTCATCAGTACTTAAGATACGTAGTATAAGCATGAATGGTATATTACTATTTTTCTTTCTTCATGTAGGCATACAAACATATTCTAATAAAAAAAATAAAATCATAAGAAAATACATCAACATATAAAAAGAAAATAGTATAATACTTAGGACGGGACAAAAAGGAGCTGGATAAAAATAAAAAATAATTACTGCGCATACAAAATAGATTTGCAAAGTCATTTTTGTTTGCATGATAATCTCTCATCCTCTTCTTGTCATTTAACATGAAGATCATGCTAGGTATTTATAGAAAGTACTAGATGACCTTGGAGTATATCATTAATTTGCATTAAATCAGTTCAATGATTTTAGTCGATATCACATTTGTTAATGAACACTTTTCAAAACTCCTGATTTTTTTTCCACAATAAGTAATTAATTATTAATGTGAATTGATTCATGCACCAATCAACATGAGTTAATTTATTAAATTAGTTTGAATTATAGTTAAATATTTTTTTAATTATTTTAATATAAGGGTAAAATGGTATATCACTTTGAGCTTTGAATCTTCCCACTTATATATAATATTTTATTATTTATTTATTATTAACTTTTTAATTATAGTTTATAATATTTGTTTAATTTTTTTAATATAAGGATAAAATGGTATTTCAACTTTGAGCTTTGAATCGTCCCACTTATAATATAATATGATAAATAGAGATGTAAAAAAAATAAAAAAGAAATTTTCAAGAATGTAAAGTAAACATATTTTTAATATTGTAGGTCCCTTTTAACACTATAGTATGTCCGGGTAGAAATCTATCATTTTAAGCTATTTATTTTTGAGTCTCCCACCTAGGCTTTCTTTTGTTACATCCAATAAAATTAACCTTCCCCTCTTGCTTCAATTATTGAGTTGAGAATGTAATGAATTTGCTTCATTTTTATCAATGTCTTCTTGTAACCGTTTGAAAAGTCTTACACTTGAAAAGAACAAAAATTGAAAGTTGGTGTCTGGTGGTAGTGGCGGATGCAAAGATTTTTAATAAAGGAGTTTAAATTTGTAGAATAGACACATGAAGTAGTCGCAGGGGATTTGACATCTACTATATATACATAAAAAATATTTTAAACCATGTATGATGATATGTTCCGGGCCTACACCCCGGACGTGGTTGACACTCAAACACCATTGTTGGCCTCGAGCGGACCCTTAGCCTGATTTATTTAGTCGGCAAAAGACTTAAACACAAGAGATAACTCATGAAAATAACTTAAAAAAAGTAATACTTTAGCCAATGGCACTCATTCTTAACGGTTACAACGGACATGAATAAGACTAAGAACTATTGCAGGCGTCATGAACCTCTAAACAAAGAGGGATGTTGAGACATGGACCCTAAACATCCTAACATCTGAAAACTAGAAAGTAAGAGATAAAAGATATCCTCCGGAATGTAAGGATGTTCACCAACTGACTCTGAGTTTCACTGGATCAAGGGTGCGCCAGATGCCGATCCTAGTTACCAGCGTCTGCATCATAAGACGATGCAGACCAACTACCATCAGTACATTGAATGTACAATTATGCGAGTTGGAATGCTAAACACAACTTAAGCTAAGGGAACACTTACCTTGGTTGTTCTCAACTCAATGAATAACTTAACTCAATATGAAGAAACAATACACATGCAATATAAATAAAGCTTGTAAAACAGTGAAAACAACTTAATTCCTTAAAGAAAATGCAATAACAAACTCAACTTTACTTATATAATGAAATAACATAGTTTTTGTGGGAGATTCTCTAATCGACAACCACCACCATGAGCCTGAGTGGTGATACATCATTTTGCCAACGCTGCCAGAATTGTCCTATACTTTTCCGGCGCATAGAACTACTCAACTTAGTGGATCCACTAGCTTAACTTAGTGATCGTCTAAAAAGTATGATCCTTTAATACGCATGATAGCTACACAGTTTATGGAGACTTGAGTTAATATGAACTTGTATCACCATATCGGTGCTAAATACTACTCCCAAAAATATATTTAGCGCATGTGTTTTTAAAAATAACTTCTTTCTTTGTTTTGAGATAATTACTCAAATCTTAGCACAAAGGCTTTCTTGGAATCGATATTCCCTTTCTTGCTCAAATGTGAAAACATTTATGACTCTTAGGGAATACTTAGTTCCATTATAACTTTTTGAGAAATGAACTCAACTCTTTACTCTTAACTTAATTTGAAACTTGAATCTTAAAGTCAAAGTTAAAACATTGCTAAAGACTCTTGAAAACTTTTAAGAACTTTGCTTTGACTTGACTTGCTTTTTAACTTCTAGACTTGACTCTTAACTTCTTTGACTTTGATCTTAACTTTCCTTGAATTGGATCAGATTCAAGGCTCATGATTTCATGATATTTAGATGTACCTTAGAGTGTTAGAATCAACTAGAAAACATAGGTACATTCACTAAGGAACTAGTACGAAAAGATGGGGGAAGAATGGGGAGAAATGGTGTCCCTAGCGCTCGAAGAGACGCAGGGCACCAACCCTCAAACTTCAGAGAGAAAGTTGGGGAACTCTGGCTGGCGTGACGCACCAGAGGCCAAAGTTCAGCGGAACTTTTGTGGCACTTTTGGTCAGCGCAGCACCCCATGTCTTGCCCAGAAAACTCCCCACTTTTCTCTTTCATTTTTCATCTCTAAACCCTCTAATCTTCCATGGTTCTTTCCCCCAAACACTTAGAATCATTAGTAACCTCAACATACCATAGATTTAATGAAATTCACCCAGAAACATGAATCAAATCATCAAGAAACTTCAACAACACAACTATCAAGAACTCAACGAAACTTTCAACGTTGTTCCTCAAGAACTCTCTTTCTTAAACATTCAAAAACTTAAATTCTGAATTGAAACATGGTTGGCTTGTGAGTGAACTAACCCAGCGCTATGTGATCTCACATATCTTGTAGGGGTCACCCCCGATGAAATCCACAGACAAAGCTCAAATGTTCTTGGTGATTCTTGATTTCTTTCTTCTTTTCTCTTTTTTTTTCTTTCTTCTCCAAGCCCTAGCGTGAATTCTAATTTTTCTAAACTGAACAAAGTCTTGTTACCCCAATTAATTCCTAAAAATGAATTAATATACTTAGTTAAGGAAAAGTCCAATTTTCCCTTCCCAAATCCGGATTAGACTTTTCTTAATCCAATCGCCCAACTTTCGAAATGCATAACTCATTCATACGTACTGGAAATTCGCGTAAACTTGGTGGAATTGAAAATACCATTCCAAGAGCTCTCCAACCATATCTGGAACTACACTTAACTGATCATGAGCTAGGAGTTCTGGTGTTTGAAGCTGACCAAAAACTCATTTTTAACTTACTTAAAAACTCAGTTTCCGTAATGCATTTCTCTCTTGAGCTTTGAGATGTTCCATATAATTAACGCAATGGTTTATTATATATAAAAATAATATTAAATAAACTATATAATACAACTAGCACATGTATTATTTTTTGGCATAATACATAAATATGCTTGTAGGATTCATGTGTCTACTTATTCAATTTTATACAAGTTTGAGTGTCTACTTGTACTGAACCAAAGTTGAAGGGCATAGATATAAAATGAGGTGAAGTTAAATGACACATTTATATATTATGCCTTATTTGTTTTTCTAGAAAAAAAAGTCTGATATACTTCTTAACTTTGTGATTTAAAGCTGATATAACTCTCCTTAAAAGAGTGGCTTTTATATACTTCTATTGTTACATAAATGACTTAAATCATCATTTTCCTCTAAAGAAATTAAAAGAATAATAATTTTAAAAAATTATTTTTGAAAAAAAACATTTATGTAGGGATATATTTGATCCTTCTCACATGTTTTTTTTGGTTTCTTTGATTCAACGACTAATTTAGATTTATTATTCTGATGATCAAACTTATTTCTTAAAATTCAGTATATATGCCCCAATAATTTTTTTCTGGTACAAAAAAAAATACATCACATCCAAGAAAAATAGCTTTAAGTTTTTTTTTTTTTTTAAAAAAAATCTCAGCTTAAATTCTGTTAGGTTCTGATGTGAAATTAAGAGGGGTAGGTAAGTTGATTGGTGACCATTAAATTTTACCAATTACTTTTGGCACAACTTGTGTTGTCTTGGTCACCAATCAAATAGTGTGCACATATATACTAGTTTCATGTCACGTGCGTTACATGTGTATATGATTTTTTTTATGACTTGTGACTTTTTTGATAAGTTGTGACTTTTTTAAATAGTTGAAATTTTTCTGTAAGTAGTGACTTTTCTTAAGAGTTGTGACTTTTTAAAAGAGTTGTGACTTTATCATTAAGATGTGATTTTTGCAATGAGTTGTGATTTTTCAATAACTTGTGACTTTTTTAGAAAGTTGTGACTTTTCCAGAGTGTTGTGACTTCTCAAAAGGTCCATGATTTTTCAGATAAGACACAAAATATTTGTTCATACTACCCTTTTTTGACTATAAATAGAGGGACTTCCTTTCATTTCTCAACCACATTTTTTCTGATATTCTAGTTTTCTTTCTTCTTCTTCTTGCATTTAAAATTTCTTATGTGTGATTTATTATCGTTGAGTGAGTTCAAAGTTTACCAGAATATGAGTTACCATTTTGATGAAGTAAGTCATTCTATCCTAATAGGATTTATTTCATAACATCGAGTACAATGACAAAATAAATATAATTTTTACGATATAATAATTACTTTTTTACTTAATATACATTAGTATGTAATGTTTCAATTTATGAAGTTAAAATGATTTAGTCTAAATTCATTTAATTTTGTTAACAATTTCTCTTGTGTTGTAGATATTGTTTGATAATTATTTCCAAAATTTAAAGAATTGTGACGATATGTTTTTACGCTCAAGATAAAATAATGATTTTATTTACCAATACTAATTATGTGATTTAGACTCTTAGGAAGCTTGCTTCAAAATAGTTATTACTATACAAACATTGCCCTTTTGTTTTACTTATTTACGATTTCTTAAAATTTCAGTATTTTAGGCAAAGAAAAGTTCATATGACTTGTAATAACGCTACTTGAAATTTGTATTAGTTTAATTTTTATTATTTATATAATCATAAATATGGTTTATTGGCCTTGTGCAGGATTGTTAGTAAAAGTTCAAATATACTGGATAAAGATGAGTCATGGTCATCGTCTTGCAAAAAGTGTAGCAAAAAGAGTGAAAGTTATAGAACATATTGTATCTTGTAATAATTGCAACAATGAGAATGTAGAATATGAAATGAGGTTAGACTTAGTAAAACTTGATTCTACATTTACTAATTAGAAAATAAATTAGCTTTATCTTTTAAACGACTCCCGTTTTTAAACAAATATTGCTTACGAGTTGAAGTGTGTGATGGAGAACAACGTGTCTGAGTTATACTATTTGAGGCGGCTAAATAATTATGAGACTACAACGTGCAAGACTACATATAATCAACCATGATAAATATATGAACTCTATTTATACCTACACACTTAAACGCCTAATGGACGCCGTCACATAAGTAGGTTTCTAATCTATCCTAACTTTTACAGTTATCTTATTGTGATACTTCATAGCACTAAAGAGAAGAAAAGAATTACATGATTACATATATACATAACATTTTGATTATTCTTTTAGTTTTACACATCAGGTTAGTTTTGAAAGATAATGCGCTCATTATGCTGCTGAGAAAATTGGACCCCTCAAATGACTTATGCAATGGGCATAGTTGATTTGTAGAGGCTTTGATGAGAATGTCATACATGCGAAAAATAACAGGTAAATATGCTAAAAATCAAATGTTTACTCCAAACAATACAACTATAACCACCCCCTTTTCCTTTTTAAACAAATATTGCTTACGACTTGAAGTGTGTGGTGGAGAACAATGTGCTCGAGTTATACTATTTGAAGCCGCTAAATATTTACCAGACTACAGAGTGCAAGACTACATAGAATCGATCTTAGTAAAGATATGATTTGTATTTATACCTAAACATCTTAACGCCAAATGGACTCAGTCGCATAGGTACGATGACTAATCCTTCCTATTTTTTACAGTTATCTTATTGTGATACTTCATAGCAGAAAAGAGAAAAAAAAATTAAATGATTACATGTACATAACAATTGATAATTCTTTTATTTATTCATTAGGTTGTTTTGAAAGAAAATGCACTCATCATGCAGCTGAGAAAACTGGACCCCTCAAATAGCTTACTTAATGCTACATGGTTGATTTGTAGAGGCTTTGACGTACATGCATAAAAAACAAATATTGTCACAAAACTAATGTTCACTCTAAAAATATAAATATCACCCCCCCCTCCCCGCAAAAATGAAAATAAGCTTTCAAATTTATTCAGAAACAATTTCCAATACATCTATGTTTTGTATGATGAAAAATAAAGTTAAAGGTCAAACGATATCAAATGTAGGGGTATACCTATCATAACATGCTTTCTCGCATGACAAACTATATGTTGCACTATCTAGAGGAATATATATGCCAACAAAAAAAAATGCATGTCATTAGTGAACAACCAGATTGATGTACCGGTTCATACACAAGAAATACTATCTACAAGAAATTATTAGGTGAGATTTAATTAATACCGAAATTGTAAGAAATCAAACAGGAAAAATCATTCACCACACATGTAGCTAATGGAAATTATATTGGATGAATTCTTTGGTTTGGTGAAAGAGGAGACGATCTGAAAAACATCGGACAACTATCATTGAAGACACTACTTTTGTATGCATAAAGTTATTCAAATACAAGGTACACTAAATTTCAATTATTAAAAAGTAACTTACAATTCATGACACGACCATACAACCACATAAGCACGGACAAACTGTTTAGAGTTAGTGCACAATTACTTACTAACAAGTGCCTAATCACAATTTAAGAATAAGACTTTTGTCACTTACGTGCCCAACAAGCAAGAAGGAAATAGATGATCATTCACTTATATGACATAGTGCAATATTATACATATTGATAATGTTTGAAACCTAAAATATGCATATGCAATTATATATATATATATAATTATATATATATATAGATAATATATATTATATATATAGTCATATATATATATATATATAGAAGAGAGAGAGAGAGAGAGAGAGAGAGAGAGAGGAGAGCGCATGACTGCAAAATTGACATACTAACCTTCGGCTCATAAGTGTTCTAGCTTATTTGAGCATAAATTTTTAAAAAATAAAAAGAGATTTTTATAATTTATAATTTCAAATTAGAAATATGTGTTTTTTTTTTTAATTTTTGTATCTTACACTTTCGATAAATTACGGACAGACTAAAAGTATCAAAGAGGTTCTATCTCAACCATGAAGTAAAGTTGTTAGTTTTTGAAGATTGAAAAATTTATCTTGTCAAAATTCTTGTAGGTTTATCACCCAAATAATTATGGATGTGTGACATTATATAACGATAGAAGACATACAATCTATCCAAACATTGTATTCATTAAAATAATAAAATACGATAATACAACACGATATATTGTGAAACAATACGTCATAATTATCCAAACAAAATATAAATATCAGTTGTATGAGACACATATATAATCCTTATTACACGTCAGCCAACTTACTGTAAGCCTATAGGTTAATTGATGAAGTCATTAAATATTTAATTCTACACCATAACCTAAAAGGTTCCTTTAAGGATGCATTCACTTAATTAATTAATCATCAATTGGGACCTAAATTGAGCTCATGGTGAGATGTTTTGAAGAAGACTTACTGGTATTGTCTTTAATTTTGCAATTATTAACAATAATGTTCGAAATTCTACAAATACACTTATATCATACTAAGGTTCTATTACCCTGCTCCCCCGATTTCTAACCCTTTCTGTCTATGTGGCACTATCAACCAGATAGCTTGAAAAAATTATCAACACGTGTTGACCCAGAAGATAGTGCCACATATGACAAAAAGGAGTAGAAAATTAGTTATAAAATAAGTTTGGGTAATAGGATCTTAGTATAGTATAAGTATGTCTCTGAAATTTTGGACATAGATTGGAGGTACTTATGCATTTTCCCAAATAAATATGAAAAGAGAACTACTAATGTTTGCTCTTTCTATTCTCAATCTCTGTAATATATCAGCAAATGCTTCTTTTTATTTTATCAGGCAAAGTGCGATAATATTATATTTTAAGTATTTAGTTGACAAAGATGTGAGTTGAAGGTTCTAGGTCATAAACGGAGTTAAGTACATGTGTCTCCAGGTCATTCTGCATTTCATATTAAGCTCTTTTATTTTTGAATAGTCAAGAACCACACTCCATTATTCTTTTGTGGGCAAAAGCAGGCCGACTCAACAATATTGGGGGGCCTAAAGCAAAACTTAAGAGAGGGGCCCTAATTTTTTTCATCATATATACTTTTATTTAATATCTACTTTTCTAGCTGTTTTAGATGTGAAGTCATTCGGTACTGTATTATAATCAATTTGTTTTTATAGTTCCTTTTCAAATGATGATATATCTAATTTATTAAATCTCTCTTTAGACATTGTTTGATCTAAGAAGATTTAATCAATTTTAATTTTGCAAAAAACTTCTTTCGGATGAGGCAACAGTTACATGAACTGTTAACATTATTCTATAAGTAATATGTGTTTTTGGAAAAGAATCAAGTCTTTTTATTTGTGAGTATTTTAACACTTTTAATTTAAAAAATAACTATAAACCATCAATACCATAATAACTATTACATGATAAGAAAGTTCATATTTAGAACCAATATTTTTTTTAATTCTCATCTCTAGTGATCTCAATATTTTATACCCACAAAATAAGAAAAAAAAATATTACAATATGGCTTCAATTGGTTCAAATCTAAGTTGGCAGTGCCAGAACATAGTTTGCTCACTCTATCAGGTGCGTTCAACATATTGGGGCCTAAAGCGGATTTCATTCGTCGGCCTAAAAAATGTAATACACTTCATTCATGGATTTATTTAAAATATTATCTATAAGATGAAATTATTAGTACTTAGCTAGTTTTTTTCAGTTACTATTTTTAAGTTAAGTAAATTTATCAAACTCAACATGAAACTCTTTAAGTAGACCATTATTATATGTATTGGCTACACAATGATACAGTAGTAAGTTTATAAACCTTAAAATAAAGATAAGAGTTAGAACCATAAAATTTGACTCAAAAAGTTGATGACTTGGTATAACCTCATTTTAATATGCTTAGAGTAATGCTTGTAACTACAATTTGAAAAAAATAAAAAAGAATTCGTAATTCACTTTGTGACACTTTTCACTGTTAATTTTCATTTTTAACAAAGTACAAAAGACCGTTTTAAGTGGAAAAGTCAATTTTCTTTTTAAATAAATAGTACTTTTTATCATAAGTAACTAATTGTTTTTATTTCACTTACCCAAACGGGCTGCGAGTGGCACCACACTTATTCTCATGTGAGCGAACCAACAACTCTAAACCCCACATTTCCAACATATAAACAAAATATAATGCGGAAGCTCAAAAATCTTATTAATATAACCCATTAAATAAACTTCTAATATTTACTTATCATCCCCAAAATTTGAAGTCATCACATCAAGAACACTTATCCTCAAATTTCAAGTTCAGAATAATTAAACTACAATAAGAAAACGATGGTCATGTCCGAACTCGAAGAACATCAAGACGCTAAGACAGAATCCGCCCGAGCTCGGAATAAATACGGCTCACCCCCCTGAATTCTGACGGCTAAGACTGGCTAGAGTTACGGAAGAGACGAAAAGTCACTGTGCACTTGCCTGCACTCCACGAAAACAACAAGAAACGTAAAAAAGTAGGGGTCAGTACCAGTACTGACACAGGTCGCATCGGCCAACTCTGAAAGAAGCAATCTATATCGAGAATAAATATAAATAAACTAACAAACACTCACAAGGTGACAACACACGTCAAACCCTTTGACACAACACCAAGCACATCTTAGGAGGGCTCAAGCCCTCCTCCACACAAATACCATTTGGGAATAGGTTCTTTAGATTAAGTCAATCACACCAATAATTCAAGATCATTCTCTTTATTTCCTCTTGTTTCGGAACGTGCAACACTCCGATCCCCCTAATACGAAGTGTCGGTTCGTGACACCCGATCCCCTAATACTACGTGTGCGTTCGTGACACCCGATCCCCTAATACTACGTGTCGGTTCGTGACACCCGATCCCCTAATACAACGTGTCGGTTTCTTGACACCCATCCATTAACCTCAGTCTTTTTAGTTCATCAAGCCTTCTTTTATACCAAGGCATCATCATTAATAGAGTGGATTTCAGGTTTTTAAGCTTTCGCAGTATCATCATTATAATCCCTCACGTAACACATTTATCTAATCACAATCATGAACAACGAAATTAAGCGCATATAAAACCTTTACAATACCACCCTACTATCAATCGCTATTTAGAGTTTCTATGTAGCAATAAACCATAACCTACCCTCAACCGAAGAATCGTGATCAAGCAAGCTATATCCCATGCCTTTTGCTTTTCTCTTCGTTCTTCCTCTCGTTCTCTCTTGCTCGTTCTCCCTCTCTGTCTTTTTTTTTTTTTTTTTCTTTTCTTCTCTGAGATTCTTTTCTTTTACCCGAATTCTCATACAACAGTTGTGAAAAAGATTAAAAGTAACCCACTATTTTATTTCAGGTTATATCCTTTAAACCCCCAAGTAATTAAACAATTATTACATACCCCACAAATTTTCAACTTATACGCTGAGATTCCAAAACGACCCTTAAAAACCGCTCATCAGAAATCCGACTCAGTGAGTTACACCACTCGTGACGGTCAATTCAGTAAAAGGTCTGTGACGGTCCGTCGTGGCTACGAAGGTCCGTAGTGCAGTTCCGTCGGATGTTTCAGAGGTTATTCCAGTACCCCCAAATTATCAGAGTTAATTGGTTTGCACGAAAGCCCCTCGACGGTCCTCGACTGATCCGTCGACCCAGCCAGTTTTTATCAAAATAACTTACTGCCTCTCGAATCGACTAAACAGGTCGTTACAATAGATACCAATTTTACCCACTTTCGTCCCGAACGATCCCGATCAGAAAAACATGGGAGAGAAAGAGTACCTGAATCTGTAAAAAGATGTGTATATCTTCTTGTCATCATCCCTCATTCTCCCAAGTAGACTCTTCGACTGGCCCGATTTTCCCTGAACCATTGAATAATGCAATCTCCTTTGATTCTCAACTTTGCGGACTTCCTCTAAGCCAGAAAAAATATCCACCGGCTCCTCCTTCATAGACAAATTCTCATCGAGAAGAACTGAATCCCAACGATATGTAGTTTCCAATCCCCCCCCATGGTACTTTCAGTCATAGACACATGAAAATACGGTGCACTCATGAGAGTCCCTGGAGCAATGCCAATTCATAAGCCACCTCCCCCACGCGCTTCAAAACTTCAATCAAATGGCCCCTAATATACCTTGCACTAAGTTTTTCACTCGCTACCAAACAGCATCACCCCTTTCGGGTGAAACCTTCACAAGACTTGTTCGCCCTCCATAAAATCAAGTCCCCTAACCTTTCGATCTGCTATTCCTTCTTGCCTACTCTGAGCTGCTAGAAGCTTTATCCTGGATGAATTTTACCTTATCTAACGATTCCTCCACAGATCCGGTACCCCCCAGGTCTTACTCAAAAGCATCAAACCAACCAATGGTGGACCTCATCTCCTCCCATACAGTTCCTCCCAAATGGGAGCCATGCAATACTTGAGTGTAGCTATTGTTTGTCTGAAAAAAAGAAACTCGGCTAATGGACAAGAATTTATCCCAATGAACCACCCAATTCTATCTCCACCCATGCACGAGCATATCCTCCAACAACTAATCGTTCGCTCAGACTGACCAGCGTCTGAGGTGAAATGCGTCCAAGATCCACCTATTCCCTAATTAATCAGGTAATGTTTTTTTCCAAACTTAGAAGGAACTGCCGTACCTCATCTGATATGATGGAGAGGGAACTCCATGCATTCGAACAATTTCGAGATATAACAGTTTGGCTAAGTTTCTGCATTGTAGTAAGTCATCTAAAACTCGAATGAAGTGAGCAGACTAGTTTTAACCTATCAACAATTCCCAAATGGAGTCATACTTGTCCCAATGTCCTCGAAGACCAACTCAAATCCCATGCAATTTCTTTCCCTTTCCATTCAGATGGGCATCTCTGAAGTGTCCCTCCAGGCCTCTGGTGTTCATACTTTAACTTGCTGAAATTCGGGCATTTGGCAAACAAAATCACCAATGTCGCGCTTCATTCTACTCCACACAAAAATGTGCTTTTAGGTCGCGATACATTTGGTTGCAACAGTATGTATAGAGTACCTTGAACTATGACTCTGTAAGGAATATGTGAACCAAATCATCACACGGCCACACATACCCTTCCATTATTCTCAGAACACCTTCTCAATCAAGTATTGCTCTTTAGCCTCTCCTCGCCATACCTATATCTCGAATTCTGCTCAGCTTCTCATCACGAAATGTTTTTCTCCTTATCTTGTCAAAGAAAAGAGGATATTGCTCCACAACGGCCAAAAGTCCTCCTTTCTCTAGTATTGCTAGCCTCAGACGGTCCTTACCAAATCTGAACTTCTCTAGCCAAGGCTCTAGAAACCTGTAAGTGGGCTAAAACTACCCATGCTCCCTGCTTTCTACTTAAACGCACATCTGCCACCACATTAGCTTTTTCCTGGTTATACAAATAAGTGAAGCATAGTCCTTCAGTAGTTCCATCCCCTCCTCTGCCTCAAATTCAAATCTTTCTGAGTAATACTACGGTAAAAACTACGATGCTCTTATAGACTTCACCTTGACCCCATATAGGCAATGTAAATCCATTCTTTAATGCAAATACTACTCGCAACTGCAGCCAACTCCAAATCATGGTCGGATAGTTTACGTTCATTCATACCCTTCTTCAATTGTCTTGAAGCATAAGCAAGTACTTTCTCTCTGCATTAGCACTGCACCACAAACCAGAATAAGTGCATCACAAGAAACAGTGAAATTCTTAACCTTCCACTGGCAGGGTAAGAATTGGGTGCAGTAGTCAACAAGGTCTTGAGTTATTCTGAAAACTTTCTTCACATCACGACCAACAAAGGGGACATTCTGCTTAGTCAAGTTTGTTAGCTCGAAGCAATAAAGGAAAATCTCTTACAATTGACGGTAGTAAGCTAGCTAAACCAACAACCTTTTACCTCTGTAACATTATAGGTCTTACCCAACTCATTCACTTGCGTCAATCTAAAAGGCTCCACCCATACACTCCATCCTTAGAAACCACAGCCCCAAAAGGACAACTGATCTCCAAAACTCACACTTGGAAGAAATGTTTGGCACAAATCTTTTCTCCCTCACAACTCCAATACAGTGTCTCAATTGTTTCCTCATGTTCTTCCTGCTCTTTGAGTATATCAGTATATCATCAATGAATACAATAACAAAAGAAGAATCCATATACTGGCTTAAAAATCTCGTTCATCAGAACCATGAAAGCCACAGGGCATTCGTAGCCCAAAGACATTACTAAGAATTTCATAATGTCCATACCTGGTTCGAAAGGCAGAAGTCTTTGGCAATCTTCTGCCCTGTATTTTCAAATTGATTATAACCAGATCTCAAATCAATCTTTGAGACGGTACAAGCACCGTGTAACTATCGGAACAAATCATCAAGGCTGAGGAAGAGGATAGCTTGTTCTAGTAGTCACGCTTATTCAGTTTGTCCCGTAGTCTATGCATGACATCCGAAAACCTTCCCATCCTTCCTTCTTCACAAATAACAACAGGAGCACCCCACGGGGAATGCCCTTGGTCTAATAAGCCTTTACCCTAACACTCCTGAGTTGGCCTTTAACCCCTTAACTCGGCTGGAGCCATTCTAAAGGGGTATAAATGGGGGGCGAGTGTCCCGGCTCCAGATTAATGCAAAAATCGATAATCCCTATCCCGTGGCATACCAGGAAGGTCTGCATGGAAACACATCTAGAAAACTCGCGGACTCATACACGAAACAAGACTCATCGAAGGTTACGTGAGAAGTATCATCCATGAGGTGTGCCAAGAAAGGCTAAACAAACCTTTACTAACCATCCTCTTAGCGCGAAGAAAAGAAGATAATACGGACGGGGGTGGGAAACTGTAATCACCCTTCCACAACTAGCGGATCCTGTCCCAGGCTTGGCAACGTCACAGTTTTTAGAATTACATCTAATATTGCAAAAAAATTTGGGGAAAGTCCAAGTCCATACCCAGAATTTACATCAAATCAACCGTTTCTAGGATATCAAATCCACATGAGTGTTGCTCCCCACAAAAGTTACAAGACACGAACCTATACACCTTCTCACTATCACAGACTCACCACAAGAGGTAAAGACACGAATAGGCTGTCAAGCAAACACAATGTAATCAAGACCAGTAGCAAATAGGAAAATAACATATGAAAATGTGGATGCAGATCAAATAATACAGAACCTGCAATCACTAGACCAAATATTACCTGTGATAACAGCAAAATCAGATGTCTCTGCTTCAAGACCTCCCGGGGAAAGCAAACAATGGGCACTATCACCTGTCCTGTCCATTGCCCCTATCATGGTTGAGCCGCCGCAGTTCCAGCTTTGCCCGCCACCTCGATGATGGGGTTGACCACCATTACCTTGCAACCCGTCCTCCAGATGGCGCCCTCTTTCCCATGACCACCTCTAACTCTAACTATTGGGGTCCCCTGTAACCGATTTTGGACAAAACCTCCTAATTGTCCAGTCTCTCCACATCCATAACACCTCTGGTCAAGCATAGTTCTCTGTGAGAACTGACGGAGTCTGGGATAACCTCCAAACTCAGAGAATTTGTTGACCGGTCTGCTTGGACCCCCTTACAACCTGTAGTGAAGCTGAATAGGTCGGGCCTGGGTACCCTCCTGAACTCCTGTCCTCTGGAGTAGGAACCACTAAATCCGCTCCCGTACGAAACTTCTTAATGTCGACGCCGTGGTGAAGTTGTCTCTTCACCCCCTCTACTCTATTCAAAGTCAACCACTTCCTGAAGGATTTTTTGTGCAAGAGCTACCTGTAAGCGGGGATCTGCCGAATCGACCCTCAATCCTTTCACACAGCGGGCTAATCCGCTCTTATGGGACTGGGGGGGAAAGCAAGCTGGTGTCATACCTGGACCGTGAACGAAATTTACGCCTCATAAGCAGTAACAGACCTCCTGCCTGCTCTAGACTCGGGAACTCATCTCTCCTCTTGTCCCTCAAAGTCCGGGGTATATACTCTCCATAAACAAGCAGAGAATGATGCCCAAGTCGTAAGGTGATGCCTGTTGCTGGTTTGTCATCTCAACGTACGACCTGCCTAACCACATTTTGGCATTTCCCAAAACTGATAGGTCACAACTCAACCCCGAATCGTTCTTCTATGTCCATGTCCGACTTCGAAGACATCAAGACGCTAAGGAAGAGAATCCACCCGAGCTCGGAATATAGCTCACCCTGATTCTGATTGCTGAAGACGGCTAGAGTTGCGGACGAGACGAAGTCACTGGTGCCCTTGCGGCACTCACAAAACAACAAGAAGAACGTAAAGTAGGGGTCATCACACTCTGGTATGTTATCATCGCCAACTCTGAATATAAAGCAATATATATCAAGTATAATATAATCACTACAAACACTCAACAGTGACAACAAAACAGTACAACCCTTTGACAACAACCCCAAGCACTCTATGAGGGCTCAAGCCTCCACACCATACCCATTTGGGGAATAGGTTCTTTAAATTAGTAATCAACCATAATTTCAAGATTTCATTCTCGTATTCCTCTTGTGTGTCGGAACGTGACACCCATCCCTAATACTACGGTCGGTTTTCTGACACCTGTCCCCCAATACTACGTTGTCGATTCGTGACACCCTCCCTAATAACAACTACGTGTCGGTTTCGTGGAGCACCCTATCCCTTAATCTACTGTCGTTCGTTACACACCGATCCATTAACCTCATTCTTTTAGTTCATCAGCCCTTCTTTTATACCAAGGCATCATCATTAGTAGAGTGGATGTAAGGTTTTTAAGTAAGATTTCGCAGTATCATCATTATAATCCCAATCACAATTTATAATATCACAATCCTGCAACAAACGAAATTAAGGCATAAGAAACTTTAAGCATATACCCACCCCATACATATCAATCGCTATTTATAGTTTTAATATGAAATAGCATAAACCATAACCTATCTCCCACCGAAGAAAATCGTGATCAAGCAAGCTAGCTCCCAAATGCTCGCCTCGTTCTCCCTCTCTGTATTTTTTTTCTTTTTCTTCTCTAGATTCTTTTTCTTTTTACCGCTAATTAATCATCATTAATTTTAAAAGATGATAAAGTAATCCACTATTTTATTTCAAGGTTATCTCCTTTACCCCCCAAGTAATTTAAATTAGTACACTTACCCCCACAATTTCACTATTATAAGCAGATAGTCCAAAAACGCCCCTTAAAACTCTCAGCAGAATCCCGACTCAGTCGAGGTTTCCCACTCGTGACTCGCCGTCGTACCTGTGACGTCCGTCCTGCACGTCCGTCACAAAGTTTAGAGACTCAATTTCAGTAAAAGTCTGTGACTGTCCGTCGTGGTCTACGACGGTTCCGTCTGCAGTTCGTCGTGATGTTTTTCATAGAGTTGGATCCCAGTACCCAGATTAATCAGAGTTTAAGTGGTTTGAAACGAAGCCCCTCGCCGGTCCTCGTTACCATGACGGTCCTTCACTTATTCCGTCGACAAGCGTTTCCTATCAACAATAATCCTTACTGCTTTACTGCTCGAACACTAAACATCGTTACAAAAAATTTTAACACATAATTTATTCTTGACAAAAATTTGAGGCCCCCGAAATTTGGAGTCTAAGGCGAAGGCCTTATTATTTAATGCATAGAGCCGGCTCTGTACTCTATATATGTAAAACAATAAATTCTAAAAGGTTCTTCAAGGGACTTTGTGATATCGCTATCAAAATTTTCATCATATTGTTTCTTACGGCACACATCCTACGTGGTATCCTACATGACAATTTGCATCCTACGTGGCGTCGTACGTGTTTTATGCCACGTAGGACTCATGTGTCTACTTATTCAACTTTATACAAGTTTGAGTGTGTGCTTGTGTAAAACCAAAGTTGAAGGGCATAAATACAAAATAAGGTGAAGTTAAAGGGCACATTTATAATTATGCCTTATTTTTTTCTAGAGAAAATGTCTTATATACTTCTTAACTTTGTGTTTAAAGCTGATATAAATCTCCTTAAAAGAGTGTCTTACATAATCCTCTACCGGACATATATGATGTCAGATGTATCAATTACTCCATTTATTCGTTATAACTGTTTATATTTTGAATTAAATTAAATTATATACCGCACCACCCAACCGCCGTGGAAGTTGACCACGGGGTGTTTACCACAAAATCTTGTTCTCTCTTTCTCTCTCTGATCTCTCATCTCTCTCTCTCGAAAGTTCTTGTGTTCTTCATTCATCAAGTGTGTGTGTGTGGATTCGATCCTAACAAGAGAGAGATCACATGATTGCAAAATTAATATAATAACTTTGCTCAATTTAAATGAGCTAGCTTATTCGAGCACAAATTTTAAGAAATAAAAAGAGATTTTCAAAATATGTATATTTTCATTTGAGAGATCAAAAACTTAGACATCAATTAAATAATATAATTTATATGATAAAGAGTTTTTGTAAACCAAATTCAAATGCATAGTATTTGTCATTAGAAGAAAACACGAAAGAGAAAATATATATTTGAGGAATCAAAAGAGTATTGTTAATGCATAGTTGTGTTTTCATTTGCTTTTTGTATTTAGAATTGACTTTATAGTAGAAATTATGTTTCTAAAGATTATAATAGCGAGATACGTATAATTTTTGTACAAAACGTTATTATTTCCTCTATCCAACAATACTTGTTGCCTACTATTAGTATAGCAATTGTAATACCTGTTATTATCTCCAGAAACACATACTACAACTGCTTCTTCAAGGAACTTTGTAACGTAACATTGAGCTCCAATAAACATTGAGATGTTATCCCTGAGAGTGTTACACACTTTTACATTTTTTACTGAATTAGCCAAAAATGTCAAAATGCATAGCGGAACCTTGTATTGATATTTAAATGACACAAGTCTTTGTTCTCTTCTAAGTAAAAGATATTGCCAACTTTAGTTGTCTCCCATGGTCCCCATTTTGTACTAGCAAACCTAGATGTGCCAATTACAAGTCATTACAACAAAAACCATTTTGAACGGCAATAAATAAACACATTAATAAAAAGTACTAAAGTTTTTATCGATATTAAATGTCATTAGATCTAATAGCACTAAAACCTTTAAGAACATATACAAAAAATGTTAATTATCATTAAAAATGTATATTTAGTAGCAATTGTTAATTAGTTGCCGCTTCAAATCACTTTTTAATGTAGTGATTTCTTGTTTGCAAATTACTATAAAGAGATAGAGATATATAAATCAGTAATACATTCTTAAGTAGAAAATATAAGGAAGAAAGTGTAAAGATTTATCAGAATATAAAGTATCATTCAAACAACGAATCTAGTTCTGTTCAATTCAAAATTCATCAATAATATTTTCAAAAATGATTTATTTTCTTTTTTAAAAAAAATAAAAGAAAGAACTTTTCAAGAATTAAAGTAAACATACTATGAATATAATAGTAGGTTCCTTTTAACACTATAATAATGAGCTGCGTAGAAATCTCTCACTTTAAAAAATTTTTATTTTTGAATCCCCCACCTAGACCCCCCTTTCTATATTCCTAATAAATTACCCTTCCTCTCTAGCTTCAATTGTTAATTGAGAAAGTAATAAATTTGCTTCAATTTATCATGGTCTTCTTGTTGTTTGAAAAGTCTTGCTTTTGAAATGAGAAAAAAATGAATGTTCTCATTATTGGGAAAACGCGTATAAGCACAAAAACATATATGGTAAAATTAATGGAAATAAAATGGAAAAATAACGATACCGAGAAATTTACGTGGAAACCCTTCTAAATAAGGGAAAAAACCACGGGCCAAGATGAACAATTGATATTACTATAGTAAGGAATTTTACATTGTGTAGTCACGAATACAATACTCAAAGTGACTACTACACACTAAAAAGAACAACACTGTTTTGATTTCCGTCTTAATAAAATATCGCTCACACTCTATTTTTCTTCACAGACTATTTTCTTGTATAGTCTATGAAATACCTCACATTGCTCTCAAAATGGTTTTTCTCTCTAACTTGGTGTGTTCTACAAATGAGCAAGAATGCTCTATTTATAGAAGGATAAAACCATGCCCATGTCACTAATGACACATGTAAACATAGCAAAGTCAACAATGGTTGCAAATCTTACCAATTTGCCAACTACCAAATCTTTTATTTTCCAAAACTCCAATTACTATTCATTTTTAACAATTGTGCTTGTACCAATTGAATAGCTAAAGTGACTAAAAGAAATGATATGGATTCAACAATCGTCAGTGCCCTTTCGCCCCTCCGTCTCATTTCCGGGAAAAAAGAAGGTATCTCAACTTTCTTTAGAGGAGATCATAACCCACAACGTTCCTTTGCGTAGTTGAACTTGTCTTTCGATATTATCTTGGTCAACATAATCTTCAGGAGTTTTCACTTGTTGTGAATCTTTTGTATAACACGTGACAATATTCTCTCCCACTTCTCACTTGAATCGCAATGATCTGACGTAATGCTGGTGTTTTGTTCTTGCATGGTACATGTAGTTCTTGATCAAGTATATTGCCTCTGGTTGTCCAAATAGCCCATATACTCCATCTGATTCAAACCAGCTCTGAAGAAATCGTGCTTTATTAGCCATATCTCTCCTTGCCGGGCTTCAGTAGCCTCAATACACTCGATCCTCAGTTGTATGATAGTGCAACACACTATCTGCACTTTGATGCCATGATATAGCTCCCCCTTGAAAAGTAAACAAATATCCATTAGGGATTTTCTGTTATCACTGTCACCTGTCATATCAAAATATGTATCCGCCTTTCAAGATTGGATTTGATGCTTCAAAACACAGCATTCTCTAAGCTTCCCCTAAAATACCTGAGTATCCACTTCACAAATCTTCCTCATGCCTTTTCCCTGTCCCGGATTTTCGCGAAATCTTACTGACAACACCAATCGTGAACAATATCATGTCTATTGCAATCATTGCATACATTAGACTTTTCGACGACTGAGGAATATGGAACTTTTTTTGCGCATGTTCTCTTTTTCCCCTTCCTAGGTGTAGGACACATCTTCTTGCTCACCTTCATATGACCAGCAAGAGTATACTAAAGGCTTCGCATTCTTCATATTTGAATCGCTCCAGTAACGCCGTCCAATGTACTTCTTCTGGGATAATAAATCTTTCCTTTTATCTCTAAGACGAGTAATTCTCATTGGCGCCCAAAATTGCTTGCATGACCCAAGTCTTTTAGAAAAACTTATCAATTCTTTTCTTCATCTCTTCAATCTTTGGAGTATTTTTTGCCCACAATCAACCTATCATCTCCCACTACAACAAAGGGTGATAAAATCGTTTCAGAAATTTTTTGTACAAATATGGCAATGATCTGAAGAAGCTTCCTTATAGCCTTTTTTTCTCCCCCATAACAGATTTCAATTCAAACTTTTTGTCCCACTGTCTTGGAAGCTGTTTGAGCCATAGAGCTCTTTTTGAGTTTGCATACAAATTTTCTTCTTTTACCATCTCTCTACTTTGAATCCCTCATGTTGTTCCATATAATCTCTTCTTCTAGGTCACCGTGAGGAAAAGCCGTCTTCACATCCATCTTCTCATCTCTAAATTAAGACTAAAGCCGCCAAAACCTGAACTGTGCGACATCGAGAAAATTTTCACAACAGAGAAAATATTTCGTCAAAGTCAATACCTTGCTTGACCGAATCCCTTACAACCAATCTATCTCTAGCTTTTTACCTGGGTCTTCAAGTTGTGTTTTCTTCACTTTAACTTTGAACACCCACTTTGTTTCCTTCAAAGTTCTTCTCATGGCCCTTGGGCATTTTAACAACGCTAAGTGTGGTTTCTCAATGCAAAGACTTCCATATCTCGTCTTGCATGGATTCAATCCATTTATTCTTTATGGCTCATCTTTCCATTGGCCTCCTCATAACCTTTCAGGTTCCTCCATGGGTATGCTGGTCAGTGAGTAACACATACTCATTGGGTGAATACACTGAAGGAGGAAACCATGTGTCTTGTGGACCTCTAAGCGAAAATCTTTATTCGTCCACAACTTCATGACACAAAAGAAAAAAAAAAAAAAACATCAATCACAATATCAATTTGTTTTATATCACATCAACATGTTGATGTGATACATGATTCTTGGGCGTTCACCATGGCTATCATCAAATAACCCAACAATCTCATGCACACTTGTGTGATGAAAACTTCATCTGATGAACTCTACCATCAAAACTTGAAGATTCTCTTTCTCCGTTTGTCAATATCTTCATGGTTTGATTTTTCATGAAAATAATACACGCACGCACGGGACGGCGGCTTCTCCCAAGTTTATTTTTTCAATTGGATGATTAGCCTGTGAACCAAATTCATCAGGACTATCCATGAAAGATGCATTGCCTTAATCTTGGACATCTAACTTTGACTCTTATCTCATCTTTTCGGGCGCCTGTCCAAGCTTTACACCAAATACTACTCAAATGGTCATAGGAAACATCATTTACATACCAAACACTATGTGGTACACCATCACTTGCCCAGCACAACATCAGATATGATTAATAACATGTGCTAGCTTGTCATAAAACAGCCTCACCCCCCCAAATGAGTTTGGGCAATTTGCTTCAGAAAAGCAAACATCTACTCTTTCCATCAAGGTCCTGTTCATTTGCCTCAGCCAACCATTAAGCTGAGGAGTCCTTTGGAGGAGTCTTCGGTGTCTATAATACCTTGTGCTTGCCGTATTCCGTCAAATGGTCCCAATATTGCACCACATTATTCCGTACCAAGACATTTGCACTTTCTTTCTTTCCTGTTTCTCTTTTCAACTGAATCCTGAAACTGCTTAAAGACAAACCCACATTGGACTTTAGCTTCAAGACATAGACCCAAAGTTTTCCTCGAGGCATATCATGAAAGTGACTAAGTAAAGTGCACCCCCCAGTCTTTATCTTCATGGAACCACATAATCATAGTGCACTAACTCAAGCAACTCGTCTTTCTCGTGAGGGTAGGACATTAAAGGAAACTTATTTTTGGTTTACTAACCCAGCCAAGCAATGCTCACATTCTTCTAATTTAGCACTTTGGAAAATTTGATAAAGTTTCTTCTTTGGCTAGAACATTAAGGTTCCGTTCCCTAATGTGGCTAAGCCTCTTGTGCCACAGATGTTGAAGAGCTAATCGCCCTCAACGCATACCATATCAACGCACAAGTAGAGGCCGTAGTCGTATAGACCGAACTAAGTTTTTTGTTACCACGAGCCACCACCAGGGAACCCTTAATGAGCTTCCATTTTGTTGCACAGCGTTGGTACTAACATATCTTCATCATCAAAACACCAACATTAATTAGATGCAACGACATCAAGAGCATGTTTCACATTGTTCAAGAACTAGTTTATTCACACTAGTTCCAACAATGTACAATACCAACGCAACCACCCTAGAAAAAGTGTCCTTACCTATACTCAAGTTTTCAAACTCACCAGGAGTGTAGGAAGGAAAAAATCTTCCTGATGTCACATTGAGATGCGACAATCCCTCCAGTTGTCCACAACCCAGCTTGAACTCAGTCAACAAATATTTATCATGTTTGCATCAAGAACGGTAACAAGATCTTCGGCGTTGACGGTCTGAGCAAATTTTCATTGTCCCATCGTTCTTTATTGTTCCTCTTTGTTTTTGTTCTCCCGGCCTCTTCAACTTCCTTCAGAACTTCTTTGTTTTCAGCCTTTCATGCCACAATTATGCACTCATATCCTTAAGTCGCCTTTAGATTTGTCTCTTATTTTATTCTCTATGCTGATATCATGGTTTTATTTCTCCCCTCCCCCTGGGGCCAGGTTCAGGACTCTAACAAAGAGGAACCTGAGTTTTTCTCTCATCTCTTTGTTCATGACACTAATCTTTGGCGATCCAGATAGATCACACTAATTCGGAGCCAGAATTTGCAATGACGTTCTAAATGTTTTCTCAAGAATCTGGTAGGAACAGTAGAAGCAAGTCTGAATTTCTTCATGCAATTTAGATGCCCATAGCAGATCCTTAATTATCAGATGGTATGACCGAGAACCATCATGATACTTCAAACTCAGCTCAACATCTGCTTTATTAAGAACTTTTGTTTGTTTTTTCCCCGTCTTTCGAGGCATACAACTTTCAGAGATGCTCGCCATAGGTTCGTCATATTCCCCAGATCTATGGTTCAACACCTTATCGTCGACTTCATGCCTAATGAATCTACACCTTCTATGCCACAGATTCAACTCTTCATTTGTTTTATTATCAGGCTTTACCTTGGTAAATACTGGTTTATAAATCTTGACATAAGCATATCTTCCATTTTCCCCCGTCCAACTGGCATAATTAACACCATTTTAGTAACCAGTCTAATTGTGTTGGCTTCCATTGTTTCCCCAAAATATATTTATCGCAAATCAAGGTAAATCTTTTCTGATGTGGAAGTTCAGACTGTTCTGCAACCACAGAGCATAACTTAGATAAAACCTAGGCTCTGATACCAAGATTGTTGGGAAAACGCGGACAAGCCAAAATATAGGGTAAAAGTAATGGAATAAATGGGAAAATAACGACACCAAAATGGGGGTTTACGTGAAACCTAACCCTTCTGAATAATAAGGAAAAAACCACGTGCCAAGAGGAGCATTATTGGATATTACTACTACAGTACGGAATTTTACACTGTGTAGTCACGAATCAATAATCCTCCAGTGACTACACAACCCCACTCAAAGAACAACACTCTTTTGATTTCGGCTTTACTAAATACGCTCCATTCTCGATTTTTCTTCACATACTATTTTCTGTATAGTCTATGGATACCTCGACTTGCTCTCAAAATGTTTTTCTCTCTAACTTGGTGTGTTCTACAAAGGCAAGAATGCTCTATTTATGAAGGATAAAACCATGCCTATGTCACTAATGACATATGTAACATAGCACAGTCAGAATGGTTGCAAATCTTATACAATTTTGCCACTACCAAATCTTTTATTTCACGGCACAATACTTTCAGTTTTTACAATTGCTTGTACCAATTTAAATACTAAGTTTGAGTAACAGAAATGGGATGGGATTCAACATTCTTGAGAGCTTGCTCCATGTGACCTGCTCAAGCATATGAATGATATTCGGATCTTAAAAAAGTGAGAATGACTTTATTTGATTTTGAGGCTGTGCTAATATTTCGTATGTTAGTGCCATGGTTTATTATATATAAAATTTATATTAATAAAGTATATAATATAACTAACACATGTATTATTTTCTCTAATATCTCGTACCAAATTATGATATTAAATACTCTCCTTTCCAACCACCATGATCTCCCCCCACCCCCACCCCATTCCTTTCCCATTAGAGATGGAAAATGGGGT
This sequence comes from Solanum habrochaites, assembly GCA_027704765.1. Taxonomy (NCBI): domain Eukaryota; kingdom Viridiplantae; phylum Streptophyta; class Magnoliopsida; order Solanales; family Solanaceae; genus Solanum; species Solanum habrochaites. The sequence continues at coordinate 52,804,671 of JAKWJA010002499.1, read as the reverse complement.
GGGGAGATTGCGGGGACAAATCCGTGTAAACCCACAAGGATTTCAACCTGCCTTGCTCCACACAACACAATTTATTGTTTCACACATCGCATGAACCTGTTCCGTATTATTATCGTTTGTCATTTTTTTCCGTAGCCTTTCAAGCTGAATTAGAAAATGAAAAGACACATGATTCCAGATTTTATTTAAGTTAATCCAAATAATTTATTTTTCTAAAAGAAGACATGCTACAAGTAGCAATTGGTCAGTGGCGGAGGCCAGACATATTCAATAAGGGTTGCATCAAAATCTTAGACTAGACACGAATTATCCAAAGATTCGACAATCTACAATATATACATAGAATATTCTTTTAACCATGTACAAATAATATAATTTTTCCGCCAAAGGGAATTCGGATGAACCCCTTTAGTACAAGGACTGGGCGGAGCACATACACTTGAGGGGTGTCGACCGACACCCCTTCATCAGAAATTACAGTATGTATCCAGATATGATTTTTTTGGATGTGTATATATATTATTACATGTTGACACTCCTTGACTTCTATGCAATTTTTCTTCTTTATATTTTGACACCCTTTGATCAAAATTTTGGCTCCGTCATTTCAAAGTATGGAGAGAGAAATGAGAAAAGATTATTTTAATTATAATAATATAGTTTAATTTAAACTTAACAAGTCTATAACTCAAACGATCCACATATATTTTCTAAAAGATTATTCTAACCAATATTTTCATTGCACCCCCTACTTCCCATTGATTTTTATTAGATTTGTGTTGCTTGTGTAGTTAAGAAAGGGTAGTTTTCTCGGGTAGTTGATTGCATACAACTGAATCTTACAATGTTCTTTTTGGCAACATGACTTGTGTTTGGCTTTTTACGAATCTTGTCCGTTCCAACTACGTTGGATAAAACCTACAATTAATATACACGTGGATGTACTAAACTCGTCCGCTCATTTGGTGTTCTAGTTTATCTGCGAATAAAGTTTCAAAAATCAGAAGAGACTTTTGAAATATATGGTTAACTAAAGGATATGTGTAATTTAATTTTAATAATCTTAAAAAGGACAATAAAATGAGAATTGCGAGACTTAATAATATATGAGAAAACATACTATTTTTTGAAGACATATCAAAAAAGAAAAGTGAGACACTTAAATCTAACTGCAGGAAGTATATAATTTTAACATACTTTATTGGGATAATGCACAATCACGTGCTCCTAGACTTTGACACAAAAATATCATAAGATCACCTTAATTAAACTAAGATATTATTACTCCCCTAATTCATTTTTTTGGTAATTTTATACACTTTTTAGCTTATACAAAGACAAAATTTACCGTTACTTTAAAATATTCATGATATGGTAGTCTCATTTAGCATTGTAAATAAACTAAGCTGTGTGGAAACTTACTCTTTTATTTTTGAGTTACCCACTTTGGGGGCCATTTACACCCACCTTTACTTTCCTTCTTTAATTATTGAATTGGGAAAGTAAGAAGTCTTTGTTTTCTTATTGAGTGAAAAGTGTGTCTTTTTTTCTTCTCTGACCATCAGCTGTACATTGTTTCAAATGACTATCAGCTGACATTCTACCATAATTGGTTATGTTTACTTAAATGTTTATATGGGAGGTGATCGTTAAATTACCCTCACTTATATTTTAACTTCATCGATTTATTAAGTAAGTCACTATTAAAATAATAGAATCAAGGTTTGTGCCAATCATGGGTGTGTCTGTTCTCTATACTGAATAATTGGGTTGGTGAAAAGTAATTGTATAAATTTTAATAGTCCACTATTAAAATATAGAGAAATTCCTATCTTTTTTCTCATAATTCATTTTCATAGTTAAACGGATGCACATACATCCTTACATAAACTTGTTGGTCCACCTCTGTTTACAACCCCCAAGGACCTTCAATTATTCAATTTAGATACTAGTACACACAGTTTCAAGCATAGAAAGTAGGGGTGTACAAAATCAAATCGAAAATCGAATCAAACTGTAAATCGAGTCAAATTGGGAAAAAAATCCAACTAGTGGTTTGGTTTGATTTGATTTGGTGTTGGGAAAAAAACTCGACTATATTTGGGTTGGTTTGGTTTCAAGTAAAAAAAATCAATCCTAGACCAAACCAACCCGACATTATATATATATCATTTTTGAAATTTTATTTTATATGTCAAATAATACCTCTTTTGATATAATTTTTAAAATCGCTTATACTTTTTCATAGTTTTTAATCTTTTATATATTTATTTCATGTTTGAAGTTAGAATTTCCTTAATAATCAATAAGATTATAGTCCATACATGTTGTGAATTATACAAACGTTTAAAAATATAAATAAAAATCAATTTCATACTAATGCAAATAAAAAAGCAATATTCAGACAATAATATTTGAATATTTATTTTTTTAGTTTTCATAATTTGACAATTCAAATAATAACTTATTTTACTTCCTTTTAATATTCATCATTACTAGTACTTACTAATTTATTTATAGCATATTTTAATTTAATATCTTTAATAATGATCAACTTCATTATGATTGATTAAATTTGTATATTTTTTTACGCGATTATAGTATATTTATTATTTTTTGGATATTTTCGTGTCATTAACCTAATCATATTTTTGTTCATTTTTCTTGAGAAATAATTTGATCGTTGCATTTGGTAGGATTAAAGAAATTTTTTTGAAGTACAAGTAATTATAATGTTGTTATATAAAACTTTATCGGAAAAACCCGAAAAATCCGCAAAAAACCAAAAATCCGAAGAAATCCTAAGTTGAAACCGTTTTTAAATTTGGTTTGTTTTGGTTTATAAATTTAAAAATTCGACACAAGTGGTTTGATTTGAAATTTGAAAAATTCGAACCAACCCGGTCATAAACACACCTAATAGAAAGTAACAACTAGCAAAAGAGAAATCAATGATCATTCTTGTTTGCAAATTACTCTTAGCATTCAACAGGTATAGTAAAGTTGCTAGTAGTTGAAGATACAAACATTCATCTTCTCAAATTTCTTAAAATCATTTTGTGTTGTGATTTGCAGATTTCAGAAATGGAGGTTGGCTTAGCAATTGGTGGTGCATTTATCTCTTCAGCTTTGAATGTTCTTTTTGATAGGCTTGCACCTCAGGGTGAGCTGCTCAATATGTTTCAGAAGCATAAGAATGATGTTCGGATCTTAAAGAAGCTGAGAATGACTTTGCTTGGTCTTCAAGCTGTGCTAAGTGATACAGAGAATAAGCAGACATCAAATCAATATGTCAGCCAGTGGCTTTATGAGTTTCGACATGCTGTCAACAGCGCTGAAAACTTAATGGAACAAGTCAATTATGAAGCTTTGAGGATTAAGGTTGAAGGTCAGCATCATAATCTTGCAGAAACAAGCAAATAACAGCAAGTATGTGACCTTAACCTGAGCTTGAGTGATGATTTTTGTTGGGTTTTAGCAAGTGTGAATGGGAAAACCAAGAGAGAATAATGAAAAAAGTGAGGTGGAACTAACTTTGAGGGAAAATGAAAAATCATTTGCAAAGTGGCAAATGAAAAGTCATTTCTTCCATATCGGCAAAGAAATGGAAATTGTTTGTCCTTAGAGGAAACCTTCATTACTTCTTAAAGAGCTAAGAAGAATAGCCCCCTCACGAACCTCGTCGTCGTCGATCGCTCGCTCTCGTCGCTTTGGATTTGGATTTGTCAACTGATGTGATTGATTGATAATTTATTCATCAATTTTGGTTAAATCAAATAAATCCTGTTTTTGTAAAAATATTATCTCTTATAAAATTTGTCAGGTAAACGGTAACATTCCGAAAAGCGTTACTTTCCAAAAAGTAGTTATTTTCCTAACAGACACAATTTTCGAAAAGTTTTAATTTTTTTTCAAAGACACAACTTTCTGGATAACTGGGTCTGAACAATTTTCACTGAACAGACATGTCCTTGCTGAAAATGGCTATAAAAGGAAGTCCATTTTTGATTTTTTAAACACTGAAAAATTTTCTTTCTGCATTTAATTTTTCTCTCAAATGAAATCAAAGTGTCGATCGACTGAGTCTTGTGAAACTTGTGTTGTCTTGAAGAGTTCGTTGAAGTTAAAGACGTTTGAAGGTAACCGCTATTTCTTTAACGTTGTAAATAATATCCGTTTTAAATGCTTGGAAAAATTAATCCATAACCTTGGTAAACAGTGAGGGTTAAATTTTTTAAGTACACACAGTAGTTTCTTTGACTCGGATTATTCTTGTATTCTTATATTTTTTTTCTCTGCTTATCTTATTTTCTGTTTCTGTTTATTTAACCTTATAAATACATTTATTGTAAGACAACAAGCTTAAGAATTTACAGTTTCTGTATTTGAGGTTTCTTGGAGATTCAAACCTTTATGGTTTCTCTCTGCTTGAATTTTTAAAATGCATTCGATAACGATTAAAAGAAACATAAAACTTTAAAATCGTAAATCCAACATTTGTGTAAAGATTTGTTTTCTTTATGTTAGTAATTTTAAATACTTTAATTTATCGGCACTTGTGTACGGAAAAAAATATGACTATTAAGTCAAACCGCAACAACAACGCTTGCACATTTGTTCAATGCTGCATTAGCACCGGCTTAGAAAACCTTGCAAAGTTTTCTGGAGTCTTTTAAGAGATGGCAGGAAAAGATGTTCTTCTATCTCACTACGTTGATCTGCAGAAGTTCATCATGAGAATGTTCCTGTTAGTCAGTGAAACTTCCGGCTGAGTGAATTATTGGTAAGAGAAGCGTGGACACACTCAGATTTTTTTTGTGTAAAATTATATTTTTGAGTGGTCTTGCAAGATGATCTGTACAATGTGCACAGCAATGCCAAACCTCATAAAGAAACTGGTATGCTTTAGAAAGAAAAGAAGTCAAAACAGAAGATTCCGGAATGAAGTAAATTATTGTGGGCCAAATTTCTGGGAACTAAATAAGATGATGACGTAAGACTGTCCTCACCCAAGTTCAAGATTGCAGTATAATCCATGTCTCCTTGCTGAGGTATAGTTATTAAAAATGCCTATGTTAAATATTAAGTTTTCTCGAATACTCACCTACCCTTTAATGTAGGATTTGTTGTGAATTATGCTTTTCAGTGGCTAGCAATTATTAAAATTTACCACCCTCCATTGTGGAAGGACTTAAAACTACTTGAAACAACACAAACGCAGGAATGACGGTTGAAGATCTCATAGTAAGGTTGAGAATGAAGAGATAATAAGGCTGCAGAAAAGAGGTCACGTGGTAATCACAGCAATATCTGGAGTAATTTTGTTTGAAGAAATTTCCACAAAATTAAGAAAAGAAGAAAGCATCTGGTTCCAAAAGCAATCCTCCTAAGAAGAAATCAATGGAAACTGGCTTTAATTGTGGTTAAACAGGGTCATAGGGCTAATGAATGTCGGGGTCCTAAAAAGAACAAGAAAAGAAGGATCAAGCAACTTGGCTGAATCCAAAGGAGAATGCAAGATCTTTGGGCAATGCTTTCAGAATGTAACTGGTTGGAAATGAAGAGAATGGTGTAGATTCTGGTGCCTGCATGCCATGTTTGCCAACACGAATTATTTTCATCATATACTCCGCACTATAGATGAAACATTATTTATGGCAAACTCCGCTTTCAAAGGTGGAAGAATTGACAAAGTCCTATTAAAGATTACATCGGCAGTGTGACTTGGGAATAGGGTCTCATAGTTCCGAATTGAGAAGAATTTAGTTTTCAATTCCTTTCTGACCAAAATGGATTTAAATGTGTATTTATTTCTGATAAGTAGTAGTAGCAAAAATGATATGTATGTAGGAAAAGGCTACCTTAGTGGATGGCCTTTTCACTCAATATAATGGCAGTTGATAGGATAATAAGATTTTGCTTCTTCTTACTCTCTTGAGTCTACATGTTTATGGCATGACGTTTGGGCCACGTTAATAACAACAACCTTGCGAAAACTGAATTAACTTAATATTTTTGGCCAAAATTTTGAGTGCAATAAAATCAAATGTCAAATTTGTGTTGAAATCTAAGTATGCTAAGCATTCTTATAAATCTTGTTGAAAGGAATTCAAATCCTTTAGAAGTGATTCACACTGATATTTGTGACATGAAGTCCACACCATCACTTGGTGGGAAAAAGTATTTCATAACTTTATTTACTATTGCCCTAGATATTGTTATGTCTATTGCTAAATAGTAAGGATGAAGCAATGATTTGCATTTAGGCACTAGAAAACTAAGTTTGAAAATCAGTTGATCACAGATCAAAAGTGATCATTAGTGTATAAGTATTGTAGAATAATTGAATCTCCATTTGAGAAATATTTTCGAAAATGGAATAATCCATCAAATACTGCTCCCTACACTCCTCCAGTCTAATGGAATTGCAGAAAGAAAAAACGAACTTTAAAAGAATGATGAATCATTACTTATAAGTTCAGGTTTGCCACAGAACTTGTGGGGGGGAAAGCTATCTTTACAGCAATCAGAATATTAACAGAGTGCCTCACTCAAAGACACATGTTCAGTCATATGAGAAATGGAAAGGTATAAACCCAATTTGAATATTTCTAAGTGTGGGGTGTCCTATCCAAGTCCCAGTTCCTTACCTAAGCTGGGTAAAAATAGGACCTAAGAACTGTGGATTGTGTTCATTGGTATTGCCACAAAACAGTAAGAATTGTCCGATTTTTGTTCATAAGTCCGAGCATCCGGATATTCAGATAATATGCGGTAATGGAATCAATAGTGCTGAATTTTTTGAACATATCTATCCGTATAAAACGAGACTTGATATCTAGTGGGGAGATCTAAACAACCCCGAGAAGAACCAAAAAGAAAGAATGAACAAATGAAGACATGTCCCAAGACGCAGTGAAACGTCAAAAGACATCTACTTCATTTGGATCAATTTTGTAACATTTCTTCTTGAAAGTGAGCCTCAAACTTCAAGAAGCAATGTTGTCTAGCGACTCAACTCTTGGAAGGAGACTGGTTAATCGTGCAATGTGAATCAATCTTAGCAATCATACGTGGGAGTTGGTTGATCTTTCCTCCAGGGAACAAACCCTTGGGTTCAAATGGATCTTTAAAATGAAGATGAAGACGATGGAACTATTGACAAAATAAAGCAATACTTGTTGTCAAAGTTTTAGACAAAAAATAAGTCTTGGATTATTTTGCACATAACTTCGCCAGTGACTAGGATTACATCAATTCGGATGTTAATTGCACTAGCTGGCAGTATCACATAAACGTCTTGAATTCATCAAAATGTGATGTAACAACCTTCAATGGAGAGCTGGACGAGGAAATTTACCTAGAACAGCCTGATGGTTTTGTAGTTTCCCCCTCCCCTGGTAAAAGAAAGAAAGTGTGCAAACTTATTAAGTCACTTTATGGCTAAAACAAGCAACCAAAACAATGGCATGCAAAGTTTGATCAAACGCATGGTTGTTCAAATGGAATTTAAGAATCAATGAATGTTGATAAATGTGTTTACAATTAAAGAAACTCCATAATCAGGAAGTTATTTTATGCCTATATGTAGATGATTGCTTATAATGAGCAAAGACATTGCTAATATAAAAGCTACAAAGCGTATTCTTGCTGATTGAAGTTTGATATTACAGATTTTAGAGTTGCTGATTTTGATATTAGGAATTAAATTCTTAAAACTCCCTAACGTTCTAGCATTGTCTCAAACTGATATATTCAAAAGATACTTGAAAAATTCAAAATTTTTTGAATTTTAAAAGGCAAAAACCCCATTGATGTAAATCTTCATCTTTGCAAATAAAAACAAATAACGGCGAAAGTCAGTTTCAATGGTGGAACTATGCTAAGCGTATTGGGAAGCTTAATGTATTTCAATGAATTGGACCCGACCAGAACATAGCTTGCGCTATTATAAACTGAGTCCGATAACACAATTAATCCTAATTCATCATCAGGGGTTGCAATGACTAGAGTTTTTGGGATACTTATATGACACTACAACTATGCTTTTACAATACAACAGATATCCCCAGCGGCTTGAAGATATGTGATGAACAATTGGATTACTGGGTCAACTGAAACAAAATCCACATGTGGATGTTTTTACTATTGGTGGAGTAGCAATATCTTGGAAATCATCCACCAAACATGTATAAGCTTCGCTCCTACAATGGAAGCTGATTCATTGCTTTAGACACCCATGAAGAAGCTGAATGGCTTCCGAATTTCTTATAATATATTACCATGTTTTGGCCCAAACCAATGGCCCCTATATGCATACATTGGTGATAGTCCAACTGCATAGGAAGGGCTTGAACATTATGTATAACGACAAGTCTCGTCACATAAGACAAAGACCCTAAACTTCTCTGTAAGAACAACTACTCTCTAGTGGAATTAAATCACAATTGACTATGTGAATTCAAAATAGAATGTGTCGGAAATCCCTTACAAAGGCCTAAATAGAGAGGAGTTGATAAATCATTTCGACGGGGAACGGGACCTATACCGAAACAATCATCGTGGCGGTAACTCTACTAAGAAGGACTGGAATCCCAACTATCTAGGTTCAAGGAGATAAAACAAGTCATTGATGAAGGTTCAACATTGTCAAGGAAAAAAAATATTATTATTATTTTATGGTCCATTCCTCTGATGAGACAATGTTAGTAACCAGGAATAAAGAACATAAATGACTTTTAAAATGGGTTCTAAGAAGTTTGATACAGGGAATATCAAATGGTGTATCTATGTGGGGAGATTAAACACATTTAGAATCATTATGCAAGTGTGGAATTTAAGTAAGCCGCTTCAAAGGAGAATCCGTGTAACCACAGTTTCTTTAGCACTTACATCCAAAATGTGGTTCATGCTGAAACGAACACACAATGATAACTAAGAACAGTTCAAGGGTTGGATTGTGTGCTCTGTTTGTCTGATATACACCAAAGCTCGCCGGTTCAAAGATATCAAATTCTACCGATTGACACTAGTAATACCGATATATGTTCACTAACGAAAGTTTAAAGGAAACCTACTTATCCAGATGGTCAATTAACCTTTCCCAACAAGACCACAAGTTTTTTTTCATGCATATGTTTTTAACAATAGCTTCCCCATTCAAATGTGGGGATTGTTGGGTTTTAGCAAGTGTTGAAGGGAAAAAAGAGAGAGAATAGGAAAAAGTGAGGGAACTACTTGAGGAAAAATGAAAAGTCATTTGCCAAGTGGCAAATGAAAAGCATTTCTCCATATCGGCAAAAGAAATGAAATTGTTGTCCTTATATAAGAAACACTTCCATTACTCTCTTAAGATCTAAGAAGAAGATGCCCCCTCCTCACCTCTCCGTCGTCGTCGCACTCTCTCCGTCTTTGGCTTGGCTTGCTTTGGATTGGGATGATACATTTGTTTGGACAAATTTATTTAATGGTATCCTTTTGGTTAAATCACATAACCGTTAATATTTATCTCTTAAAATTTGCCAGTAACGGTAACATTCCAAAAGTCGTTACTTCCAAAAGTAGTTTATTTTCCTAACAGACACAATATTTTTTCTAAAATTTGTTCTTTTTTTTCAAAGACACAACTTTCTGGATAAATGGTCTGAATGACGATTTCACTGATAGACTGTCCTTGCTGAAAATGTCTATAAAAGGCAGTCAATTTTTGATTTTTTAAAGACACTGAAAAAATTTTCTTTCTCTGCAGTTATTTTTCTTTTCTCTGTCAAATAAAATCAAGGTGTTGATTGACTGAGTCTGTGTGACTTGTTGTCTGTTCTTTAAGTTCGTTGAAGTTAAAAAAGTTTGGAGGTACCGGCTATTTCTGTTAACATGTTTAATCCATTTTTTCTTGTGAGAATTACTCCATACCTTGGGTACAGTGAGGGATTAATTCTTAAGGACACACAGTAGTTTCTGTGGACTCGAATTATATTCTTGTATTTTTATTTTTTCTTTTTCTGCTTCATCTTATTTTTGTTTCGGTTTATTAACCTTATAATACATGTTATTGTAAGACCCATAATTTTTTCCTTAATTAATAACGGAGAAGTTGAAGACACTATGAACATGGAAGGTTTGTAAGAGCAAATTGTACCCTTGCTTAAAGGGGAATTTGGTCGGGGGGCGAAACGAAGAAACTAGAACACCTTCAACTTCTTTGGTTGATGATTCTGATATATTTGGTAGGCACAAGGAAATAGAGGATTTGATTGTTCGTTTATTGTCTAAAGATGCAAATGGAAAAAATCAGGTTGTCGTTCCTATCGTTGGTATGGGCGGCGTGGGTAAGACAACACTTGCTAAAGCCGTTTACAATGATGAGAAAGTGAAAGATCATTTTGATTTGAAAGCTTGGTTTTGTGTTTCTGAGGCATATGATGCTTTCAGAATAACAAAAGGGTTACTTCAAAAAATTGGCTTAAGTATTGATGACAATCTTAATCGCTACAAGTCAAATTGAACAAAAGCCTGAAGGCAAAGAAGTTTCTTGTTGTCCTTGATGATGTGAGGAATGATAACTATAACGAGTGAGATGACTTGAGAAATCTTTTTGTACAAGGAGATTTGGGAAGTAAGATCATTGTAACTACATGTAAAAAGAATGTAGCCTCGATGATGGGTAGCGGAGCAATCAACGTAGGAACTCTGTCTAGTGAAGTCTCTTGGGCTTTATTCAAACGACATTCACTAGAAAACAGGGATTCTGAGGAGCATCCAAAATTTGAAGAGGTTGGAAGAAAAATTGCAGACAAGTGCAAAGGGTTGCCTTTAGCCCAAAAAATTGCAGACAAGTGCAAAGGGTTGCCTTTAGCTCTAAAGGCAGTTGGTGGTATTTTACGCTGCAAATCAAAAGTGGATGAGTGGAGAGACATTTTAAGAAGCGAAATTTGGGAGCTTCCAAGTTGTTTGAATGGTATTACCAGCGTTGATGTTGAGCTACAATGATCTTCCTGCACATTTGAAGCAATGTTTTGTTTATTTTGCAATATATCCCAAAGATTATCCATTCTGCAAAGACCAAGTTATTCACTTGTGGATTGCAAATGGTCTTGTACTTCGTTCAGGTAATCAATACTTTCTTGAGTTGAGATCAAGATCACTATTCGAAATGGTTCCAGCGTCTTCTGAAGGAGACATAGAGAAATTCTTAATGCATGACCTTGTGAATGATTTGGCCCAAATGGAAGAGAATGAAGGATCTCATATGTTGAAAAAAAGTCAGCATATGTCCTATTCCATAGGAACAGATGGTTAATTTTAGAAACTGAAACTACTCTCCAAATCAGAGCAGCTGAGGACATTGCTTCCGGTCAATACCTTTCTCTTATATCAGCTAAGCAAGAGGGTGTTGCATGACATATTGACAAGACTAACATCCTTAAGGGCATTATCATTGTCAGGTCATGAAATTGTGGAGTTGCCGGATGAATTGTTTATCAAATTAAAGCTCCTGAGATTTTTGTACCTTTCCTCGACAAAGATTAACAAATTGCCAGATTCTATTTGTGTATTGTATAACTTGGAGACACTTCTCTTGTCACACTGTTATTATCTTGAGGAGCTACCACGGCAGATGGAGAAGTTGATTAACTTGCATCATCTTAACATAAGCTACAGTTCTCTCTTGAAGATGCCTCTACATCTGAGCAAGTTGAAAAGTCTCCATGTGCTAGTGGGAGCCAAGTTTCTTCTAGGCGGATCGAGCATGGAAGATTTGGTGAACTGCATAACTTGTATGGATCTCTATCAAATTCAAGAGTTGCAAAATGTGGTTGATAGAAGGCAAGCTTTGAAGGAAAGATGAGGGAGAAAATCATGTTGACAATTTTTTTTGGAGTCGGAGTGGAAGTAGTACTGCGGACAATTCACAAACTGAAAGAGCCATACTTGATGAGCTACGCTCACATATAAACATAAAAAAAAGTCGAAATCACCGGATATAGAGGGACAAAATTTCCGAATTGGCTAGCTGATCATTCCTTTTATAAGCTGGTGGAATTGTCTCTTTGCGACTGCAAGGACTGTGATTCCTTGCCAGCACAAGGGCAACTCCCTTGTCTAAAATTCCTTTCCATTAGAGGGATGCATGGAATAACAGAGATGACGGAAGAATTCTATGGCAGTTCAGCCTCCAATAGGCCTTTTAACTCTCTTGAGAAGCTTGAATTTGAAGATATGCCAGAGTGGAAGCAATGGCACATACTAGGAAGTGGCGGTTTCCCTGCACTTGAGAAGCTTTCAATTAAAAAATGTTCGGAATTGACGGGGAAGTTGCCTGAAAATCTTTGTTCTCTGAAAGAATTGAGAATTTCAGAATGTCCTGAACTCAGTTTGGATACATCCCAACTTGAGGGAATGAAGCAGATTTTTGAATTATATATTATTGGTTGTAACTCTCTTACCTCCTTACCTTTTAGCATTCTGCCGAGTACCTTGAAGACAATACAGATATCTCGTTGCCAGAAATTGAAATTAGAGCATCCAGTTGGTGAGATGAGTTATTGTAATATGTTTCTGGAGGAATTGAGTCTGATAGAATGTGATATATCAACTGAGTTGCTCCCAAGAGCACGCAAATTGAGTGTTTCATATTGCCCCAAACTTACTAGGTTTATGATTCCTACTGCCCCTGAAGTGCTCACTTTGATGAGTTGTCGGAATCTTGAAAAACTTTCGGTTGCACGTGGGGGGGCTCAGATAACGTATTTGAATATTTCGGATGTAGGAAGCTGAAGTGGCTGCCAGAAGGTATGCAGCAACTCCTTCCATCTCTTAAGACACTAGAACTGCAGTATTGTGGAGAAATAGAGTCCTTTCCTGAAGGAGGATTGCCCTTCAGTTTACAACAACTTGTGATCATTGATTGCACAAAACTGGTGAATGGACGAAAAAAGTGGCTTTTACCGAGACTCATAGAGTTTAATATCCTAAATTATGCCAGTTACAAAGAGATTAAACATGATGGCAGTCACCAAGAGATGGAACATTGGGAGTTGCCTTCCTCTATTACAACTCTTACCATATGCAATCTGAAAACTTTAAGCATCCAAGATCTCTAAAGCCTCACCTCTCTTCATTATCTACACACTGCTTGTTTACCTCAAATTCAGTCAATGTTGAAAGAAGGGCAGCTTCCCTCCTCTCTTTCTGAGCTACATTTATGGAACCATGATGAGCTCCATTCACTACATCTTTGGCACCTCACTTTGCTTCAAAGCCTAGACAACTATGGTTGCCGTAATCTCCAATCACTTTCCGAATCAGCACTGCCCTCCTCCCTCTCTCAGCTGGCCATCTCTGACTGTCCTAATCTCCAATCACTTCCCGTATCAGCACTGCCCTCTTCCCTCTCTAAACTAACTATTTACGACTGCCCATTTCTCACACCACTACTAGAATACTGGCCAAATATTGCTCATATTCCAAACATAGAGATCAATCATAAATACATGTAATGATAAAAACAAATGGTGCTCTGAATAATGTAAGTTATTCTTTAGCCTGAGAAGCTTTTTATTTTTGTTTACTTCACATTGCTTTTTTGCTAATTCTTTTCCCTTATTTTTAATATCTTGTCGACCAGTTTTTGGAGAATCTATTGTTCAAACAACGTCTTCTGACGAAAAATTGCTCATATTTCCACCATAAATGTTGATCTGGAGAACCTGTAACGATTAAAACAAGTGGTGCTTTGATAGATGTAAGTTATTTTATTTCATTAGTATCTTTTCATTATTGGTTAATTCTTTTTCAGTTAAATATTCTTTTTGACTAGTGTGTATCATCTGTTGCTTCTGTGAAATCAAGAAAATATAATTAGATTTGTAAAAGAAATCTTATTATCTCAATGTATGTCAACATTATGCAATTCATTTTAATCTTGTGAAAAATCTCACTCGTCGTCTTGGTTGACTATTAAGACTCACTTTTCTTGCTTATTAACCTATGTTCTCTCTCAAATCTTGTAGACTGACCATCATGAAAGTTCTGGTCATATCTCCACCATAGAAGTCGATTACATTCAATGATTAAAACGAATGGTGATAAAATTGTTTATATTTGTGTGGGAACACTGGAAAACGATATATAGTAAAATAGGATTAAAAAAATTTTTTCACAGGATCTTGTTTTTTCCATTTCAGTGAGTTTAGAGTTAAGCACATATCCACTATTGAATTCAAACCTTTAATATAATTCAAAGATGTACAATACACAAGGTTCATTTATATGTAAGCTGTTACCACTCTAGCTCAGTTTGTACAAGGGAAAGTTCTGCTGCAATTCTCTATTGAATAATTGTGCTTGAATGTGATCTAAGTGTAACTGAATAAAGATAGTTTCACAGTTTTGTCGCTAACCGTAATTAAATGTTCTATTAGTTTATGCTTTGAACTGTTTATACATAAATCTGTGTATTCATTAGAATGATGTATATCTTTAATTTGATTTTAGTGACGTTTAACATTATTTTCAGAATATAAAGTAATTATCTTTGATATTCTTCTACTGGGGTCAAAGTTTACAAAAGTTTTTTGATTGACATGAAATTTACTCCTAAATTTGCAGCCTCTTAGGGTGTGTTTGGTATGAAGGAAAACATTTTCCGGAAAATGCTTTCAATTTTCTGATGTTTGGTTGGGTAATATATTTTCCAAATCAACTCATTTTCCTCAAAAATTAAGGAAAAGATTTTTCTTCCTACCAAACACACCCTTAGTTCTGCTGACAAATTTGTTTTTGTGTACAATGGCTTCTAAGTATGACAATAAATTCCTGATTCTGGTTAGTTCATCAAAGTAATATAATATCATGGAAGCAGAATCTAACCTTCCTACCAAAGCAAACTCATGACTTGCCCCATTAATTTCTACGAACCTGCAGCCCGGTTCTTTCCACTATATGTTTCTCCTTCATTGATATCCTTTCATTCATAGCTTCATCATCAAACAGACAATCCCGAGCTAGCATACATATTTTCCATCAATACATACCACTGCTTTTCATTGATCCAACTCAGCAAATTCTCACTGAACGCATCTTGGCCAACTCACGTCCCGTGGCTCCTACAAGGACCGATAACAAAGAACCCCATATCACAGCATCAGGTTGGTCCATTTTCATACTTCTTTCAAACCTCTTTCTGCTTCTCTTCTTCAACTAGTCCTGCTCGACCAGATTCGACCCTACAACCATAATGCCTTGATTGATGGTTCAATACATACTCCATTTTCATTAATTGAAAGTATCTTTAGCTTTTTCTACCGTCCTGAGTGATTTGCACCGGGTTAGTTAACCATGAACTCCCAGAAATCCGGTTTCGAATTGGACATGTAGCCTCCGCAAATAGCTTATCGCATCCCTCAAATCCATTAGTAGCTAAAGCCCGAAATCATAGAGTTCCAAGAAGACAGCCCTTTATTTGCTCTTACAAAAACATCCACGCCATTTCATTCAACGTTTGCACACTGCCATACATGTCTAATAATTGCAGTAACAACATAACATTCAACTCCCACATTGTTCTTCTTAACATACTTATACATCAATTCCTTTGTCAAGGCTCCTAAGTGTCCACAAGCATTCAACAAAGCGCACCAAAGTGAATTCACTAGGCTTAACATTTTCCTCTTGCATTGTGCTAAATAGTTCCAATGCTTCATTCCACCTTGCATTTCTAACAAACCACTATCATACTATTCCAAGAAACATCATTTGTCTAGTTTGGCATTTTTACTAACACCTCCAAAGCATCGATTTCCTCCCATTTAGCTAGACCTATTATCATGGGAATTCCAAGAAAACCACATCCTCATCTCATCCTCATCAAACATTTCCTTTCTTGCTTCACCAAAACCACAACTTGCATACATATCAACAGACTATTTCTTATGAGTGTCAATTCTAGGCCCTAGTTTGAATGACTCCCCATGAAGTTGAGCTCCATTTATCGCAAGACCACCTCTAGCATACGCCTTAAAAACCGAAGGATAAGTAAGCAAATGTGGTTGTACTTGTGAATTGTTCAACATTTCAATGAAGAGATGAATTGCATATTGTGGAGTTGAACTCTCTGAGAAGCCTCTAATGATAGTATTCCAAGTGAAAGGAGTTGGATTTTCTATGTGAGTGAAAACCAAGTTTGCATAATTGATGTCACCAATAGGTGGAGACTTGGCTGAAAATGCAAGGACACGGCTAGCTGCTATTTTATCCTTGATTAGACCACTTTTTATAAGATGAGCATGAATCTTTTTGAGATCTGTCATAGTGGTACATTTGGTTTCTAACATATGAAGATAAGGTTGATCTAAGATGAACTTAGAAATGGAAGTTGATGAGCAAACACTTGATGACATCTCTGTCTTTTTGTTGTTTTTGATGTGTAAGGAAGAGGAAAATTTATCAACAATGTGTAGAAAGAGAGCAATTTGTTAAGTATGAGGAGAGATGGCATAATAGATAAGGTATGTAGGGCCTATTTGTTCTCAACTCAATCACTAAATTAGTAGTTCATGACCCATACCAGCAATATAGTAGCAAACTTTTTTTTAGACTAGTAAAGGTGTAGGAAAATTAAATAGTTAGATTACAACAAGAAATTACTAAATCACTAGCTAATTTATTAAAATCAAAATTAGTAAAAAAATGAATTATATATACTCCTTTTTTCTTTTTCTTTTTTCTCATTTATTTAATTATTTTCCTCTTTTTTCCCCTCAAACTTCCCCATTTTCTCCTATATTTAATCCTCTTTTTTTATTTGCTTTTAATTTTTTTTCATTTCTTTATTTCCTGTTCCTCTCCATTTCTTTTGTGGATTATTTTCCTTTTCCATTCATTTTTTCTCAAAGAAATTATTTATTTGTTGCAACCCAATTTAATAGATCTCTATATATATATATATATATATATATATTGTTTTGGGTATCATTGTCCCGTTGCTTCAATCCTTTGATGAGAACTTCCACATCCAGAGTCTTTCACAAACGTTTTCACTTTGTTTTAAAGACTTAAAATTCAAGTCATGAAGTGAAGAGTAAAGAGTTGAAGATTTCCTTCAAAGTAATATAAGGGAACTAAGTATTCCCTAAGAGTTGAGTTCATTTCTCAAAACTATAAGGGAACTAAGTATTCCCTAAGAGTTTTGAACAAAAAAGGAAACATTGAATTTCCAAGAGAGTTTTCTAAAGCTAAAGTGTTGAGCAAGATTTAATCTCACACCAAAAGAAAGAAGTTATTTTAAAAGCATTAGCTAAACTACATTTGGGGAGTAGTGAATAAGCCAACCGATATGAGGGATATAGTTATATTTAACTCAAGTCTCCAATGGTAACCACATCCATCATGTATTACTGGTCCCATCTTTTTAAGATGATCTACGTAAGGTTAAGCTAATTGATCCACTGCGTTAAGTAGAACTATAACAATGGCAACTGTACATAGAACAAAGATGGTCCTTTGCAGCGTTGAGGTAAAGCCTGTTGGTATTCATCACTTAGGCTCCCAATGATGGTTGTGAGTTAGAGAAGCTCCCACCGAACTATATTACTTTATATAAGTAAAGTTGAGTTTGTATTACATTTTCTTTAACGAACTAAGTTGCGTTTACTATTTTATAATTTTATTTTTATATATATATAGCATGTCTATTATTGCTTTATAATGAGTTGAGTATCCATAATCGAGTATCATATCTTTGAGTTCAATATTTAATCTCTGAGTTGAGTATCTTATTTTTGAGTATTCCTTGAGTTTCAAGTTTGAGAAAATATAAGTATGTTTCAATCTTTCATTCAAGCATCAAGCTTATGTTATGCTTTAGAATTTCCCTCACATGCTCGTACATTTCAACGTACTTCCTTGGCCGCCTCCACTCATGAGGCAATAACACAGGTATAGGATCATCAACCGGATTTTCGGTTGTAACATCCATAGCCTTGATTAGCTATTGCGATCCTCTTTTTTTGGAGGATTGCAATTACTTTTCAATTAGGTAGGAGTCGTGGTTCTGTCCAACTTTGCCATCTTTAATGCAGTTAGATGCTACATAGTTTATTTAAGAATCTATATTTCATTTCTTTTATTAAATGTTTTAAGCCTAATTTGGTCTATTTTAGTGGCGAGTTGAATAATTATTTTTAAAAAAATTTTCACTTGACTTAAAGCTTTGTTTGTAGTTCGAATCGCTATTCCATTAAGGCTTGTATCTGAGTAAGTCTTCAACTTGTAGTCTGTCAGAATTTTGTCTTTTTTTCAATGATTGGTTTTTAATAAAATATTACCTAAAATGTTACTATCAAATACATTTATTCTAATGTTTGTAAATTTTTTAAACAATATAATATTTGGTGAAGAGTTTGACTAGTGGCTTACTTTGGTCAAACTTCTAATACATCCTATATAAGATATTAATACTATATATATATATATATATATATATATATATATATATATATATATATATAGATATACACACACTTAATAATAAGTAGGGGTATACCAAATTTGGACCAAAAAATTGATCAAATCGCAAATCGAGTCAATCGGAAAAAAAAAAAAAAAAAAACCCGATTAGTGTTGATTGACTTGGTTTGGTGTTGAAATAAAACCCCGACGATATTTGATTGATTTTGATTTCAACTCAAAAAGAAAAGAACCCGGACTCAAACTAACCGCTCACGACATATGTATATATAATTTTAACATTTTATTTTATACGTAAAAATACTTATTTTGATATAATATTTTAAATATCTCTTATACTTTTTCATAGTTCTTAACTTTTAATATACTAGTCTCTAAACATGTGTGTTGCACGTATATTCCATAATAATGACTACAACTTTTTAAAATTAACATAATTTTATTTCTTAACTCTTCCAAATAGATCATTGTTCTCTATTGCATTTTCTTAACCATTTGCTTAAAGACAAAGGTATTTTTTTTAAAAAAATAATAAAATGATAGACATAACTGTGTTATTTCGAATAGATCATGCTATATATATATATCCATGATCTTAAAATATCCAACATAACTTGCAAATCATTCTATTGAAGCTTTAGACACTTTTTCGAAAAATAACATATACCTTCTAATTAGAAGAGAATGAAAGAGACATCAATATTCTCTTTGCATAACTAAAGTAGAAACACTCTATTTATAATGTTTATTGATGTGGTAATGTAATTTTGACTTACAAGAAATAAGAAACTAAAAGTATATGGTGAACACCAGAATTTGTAAAAATAAAGATACTATTTGCTAATATAGTAAAAGACTTATAATTTCATCGATAGTCCACATAAACATTGTATACCTTCAAATCAATCGATATTAATGAATGTATTTCTATCAAAGAAACTTATCGCGGAATTCTTATTCCAACTTCTGACTTCTGTGCATGCTTCCTTTACTGTTTTTTTCCTGCATAACAAAGAAGGAAAACAAAAATGAGTATATTACATAAAAATTGCTAAAACATATTGAGATGTAAATCCTTTCTCCCTTTTTATACTTTTTTTTTGGCTGGCATTGTTTTTTCAAGTTTAATTACTTATTGACCTTTTGAGTTCTCCAATTATTGACAAAGAGGTTAGGTGACGTAAATTTAATTAATGTAATAGTACTTTATGAAGAATTAATTTAATTTAATTTTTTTTTTATTATCCAAGCGAAAGGTCCTTTGAAGAAACCTTACCCAGAACACGAACCAGGTTCATTTGTGTAAGTGCTTTTCAGTAAGACGAATAGAAACCAAACACTTATTGAATTAAAACCTTCCTCAACTCAGGAAGGAAAACCCCTCGTTTTATTAATTCAACTATACGATTTTTGTGATTACAACTCAATAATCAAAAGTCTTATCTCTACTGACTACTCCCTCGATTGACTCCAATTCATCTCTCCAAAAGGTCAAACCCCCATCTTGTTCCAACTCTTACTAACACTCACCTACAAAGAGCCAAACCCCCCCCTTTGTAATAAACTGTAATTAACAATAAGAACAAAAACAAGACAAATAGTTCTACACATAAAACCTCTCACTCAGAATGGTTTTGAACCGTATCAATCTATCAATCTTGAAGACCTCGGTTTGATGAATAATTTCCCCTGTCTTGCGTGAAGTCCTCAAAAGATTCTCTGGCCTTATGTACTTCTTATATAGTTGTTGCCTTTTAACACTCCCTGCCAATAAGTACGACAGTTCTGTTTAAACAAGGATTCTTAGAATCCTTATTATACACAACTTTCCTTCTTAATATATTTTAAGGTTTTTCCTATTTATATTGACTTGTACTTTGAATATTTATTTTTGACTTTGACAATAACTCTATCACTTGATCTTGGACTTCTTTTCGCTGCATACATTTTTCTACTGTTCTTCTGGCGCTTTTTGTCTTCAATCAAAACGAATAACGATTCTAAGTCACATTCTATCTATTCCCTTCCCCCTTTTTGATAGACAAACATGTAACCGTGTTATGGCATGCGCAAATAATTGCAAATAACTCTTCCCCCTTTAACGCATCAAAAGACATAAGCAGTCGGCTAATCCACACTATCAATATCACACTACTCAATATCTTCCCTTCCCCTTTTGACGAATCAAAAAGATATAAGCAGCGGCTATCAACACTATCAATATCACCTAATCAATATCCATACCACCAATACGCCAGCCGGTGAGCAATGTAATTGTTTCTGGCAACAAAACAAGGAACACCAATACGGATGGAAACAGCTAAGAGAACATGTTAAGGAAATATGCTTTAATCACTGTGGTGGGCTGACCAGGCTTAGTGAAGCTGAAGCCAGCATAATCCAAGACTCCTGTCACTCTGCATTTTTAGCAAGTTGCTGCTGCAACCACCTATCCTTCAACCTGTGTATTTCAAGCATTGAGAATCGAGCTCAGCACGTAACTTCTGATTGTCTGATCAAGATAGGCGTTCTTTTCTTCAGCTACTTAAGCTCCCTAAGTAACTGCCACAGGACAGATGGATTGGAGAGCTGTTCAACCTGCTCTGACTCCATAGGAAATACCACAGTCACAAGGTGTTTGAGTGAACATTTCCTGCACGAGTTAAGATCCCTGCCTTCACCAAGTGGACTCAAAGCATCAAACACCCTAAGTCAATAGGTTGCCAAAAAGGCTACTGATGGAAGCCTAACTGAGGATCCACAATTCTAGCAGATGGGGTTTATAATCAATGTATGTCCAATCAATGCGTTCTTTGCACTCAAGTGCACTCATAAGTCCCATTCATCGTATTGAGGCAATGTGACGTTGGTGACCTCTGGCATTATCACCTTAATAAAAAAAACTATCTCAAAAAAAGCTTATGCAAATATCGCATTATTCCCCCCTTAAAACATGTGAGAGCCCTGGAATTTGATCTTCTACCTTGTGAGAATCGAGATGGCAGACTTGAATACTCATCAACTCCCAATTGTAACTCATTTATACCTCCAGATGGTATATGCACCTATTTCTCCATAGCTTTGTTGCATCAAACACAATCTCGACACAAACCTTTTTTACACTGGCGACACCCACATTTCCTTCTCGATTACCAAATTTGTATAGAACTCGACCACTTCCTTTTCATAACTCAAGGCTCTGTTCTAGAAATAACTCCTCCCCACCCTTTAAACCGTAGGATTCACACTGCTTCACTAACATCCATTGAAACATTATATCATGGATGAAAGGTCTACCCCTAAGCACTGATTTGGTTTGGAAGTACTTTTTTCCTTCCCACTTTTAGAATTTATCTATCTTATCCTGCATTTCTTTTCTCAGATTTTGTTTTTGGATTGAGGGGTTGCAGAATGTATTTCCCTCAGACATGGCATCAGTTTCAGAAGCAAGATCCATTTGGCGACCTGATGAGTGAACAGAGACTTTACCCAAACCGTCGACGCTTCAACCCGGCATTTTGTAATCATGCAGCTGGCTTGCGCATGCGCACGTCCTTGTGACTGCTTTGTGTTTTGACGAGCCTGTTTGAGACGCAATATGTTTCTACCGCGTGGTTTTTGTATGATAGGAAGCTCAAAAGAAGATCGTTCATGGATTTGAGAGGGTGGTGGGTTTGGAGGAGTGGTTTGGTGAGATGGTGAAGGAGGGGGATGTTGGGACATAGTTGTGGAGATGTTGGGTTGTGAAAGTAGGGTTTCGGGACAGGTGGCCGCTGGGGTTGCTTGGACTGGTGATAGGGGAGATTCGATGATGGTGGGGATTGGAAGTCAGTACGACAGGTGAATAATTCACTTTAACTGGTGATGATGAGGGGGTTACTTTGTGGTGGTGGAAATGGAGTTTTTGGTGGTGGTGCTGGAGCTTTTGGTGGTGATGATTGAGTTGGTGGTGGTGGTGATGGGGATGTGGTTGGGATTTGGGTTTCGGTCCCCCAAGATCGGTCACACCCTCAACAACTTGGTTTTCTCTTCCCCCTGAAAGATGCACGATCGGACAGCGGTCGTCATCGGAGTACGCAACAAGCAGATTAGTCATGGTTATGGAAGGGAATTGTGTTTTCTTCAAAAATCTTGGTTTTCTGATTACTGAAGATGAGAGAGGGGCGGTTTCCTAGTCAAGAGAGTGCTTTTATTGGGAGTGGTTTTATTGCGGTAATCAAGGGATTGGAGTAATTGGGGGAATTGACCTCGAGGGGACGTGCACCCGTGACGGTTGCACCTTGCTTGTCATGGGCATGAGAGAGAAGACGAAATGATCTTTTGCCCCCCCTTTTCTTTTTTTTTTCTTTTTTTACAGTTATTTATTAATTAAATTTTTTATTTTTTTTTTAAATTAATTTTTTTTTTATTTCTTTTTTTTTATTATTTTTTTTTAAATAAATATATCTATATATATATATATATATATATATATCATATATATATATATATATATATAATTTTTTTTTTTTTTTTTTTTTTTTTAATAAGATTATGTGGAAACCATCTTGACAGAACCTGGTTTATACTCTTCAGTAGAACTTGGTTGGGCATGGTTCCTTCCAAGAAGATGAGCCCTAACGTCAAGTCTATTTTTTTTGTTCTGAAATAACTCCCTTCTAGTGCCTTGGTGAAGATGTCCGCAACTTGATCTCAGTTTTGTGGGCACGCACTCCATAATTATGTTTCCTTTTTCCAACATTATCACGAAGAAAGTGATGTCTAACATATATGTGTTTGGGCGCTTTGTGTTGAACTGGGTTTTTTGCCATGTTTATAGGCACTGTGTGTTATCCACTATAATAAGGAATACACCCACCCCTGTTTCTATACCAAAGTCTTTGATCTGCTGTTTTTTATCCAAAAAGTTGGCACAAAATAATCAGTTGCAACATACTCAGGCCTCTGGTCAGTAGATAGAGGCCCGGAATTTTGTGTTCTTTTGCCCAGGGGATATCAGACTGGTCCTAAGAAGTTGTGTGCCCTCCCAGAAGTACTTTTCTATCAACCATGTGTCTCTGCAGAATCAGCGTCAGCAAATCCCCTTAGATCAAAAGAATCACCAGTTGGATACCATAGAACCCGGTTTATTGTCCTTCATCAATTATTCTCAGGTTCTCTGCAGCGAATCTTTTAGATGTGATTCCTTTGGACAACGCACAAATCTTTGGCGATGGCAGACCGAACACTAAACACTATATCGGTCTGCTGGCAGTGAGATATAGGAGTGATCCAATCATCACCTCTATAATCCAGTGTCATTGACTGTTGCAAACCTGATTCATTTTTATCGACTTTGTTGTTGTCCCAATGGGGTATCATTAGTCTTCGCTTCACTCATATCATACTTCTCTCTCAGTAATTCCTTGATGTACTTTTGCTGATAATTGATGTTCCATCTGGATTTGCTTAATTTGGAGTCCCAAGAAAAGTTCAATCTCCCATCATACTCATCTCAATTCCTATTCATCCAGTTGAGTAAATTCTACGCCTAGGAGTCCTGGTTCCTCCAAATATAATTTCATCTACACTATACTATACTTGAAACTAATGAACAATCTTTACTTTTTTTCGAGAACAGTGTATGTCATCTTTCCAGCTTTCCTCTTGTATATCCATTGTGAAAGGAAGGTAGACAATCGGTCATAACCATGCTCTTGTGCTTTTTCAAAACCCATAAAGTGCTTTGTCCAGTTTGTATAACATATCGGGATGGCTGGTGTTTTCGAAATCTCCTGTGAGGTTTGTTTTACTACACTCTTCTTGTAGGTAACCAGTTAAAAGGCACTTGACACAGTCCATTTGGTAGAGTTTTAACTCCATGTGAGCACGCATATGCAACCAGTATTCTATTGCCTCATTCTTGCTAACTGGTGCGAAGGTTTCATCATAGTCTATACCTTCTTCTTGGTTTTGTATCCCTGTACAACTAGCCGAGCTTTGTTGCGCACTATTTTACCTTGCTCATCGATCTTGTGTTTCTAACACCCACCTAGTTCCTATTTATTGGTCTGTTTTTTTGGGCTTTTGGACCTAGGTTCCACACTCTGCTTCTTTCAAATTGGTTGAGTTCTCTTCTTGTCATAGCACCAATCCATTCAGAGTCTAGCAATGCTTCCTTTGTATTTTTTATGCTCAATCAGGGACACATAAGGCAGAGAATCACCCATACTACGTGTTTTGGATTTGTAGAATGCCTGAGTAATAGGAGTGAGCAGATTTTTGCAGAGAGTGAAGAGCGTTGAGGTTTCCATTAATGAGTAGGAATACTTACTACTTCTTGAGGTGCAGATGACCCAGTTTTCATTAGCAGACTTATCTCCTTTTTCAATGTTTTGTCAGATGGTATGGTGTTTCTTTTCCTCGTGTTTTCGGATCTGACGACGCTTGGAGCAGGTTCCCTCATCTTGTCATCCTCTGAATTTCCCTTCACTTCACGTATTATGTTCATTAAGACAACATGGACATTTCTTCTACCGATTGTTTCTTTTATTCGTACCTTGTAGGCCTTGCTTTGTGATGAGTAACCCTAGAAAGATTCCTTCATCATCTTGTCATCGATTTTCCCCAAATTGTCAAAAAAAAAAAAAAACCTTTGTCATTGTTGTCTATAAACATCGCATCCAGGCCCTAAGATGTGCTAGATTTGGTTTTCTTTCTTTTCTTCTTCCTTTTAGTATCATATGGTGTTTTGTTAACACTGATCTGATCATACATCTATTTTGAGATAACACCCTGTTATTTACTGCTTCAGCCCAATAGAATTTTGGAAGTTGCTTGAGATTAACTTGTTCTTTTGCAATATCTTCCCAGTGTTTCTATTTTTCCTCTCACCACCATTTTTGTTTGTGGGTTCCTAGTGCTGAGAATTTATGCTCAATCCCATTTGTAGTACAAAATTGGTAGAATTGTGATTTCTCAAACCCAGTCCATGATCAATCTGATGCTAATTATTTCTCCTTTGTTTGCATTTCTTCTGACCCAGCTTGCAAACGCTTCGCACAGAGTGAATGTCTCGTCCTTTGTTGCAAGAAACAATTGTCGCAAGTGAATCTGATAGTCATCACTATTACAAACACATATCTTCTTTCAAAACCTCTTCTTTGCACACGCATTGTTGGTCCACCAGAATCCGCATGTGAAGCATTCGAGGACTTAGTGGTAACTTTACTGTCCAACTTTTGGTTTGAAGTGACCTCACCTGTTTTCCCTTGAATGCAGTTCCACATACTTGGTTGTCCTTGAACCTTTTGGTTGCAGTCCCCTAACCAGGTCCTTTAGATATGAGTTTTGTTTATAGTTGTCATGCTGATGTGTCCCTTCTTTTGTGCCATAGCATGGAGCATCTTAGACTATGCACTCAGATCATTTCAGATTATCTTCATTAAGCAACAGTCTCTGACTTGTATACATTCTTGTGTCTCTTTCTAGTAAACCATGTTTTTCCAGTCACTGAGTTGTACTTTCTGCATTCTTTTTTTCTGTAAAGGAACTGTTTCCTTTATCACACATATTTGCGATACAACTCAACAGACTATGTTGTAGACCTTTACAGAATATACATTCTCATTGGCATGAGTGTCCATTGTTCCATTCCAACCTTTCCAATTCCTTGAATTTCTCCACTTCTACCATTTACACAAGGCAACATTTCCTCCTTTGAATGTTCTTGAGTGAGAGGGACGCTTTCTTTTATCTCCAGTCATGTGTCTTGATTAGCATTCACTGATCCAACCACGTACCATTGTTTTGCTGCTTCTCTTCACTGATCCCGCAATTTTATTGTTTGATTTTAGATTTTGGTACCCAAATCCACTTTGATTTAGAGGCTTAGGGAATGGTTAATAAAGAATTTCTCTTCTGGACCATCTAGGACGAGACTTGTCTATAAGGATTTGTTTTTGCTCCATTGGGTTTATCATATGAGTTTTCTCAAGGATATTCAGTTTTTGTTAGGGCAGTTTGTTTTCTTTTGACAATCATGACTTTTAGTCCCTACCATCCACAGTGGCCTGCATAAAACGTCTATGTTGGGATTTTTTTTCTAGCGCTGGTTCTATCAAACCTATCCCATGTTTCTCAAATGTGGCGATTCGTTGTGAATTATGTCACGCAGTATGGAGGACCTGGTCCCATCTCATTCCATTTCTCTTCAGTTTTTAGTCACAAGAGCTCTTTGGAGAGTGTTTTCATTCCTTTTAATTTTATTACCAGTTCCTAGATCTTTATAGTTTTGGTATTCTTGTGATAAAAGATGAGATTCTGCTTTTCAAGACTCTTGTTTTCTCCTCTCTTAGTGATGCAGATCCTTCCATATCCGTTCCCTTTTTTGGAGTCTATATTTTATATTCATCAAATGAGAGTGTAGAGTAAAGATTCTAGCTCCTTTTGCGTTGAACCTAGATTGTCTTTTAAGTTATGAAGACAAAAACCTTTTCCCATTTATGTCTTCTTCTCTTCTTCTTTTTCAGAATCTGATCCTGCGCATAAGTGCTAGTATGCATCTCTTGTATCTGGGCAAGTTTTTCCTTCCCTTTCTTCCTTGTTTTCCACTGCTACAAGGGCAAGAAAGTCATAATCATCTTTTTGTTTTTTCTGTGCAAGAAGAGACTGTTTTCTATCTCATCTCATCATCCTCACACTCTTCATCAAAAAGATAATTCCCCATTGTCTGCAAACGCCCTCCCCTTCCATTGACATGTCTGCCTCGTGAATTGGTCGTGTCTTCTATTTTAGGGGACATACTTACCTTTTTGATATCTTTCTTTTGCTCATAGTTTAGTACCTTTTTCTGTTCTACTACAGCAACGCCCAGAGTGGACAGAATTTGATAGTGATCTGGACTCCCACACTTATGACAACCCTGGTCTTTAGTGTTTTTCCAGATTGTTTTGAAAAGCTTTCTTTTGAAAGGGTTGCCCTTTCTTTAGCATTTGTGAAACCTTTTGGTATAGGGCAATGTTTTCATCTTCAAAATCATCTGATTCAGTAGCCTTTATAACCAGGTTCACTTGCTTCCTTTTTCCTCCAATCTTTTCCTTTCTTGGTTTTTTTTAATTCGTAAGTATGAGATTACCATTCACTCATCCATCCCCATTGGGAGTCTATGGTCGCGGGCTTCATCAGTGATGGGCTCGACCTTTTGTGTCTCCCAGGTTCAGAAGGACACTCCCAAGAGTTTTTCCTACTGCTTTTCCATTAGGCACCATCTCTCCTAAAGAGTCATTCATGTTGATGCTGGAGGTGAACCTGGTGTGCCTATCTTGATATGTCTCTCCTCTGCCATCCTGAACACAGCTCATATTGGCTGTTCAAGTTATCAATCTTAGACTTTTTTGACTTGTGTTGTTCCCTCATGAGCTGTCTGCCCAGTGTTTTCCCATATGGCTTTTTTTGTGTTTGGCATCTTGACATGACAAATTTCGATTGTATTCGTCTGGTCCTATGCCCACATATCAGGATTTTCTTCTTTGGCTTTGGCATTGTTTTTTAATTGCAACTTGTCTTCAACATTCCATTCCTTTCTTTCCTTGGTATTTTGGTGCTTCCATCAGTTGGCTGTTTTCATAGGTATGGTTGGGCCCATCTATGAATTACTTCCCCACAGATCAGGTTTTCACAATAGATGGTCCATCATACGATTTTTCCACATCCATAATATTTGCCATTAAACAGTGGTGGTCGTTTTGTAGCTCCTTCTTGGGGGTAGGTGGTGCTGCATTTAAAATCTTTTCAAGATTGAATTTTTATGAAAAGACCAGCTCTGATACCAATTGAAG
Source organism: Solanum habrochaites (assembly GCA_027704765.1). Lineage (NCBI taxonomy): Eukaryota > Viridiplantae > Streptophyta > Magnoliopsida > Solanales > Solanaceae > Solanum > Solanum habrochaites. The sequence continues at coordinate 52,776,385 of JAKWJA010002499.1, read as the reverse complement.
AAACCTTACGCACCCCCATAACACGAACAGGTCTTGTAAAGTTGCTTGTTCAGGTCAAAACAGAATAGAAACACAAACACTTATTGAATTAAAACCTTCCTCACTCGGAAGGAAAAACCTCGTTTTATTAATTCGACTATAAGATTTTGTGATTACAACTCAATAATCAAAAGTCTTATTATCTCTACTACTCTCTACTACTTTCACTCCCTCTACTTACTCCTTCACTCTACTACTACTTACTTACTTCCTCGATTGACTCCATCAATCTCTCCCAAAGGTCACACCCACTCTTGTTACAACTCTTACTAACACTCAACCCTACAAAGCCAACCCCACCCTTGTACAATAAACTGTAAATTACAATTAAAACAAAAACAAGACAAATGGTTCTACACATAAAAACCTTCCCCTTCTCCACTCAAGAATGTTTTTGACCGTGAAATCCTATCAATCTTTGAAGACCTCGGTTGATGATAATTCCCCTGTTCTTTGCGTGAAGCCTCAAAGAATTCTCGCCTTATGTCTTCTTATATATTTTGTTTGCCTTGTTTTTTTAAAAAAAAAAAAACAATCCCTGCCAATAAGGTAAGACAGTTATGTTTAACAAGGATTCTTAGAAATTCCTTATTATAACACACTTTTCCCTTCCTTAATAAAATATTTACGGTTTTTCTATTTATATTGACTTGGACCTTTAATTATTTTTTGAACTTGAAATAACTCTATGTCACTTGATCTTGGACTTCTTTCAGCGCATACATTTTCCTAACTTGTCTTTGCGCTTTTTTGTCTATCATCAAAAACGAATAACTATTCGATCACAGTCTATCAGTCTTATTTTTGAAGATGACATTATTAGAGCCCATTTAACAAGTTTTCATATTTATTGCATCTAATGACTATCACTTTTTTTTCTTTCTCCATTTACTATTTTCCTAAATCTTTTGTTATTTGCTTTATGATCTTGTAAATTCTTTAATTCCTCTGTAGAATATATATAATTGTTGTTTGGGTGTTTAAATGACTTAAATGTATTATTACTTTTTTAATTAAAATAGAAGTAAAATGTTATTCAACTTTAATATGCATATACGAACAGTTAAAATCATCATTTGAATCCCGACATAAATATTAAATGAAAAAAAAATTTTAAATAATTTCAAGAAAATAATTAAATTAGATTTTTGTTTCCGAATTATTGCTAAAGAAGTGCAAAGTCATCAACATTTTATTAAATAATATACTTTAATATTTAACTTAAATAGGTAAATATTTTTTATACATTTTAATTTATAATAAGGTACAATCAATAATTCAGATTTTTTACCTTTTTTGGTTCTCTTTAAAAAATAATATAGATGATTTTATTTTATGTTTGAAATTTAGAATTCTTAATGATCTATTAAAGATTATAGTCCATACATGTTGGTAATTATAATAAAGTTTAAATAAAAATCGAATTAATATTAATTCAAAAAGAAAATCAATTCAACACTAACAATAACAATAATATTGATGATTTATTTTTATTTAGTTTTTACATGATGTGAGACTGTTTTTTACGAAAATATATATGTAAAAGAAAAAATTACTAAGTTATGAAAAATCAATTAATCTTATGATTTAAGAAAAATTGACTTTCCCAAATTAACAGAGTCACCACTTGATTTTTAGCAAAAATCAAGAAAAACTTAAAATTATTTTTCAAAAGATTTAAAACAGATGAAAATCAATTGAAAATGGTTCGAAGTTCAAATACACATTCCGAGAAGGTGTTAGGCCCTCAGAATGTCCGCTAACTTGCGGTGGACCGGCGATTTGACTAAACATGAATTTGACTTGAATTTACCAACTTTTTCAACTAAAGTTTATTTTTTATCATTTTGTTTACCTAAAATTATTATTATTTTTTAATTAATTAATTTAGTGCAAAGAAAGCGATTATTTTAAAGGGAGTGACCAAAGGTGGTTGATTAGAATAATGGACTATATAGGAGAATAATTAAATCAAACCAAAATCACATAAAATAATAATTCGTCAATATCATGATAAATAATAGACAGGAAGGGACATCAAATTTGGGCCATAGCCCAAATCCTGCTGTTGCATTTTTGGGCCTTGGGCCTATGTTCTTCCAAGTTCTGATAGAACACTTTGAGTGTATATTTGATGTATATGCTGTGTTATTGTACGATATTTGTGCTCCCGAACCTTCAATTTCAACCAGAAATTTGTATTTTTGCGTTTTCCACTTTCTGGCCACGTTTTCCAACTATGTATGGTATATTAACACTGTATACCAGTGTATACATCTAGTATATCAACCTGTTTTTGATATTTGAAGGCTGAAAAAATATTTTCCAGTGGTATATCTCTGCTTCTCTCAATCTGTATTTCGAAATTGGCCTCGTATACATGTTTTGATCTGTATATAAGTGTATAAAATGGGTATAACAGCCTGTTTTTAAGCTTAGGGAGACCTGCAATTTAATTTCCAGAAATGTATTTTGCTGTTTTCGACTTGTATACCAGGTTTTTCATGGGCTGGCTGACTCAGGTGGGAAATAAGCCTTGGGACCATTATTGGTTCTAATTTGGTTTTTAGCAAAATTTAACGGAAGAATCAAATTTTTATGAGTTGGCTCTAAAATTTAATTATTTATGCATATGTAATATACTTCTTAATATAAATATACTATTTGAACAAAAGTTATTGAGTTTGAAGGAATCATCCGAAAGAAAATATATATTACAATAAATAGCTAACAACTATCCCAACAAAGTTGGTTCTCTTGTGTGTATGAAATGACATTACAATAAATAATGTGAAGTTACTATATTGAATCATGATAATAAGTTAAAAGAAACCAAAGATGGTGTCTTAAAATTGAGAGTCCAAATTAAAGTTTGAATAGTTTAGCTTTCTACTTGCTCCTTACCTACTTAATTCTTCATAGTCGTTTAACTTTCAAGTTTTCTTGGCAATAATTTTTGATATTTTAGTGACTCCAATCCAACCAAAGATGTGATGAATTAAAGTAGTAAAAGGTAATTAATCTCATCATGACTCCCATGGTAGAAGAACTTAATTTTCCTCAACTTCAAATACCTCTAACCATCAATTCAATTTCTCCAATCTTACCATCAAGTCCCATCCCTCCATCCTATGGTGACACCCTTTATCTCTCAAATCTTGATGATATGATTGGATCTCGCGTTTTCACTCCAACCATGTATTTTATCGATCAATGGGAAAAAAAAAAAACAAAAGGGATGTGATGACCTCTATACTGTGTTGAAAAGAAGCTCTGGCAAGTGTATTGGTACATACTATCCTTTCTCAGGTAGGCTACGTGAAACAAAAGAGGGCAAGTTAGAAGTATTTTTTGGGCCTAAACAAGGGTGTGTGTTTGTTGGAGGTTGTTCAGAGATGACGATGCTAAATCTTGGTGATTTAACGGTCCCAAATCCTGCATGGAGAAACTTGGTTTACACATTTCCAAATGAAAGTAAATCCAATGTGTGATTTTTAATAATGGAAATCAAGGACAAGGAACCTCCAAGGCATGTACCTGTGTACGCGCAAGTCTGACTAAATTTTTGACCATGATTAACACAAAGCCAAGGAAGGTACTATCGTCATTTTAAAATGAGTTTATCTGTGTATGAGTGAATGACACAGTCGATACACTCATGCTTGAGACCGAACCAATTTTCAAGCTATTTTTGAACAGAAGCCGACGAAACAACAAATCTAGGCATGAACAAACAACAACCAAAAAAAACGAGCAGGTATACTTGAAGCATGAAAAAAATCAACTGAGTATATAAAAGACATATACAAAATTGTATGCTTCAAAATTATGAAAACGGTTTGAAAGCTATACTTGATAAACGACTTGAAAAAACATTAAATTTATAAAGTCAAAACTATTTCAAACTTGTTTGAATTCAGAAACTCGTAATTAGATTCTATCGGAGGGTTCAAAATTGGGTGTTAACATAGACAATTTAAATACATGATCTAATTTTACTTTCTTTTAATATTTAGTCATGTTACTAATATTACTTACTTATTTTAGCATGATTTGGTATGTAATCATATATATTTTTAGCAGATTTGGAATTTAAATCATATCATATTTTTTGTTATTTTCTTGAGAAATAACTTAGATAGTTGCATTTTGATAGGAGTAAAGAAAAATTTGAAGTACAAGTAAATTATATCTTTGTATGAATCTTTATAAAAAAAATCGTAAAATTCAAAAAAACCCGAAAAAACTGAGTTTTATTGGTTTGGTTTGGTTTGTAAATTCAAAAATCCGGCACAAATGGATTGATTTGATATTTTAAAAACCCGACCAACCCGATCATGTACACCCCCTAATAATAAGTGTTAATCATAGTTTCTATGTTAATTATATTATTCATTGACTGGACTTTTAAGTATTCTCCAAAACTCTTTCACGTATTTTGAAATGGAAAAAAAAGTCTTGATTTATCCCTGTATTTTATGATTTGGAGTTGATATACCATCCGTTTAAAAAGTGAGTTCATATATGCCACTACCTTTATAGAAATGACTCATATATGCCCTTTTATTGAACAGATTAAATTTTAATAAATTAAAAATCATTTTTTTGGATTTAATTTAAGAAAATGCCATGTAACTTTTAAAATACCCCACCTTTCAACATACCCACCTTCCCTTAATTTCTTTTATAGTTTTAGTGTTTTGCTAGTTCTAAAAAAAAAAACCAATTCTTTTTTCATATGATAATGATATACTCAATGTAATTCCTAAGTTTTTGGGAGGGTGGTGTATGTCTATAAAGTCTTCGATTTCTTGTCAGGAGTCAAAAACTCGAGTCAAGATGACATATACTATAATTCACCACTAGGTAATTCAGTTTGTAACCTAGAACAAAAAATAACATGCATAAATAGAATAAACAACAATTAATAATATATGCATGATATCATTCAAAGAGACAACGAAAAATATATAAGAACAGAAGCCAATACATACAACCAAAAGATATCCAACACAAAACCTAGTAGTAGCTACTTAAAGAGTACAAATTACAAAGGCATAATACATATATTGGACCCTAAACTTGGCTTCAAATTTTAACTTTGACCTTCAATTTTCATTTAATGCATCAACAGGACACTGTAACTATCCAAATTTAAATAAATAAACAAATGAGCTACATGACACCAATACACGTAGGAACCCGTAGGGCAAAAAACGACATGTAGGATGGACAATGCTAGGGAATGGGTGTCATTTGTTTCAACCTTATACAAGTTTAAAGTGCTACTGTGCACACCAAAGGTTGAAGGACGTAAATGTAATGCGAAGCCACGTTAAAGGGCACATTATGTATTTGCCAATTACAAGGTTAGACAAATATATACAAAAACTTGTCCTCAAATGCAAAAAAACTAGCCAAAACAACTATCACAAAAGAGGCAAAGTGATCCAACAAGTCAAAAGCTCACCCTGGTGGTACCTCTGAATACCTCAACAACCGACTCCATTATCAAATGTAGATGATGGTGATTTCCAACCCCATTACGAAAATAGATGTAGAGTTAGTTTGAGTATCAAAACAACATGTATCCATAGGCATGAAGACCAATTGATATTGAAAAGTAAAGACCAATATGAAATGGGAGTATAACACTAGCAAAGTCAAATCAATGAAAATTGATTTAACGAAAACCTCAAAAGAATGCACAAGGTCTACGAAAGAATGGAATGAAAAAGCAAGTAACTAAACTAAGCCTAACTTAGACTCCATAAGTCCAGAAAGTAATTTTGCGTATTAAGTAGAAGATCACCCAAAACAGATCCCAATAGCTTAATGATACATGGAAGAGCATAAACTAAGGAGTATGAAATTCTTAGAACATGAATAGGGAGTGTATAGCCCAGAAATTCGAATATAGGATAGAAACACCAATGAATCCAATCGAACCATGTAGTAGGTAACTCAACCAATAGAGAAAAAGTGCCCGAAAACTCGAACATCGTTGAAGCTATGGCGTGCCCCAGATCTTGAATTTGTGTCTAAAATGGTGGGTCTGACCAGACTTAAAGTTGTGGCTATTACAAATTTGTCGAAGAAGTGTTCATGTCAAGTCCCCAAATAGACCACGTATTTTGTAGAGATTAACGTCCCCCCCGAAGTTTTCAAACAAACACTCCAAGCCCAAATCAAACCCAACCCCAATGTCAAGCAAAGCTCGAAATCACAACGGAGAATCATTGGGGTCGTAGTAAAAAGGGAATTTAGATAAAAGGTTATTGCGGGGTTGAGAAGCTACGCATAGATCGGCTCACACTATCAAATACAAGGCAAACTACATAGTCTACAAAATCTACACCATCCAAAGCGAACGTCAAAGAATTCTAAGGCCGTCATCTCCAAACACGCCTGAAGGAAAAAACTAGAGTTTACACCAGACTAAGGCCAACATAAGCTCCTACCGACAAAGAACAAACTAGACATGATTCAATTCACAACAAGAATAACGTGCATAGCACTCTCAATATCCCAAAATAAGCCCGAGCCAGGATTTTTATACATTAACTTGAATCGACTACTACCCATCCCCCAATTCCTTCTATTCGGTAAAAAAGTGGTGAATTTTACATTCTCCGAGCTCATAGGAAGGACCGGAAAAAGGTGTTAATACTTCAATGAAGACCCATACGCGCTCCAAAATCATAATTTCAAAAGCTTTTGCCTTTGGAATGGTATCCAAATGTCGTCATGCTATCTAAAACATAATCACAACATCAAAGCACATTTTTGACACCAAAAAACACTACAATTAGCAACCGACAATTAAAGAAATTGTCATTTGTCTCTAGTGATGTGGTCGGTGGCACCTTAGTATACAGTCCATGAAGTATTAACATCTCTATCATTAATGCAGTACTATAGACATAAGCAAAAATGAGATTTGAAATAAATGATGTTACCTTATTCTACTCCAGCAAATTCTGCTTCAAATGACCCATCTTGTGGCAAGAGTCACAATCTATATTGGCCATATCAATCTTTTTAACACCACATTTTCCTCCCTTCTTAAATTGAGATTTACCCTTTTTATTTGACTTATCAAATCCCGTGTTCTTCTAGACTTCCTTGTTCTTCTCCTTAGTATTAGAAACTAAGAAAATTCAATTAGAATAGCTTGTTCAATTGTTTTAGAAGTGTCACGACGTCATCTTTAAAACAAGATGGTGTCAACTGCCTAAAAAATTTGGTACTTACTGAAAGAAACCAAAAGAGATGCATACGAGAAAACCGGTAACAGAAGAAGCGGTGTAATTATCAATAGAAGTCCTACACCAGAAAACAACCACTGCAACTTGATCAAATACTCATTGCCTGAAGCAACCATGTCCCCATCCAATAACAGAGAGATTGTTTGCATGTTACATTTAGGTTTAAGCATAAAGGTAAAGTGGTTTGATATAACCTTATATATGAGAGGTGTTAAAAAGAGTCGGCCCAACCCCATTAGACCCAAGGGCTAGGGTGGACCCGCTCTTGAAGGGCCTAAATATGCTCAACTCAACCCGCTCGTCATTTTGAAGGGCCTAAATATGCTCAACTCAACCCAGCTCTAGAAGGGCAAAGGGCTGGGGGCAAGCTAGCCCTACTTTTTTTTTTCCTTTTTTCTCTTTTCAAGTTTATGATTTTGTAACATCAGTAAAATAAGAAGATTTTGAAATCAAATATGGCATACAATCGTGTTGTTTCAACAACACTAGCAAAAAATCTAGTATAATTAGCATGTATCTTGCATACCGAATATGCGAGCGAGATAAAAAAGTAACAAGAAAGATGGGAGGGAGGAGGCCGCGATATTTATCTATGTATCCTACATACATGTGAATCTACTTCAATAGAGTATATCTAGAATAAGTACGGTATTGGAAGCCTTCTATTTACATGATATAGTCTTATATTGTATGAATTTTAATTGTGTCACTCTATTTACTCTTTTGTTATTGAACTCTCGAACAAACAGTATTTCATATAATTTTAACTAGATATGTGTGTGTTGCACAAAACTTTTACGTTGGCTACTAAACATACAATCTTTTTATTAATGTGGGAATATTTCAATCACTAGGTAGAAAAATGACCTAGCATGAGACCAATGGAAACTCATTTTTTCTCGTTCATCTAGAATTGTTACTTTTGTTTGCCCCAAGGGCCGTATGTTTCCATATCTTCATGAGTCAGTTCCTCAGCGATTTCCCCCCTTATCCCACAAAGCTCAGTTCAGGACATTTTATCTTTGATATGCATTATAGGTTTCTTGGGTTTTCATTATGGCTCGTTTAAAAGCACAACCTCCATCAAAGACGTACAGAGCCATTGTATCAATAACATCTTTAGGTGGAACAACCATAGAATCTGCAGAATAAAAAATATCATTCTTGTCATAGAAATGTTGTGTTCTAAGGAAAATTTTGCCCAGTTCTCCATAGATTTGGACGAAGGGGGACTACGTCCGGAAAATCAAACCAAAAAATATTTGTTTACTGTATTGAAAAAGAAAGATATCCATTCAATGATTTAAATCTTTAAAAGTCACAATTCTAGTTTTTTTAATGGTTGTCGTAGGAATTGGTATGCAAAGAAATCAGTGGAACGACTGAACATACTTACCACTCCACCACAACCCTTGTTGGTAATGAATTTTAAATACGTTGGAATGATTATTTATTTTTCTAGTAAATTTACTAATTGATTATTAGTTTATTGGTAATACATCATTCAAGTTCATTATTAGGTTAGTAACTGATTGATAATATGTTCAAAATATTATTAACTATATGAATCAATAGTAAAAGATTTTCAATTCATCGCATTTAAAAATCTAAGGGCACAAAATACAACCCAAATTATAATATCCAATTTTAGAATCGTATTTGAAGAAACAAATGTAAAAAATCTATGATAACAATTTAATTAACTCTCGATATGATACATATCATTTTTAAAAATTAATATAGCATATTTATAAAAAACATTGATTCAAATTTAATTTTGCCACCAAAAGTTTACAAAAGTTCAAACCGTGTTACATTAAACTGAAAAATTAAAGCCTCAAAACCTGAACCCAACCATCCTATTAAAAGAAAAATGACCTTCCGAAGTTTATCACACTGACAAAATTCTCATCACAGCACGTTCACAAAAATGTTAAGCAAAGTTCAATTTTGGCCAACAGTTAAAAGTTAAAACGCATAAGGTACAAACTGAATATGAAAACCTCAAAATCCAAACCAACCATCTTATATGATGAAAAATGACCTTTCAAAGTTAACTGCAGTGACGTGATCCAAATTTGAGCATGTTTCTCAAAAAAATTTACCTAATTCAAATTTTAGCCAAAAGTTAAAAGTTTTAATGTTTAATGATACAAACTGAAAATAAAAGTCTCAAAATCTGAACCAACCATCCTATGAGACCAAAACTGAACTTATATCGCTAGCCCCGGTACCAAAATTTTCATTCGAGCACGATTACCAAAATATTGACTAAAGTAAAATTTTGGTCAAAAGTTAAAAGTTAAAATGTCTAACGGCACAAGCTAAAAACGGGGAAGCCTCAGAACCCGAACCCTCTATCTTATTACATCGAAAATGATATTTCAAATCTAACTACACTGACAAAAGATTTTATCTGAGCAAGTATCAAATATATTGACCAAAATTTACAAGTTAAAACACCTAACGACACACACTAAAAATGAAAGCCTCAAAATCTGAACCGATCATCCTATTAGATAAAAATAATTTTTATATTTAATTACGCTAATGGAATTCTCATCTGAGCACGTTCACAAAATTATTGACCAAAGTCAAATTTTGGCCAAACATAAGATTTAAAACACCTAAAGACACAAACAAACAAACAACAGAACCTCAAAACTTGACCAACCTTTCTATTAGATAAAAAATGACCTTTCGAAAGTAATAACACTGACAAAGTTCTAATTTGAGCACGTTTTAAAGTCAAGTTTTGACTAAAAGTTAAAACGACCAACGACACAAACTGAATATGAAAGCCTCAACACTAGACACATATTTACCAAAAATTTAACTTCAATTGATAAATTTTATCAATGAATTAATGATCGATTGATACATTTCCAACTATTTTAATGAAGTTAGTAATGTACTAACTACAATCTTTATTCTTTGGCAAAATTTCAAATGAATTGGATATGGGTTGGCAAGGTTCCTAAAAATTACATTTCGTCACTTAAAGTTTAACAATTAAAGGGTTTGCGTTGGTAAATTTAGGCAACAAATCTTGTCGTTGGTAAAGGGGTTGGGTGGAGGAATTCATTTTCAATATGTTAAGAAATTATAGAAAAGAAGCTGGGGTGGCAGATGGTACAAACCGAGAGAGACTTAATTGGTAATATTAACAGCAAAAGGTGTGCGTTAGGATACTTTCAGTTGGTATCAATGATAAAATGATGCTAAATTTAACGTATCTTCCCGCCACATTTACTAACTAAAATACGTAGGTTAGTAAATTTTTTGTTGGTAATCTTTTAGAATTTCATTGTTAAGTTTTAAACTATAAATCAGATAGAAATATGTTAATAGTTTGTTAGTAGAATACTAACCAACTTAAGTTATTAATAAAATCTGTTAGCAATTTGAAATTTTTTTTCTAGTGACAAAAAAAGAAGCTACGCAAACACACATGAATATTCTACAAAGAAAATAGAAAAACGAAGAAGAATGTATACAAGTGATATAAAAGGGTGAAAAATTACTAACCCTGTGGCCCACCGAGTTCATCAACAATAGCAACAAATCATGCTTGTAACTCATTAGTCCAATGTATACCATATGGTTTTTCTTGCGAAGCCGATGCAACTATGTTAGGTTGTTGATCAAATTTTTGTCTGAGTTGATGAATCACAAGACTAAACTTAAACACATAAGAATCATAATATTAATATCATTATCATTAAACACGAATCGAGAGTTATCATTCTTGGCAACAGGGGAATGGGGACGGGGAAACATTGTCCGAAAGCTAGAGAAAAGAGAATTAAGAAAGTAAAGAATACTCAATATTATGAATTTGGACTATTTTGGAGAAATATCTTGACCTGCTTTAATGGAAATTCACTTATAAAAGTAGGTCAAGAGGTTTCTTCAAAGTAAACCCATATTTATAGTATTGAGTGTGCTATATTTTCTTAATTGATCTCTTTTCTCTAGCTTTGGAACGATGTTTCTCCGTCCCCATTCACGATTGGTGTTTAATGATAATGATATGAAATGTTATTATCCATATATTTTTCATTTTAATATTGCTACTGATCAACTCAGACAAAATGTTGACCAACAACCTAACGTTATTGCATCAGCTTCGCAAGACAACCCATCTCGCATGTGTTGGATTGATGAGTTGTAGGAAAGATTACTTGCTATTGTTAATAAATACGGTGGGCCTAGAAGTTCGTAATTTTTTACCCTTTAATATCACTGTCTAGGTATATTTTCTTATTTTTCTGTTGTCTTGGTAAATTATTTTGTATGGTTTGTATTCCTTTTTTTTTCTATGAGATGTTCGTTATTATTGGCTTAATCTTATCCCACACATATTTATCATTAAATTTCTCAATATTTTATGTAATTAACATGTTATAAAGATTGTTCACTTTCAATGTTAAGTGATTAAGTAATAACAAATATTTAGGATTCAGTTAATTGACAAATCTTGTATTGTCAATGAATAAAAATATAAAACTTCGTTGTTTATGCATTAAATTTGACCATTCCAATATAGAAATCATCCCTGAATTATTTTTACTTAGTTCTAGTTATATATATACATTTATATATTTGTCTCCTAAAAATTTCAATTCCTTTGCAACGGCTAAGCTAAAGCCTATTTGAAGAATATAGAACACATGGATTAGTGACTCATTTTATAGCATATTCTAAGCTAATTCATTCGAAGCATGGAAGGTCTTTAAAATCCTCTTAACTATGTAGAAAATTCTAGAATGAGGGCTTATTTGTAATTATTTAGGGACTTGTATATGTAACAATTATTATTCATGAATGAGTTGCCAAATACCACACGATGTGCTTAGAAGTCTAAGGCCGTGACATCTCACTCAAGTATAGGTAATCTAGAGTTCTCAAGTATTTTTCATCCTTTAGGACTAGCTTGATTCTCCAATCAATATTATCACATTTCTAAAGAATGCTTAATTCGGGTAGTTGAGCGTGGTCTAGTTTCTTGATCAGTATTGTTAGTATTATACTCCTATTATCTCATTCTTTGATTTTATTATTACATGTTGTTTCTGTTGCTTTAGTTATCGTATTATTTGTTGTTGTAAACGACTTATTCTTTATAGTAGTTTCTTCTCATACTTTTTTAATATGCTTCACTTGAGCCTTATCGAAACAATCTCAATCACAGGGTAGAAGTAAGGTTGCATGCACATCACCGTCTCAAAATTTCATTTATGAAATTTTATGGGATATAATTGCTAAAAAATACAGGAACAAATGATACCATTAGGGAGATTTAACGGTATATATTTGTTGTAGAGAATTGTAGAGAAAGAGACCTGAAAGTAAGCTTCAAGCTGTCTTAAGAATAGCATGCTTTTGCTTCAATCCTTGGAAATTGAAATATATTCTTGCACCTGCAAATTTAATAATAATAAGTACTATTAACTGCAGTAACATCCAACCATACTATATAGCTGCAGTAAATTACCTGAGGAAGAGAATAGAGCCTCCAAATGTAGTAAGTTTTTTTTTTGCCCCAAGATCAAAGACGGGAGGATATATTATGGCTCGTTCAAAAGCACAACCTCCTTCTAGAACATACATACATAGCCATTGTATCAGTAACGTCTTTCGGTGGAACAACCGTAGAATCTGCAGAATCAAAAATATCATTCTTGTCATAGAAATGTTGTGTTATAAGGAAAATTTTGCCGAGTTCATTAACTTGAATATATGAAACCGAAGCATCAAAAACTTTGAAACATACATTTACTTTCAAGTCCATATCAAAAACTTATCATTACATTTAGAAGATCCGATCGAGTCGCAGAAAGATTACAACTCTAAGTTGTCTGGAGTTTATTTTTCTATATCAATTGCTGACCCAATTTTGAACTATTGAAGTATGATTACAAATTAACTAAAGATGCAAAGCGAATAGAGAGGTCGAAAGTTAGGGTTATCTCTTTTTTATTAAATTCCAAGAGCATATTCTTGCAATCAAATTTAGAAACAAAATCTAAGAGTCCCTTTTTATATTTAACTCATCAAAAAGATGATGCAGTTTGGTGAAAAGCCCTAATTGTTATCTTGGCGTTTTGCCAAGAAGAAGCTAAAGCAGAAAAGATTAATACCTAAAAGTTAGATCTCATCAACTCAATCTCTGTAGCTACGAAAGAACCTAAAATTTCCAAATTCAGATGATATATCATGTCTTGAAAAAAAAAATCAATAGCAAAACAAAAAAAAGACATTAAATTAAGCAAAGAAACTCAATTTAAGATTTGGGATAAAGTCATCACACTCAAAAAAAAAAAAACACGGAGCAGATACATACATGGAAGAAACCAAAAGAGAAGCGGCGTAATCTGTCAAAATACTCTTGCCTGAAGCAGTCATGTCGATCATGCTTATGACAGAGATTGTAGTTCTATGCTGGGGTTATTTAAGGTTATAAAAAAGGTAAAAAGGTAGCAGTCAAAATGGGTTTAGCTCATGGGGCCGGCCCAACACAACCCGTTATTGAGGTAGGATTGTGATCTGATTTTTCAAGTCCATTTAAACTAGGGCTTATAAACCTAACTCATATAAGCCCTTAACCCATGCTTGATCTGTTGGGTCGGGGTCGGTCCATGAGCCAAAACTATTCATATAAAGGTAACTTACAAAAATCTTACAATTATCTCAATACACATTATATAGTAATATTATGAATCTTACTAGATTTTGATACATTCAATTACATGTATCTCCGGATACAAGGACTCAAAAATACGTTAATTTATTCTAAATACACTCTACCCAAGTGTATTTGCATGTATCTAGGATACATAGACGAATTCTGCGCCCACATCTCCCTCTCATCTCGCTTGCGACTCTCTTATCTCGATTGCAAATCTATGATGCATCACACTAGAAACATATACCTTGCATATCCAGTATACAAGATACATGCTAATTACACTAGATTTTTTGCAAGTGTTATTGAAACAACGCCATTGTTTTCTATATTTGATTTGAAAATCTTTTCATTTTCTTAATGTTATAAAATTCTAAGTTTGAATATAAATAAAAAAGAAGGGCTAGCCCACCTAGCCCTCGGTCCTTTCTAGAATTGGATTTGGTTGAACATTTTCAGGCCGTTCCAAATGAAGGGCTAACCCACCCTAGTCCTTCAAGTTTGTTGTCCTGCGAGGCATGGACTGGGTGGGGTTGGCCGTCCCTTTTTGACAACTCTAGTAAAGATACATGTGACTCATTAATCATGATATTAGTCAATTCAACCAAAGTTCTATTTAATTTTTCATTCCGCAACTCCATTATATGAAGGAGAATAAGGAGGAATAGTAGTTTCATGAATCATTTTCAATGATCTAACAAAGAGTTAAACTCATTTGGACCTCTATCATTGTGTTATACTTATAAATTCTTTTATTTATTTCAAAACTGATTTTCAAACTTCATGGAGATAAATTTTTAAAATTATCAAAGATCTTTGTATTGTTAATTCAAAAAACATATGTAAACTAGAAAAATCATCGATGATGAAGTGATTAAAATATATGTTATCTCACGAGCTGAACTTCCCTCAAGTACAAAATATACCCTATGAACTAATTCTAACAAGTCAGTTCTTTTTGAAATTGAAAATGAGACCTTTTAGTGATTTTGACTTTGTTACAAGCCTCACACTTTTAAAAATTCTTTTAACCCATTGGGAATTAATCCTAAACTACTCATGATTCTAACATAACGATCATTAATATGACACAAAGGAGCATGCAAAAAATCGATAGAAGAAAACATATAAGCAGAAGTAGAACTTTATTCATTTCAACATTCAGTTAAAACATCCCATCACAAGCATACCTTTTTTCCACAAAAATACTTTTTTTTCGCAATTGCATATTGATTAGATTCAATAATCTGTTTAAAACTTATTTTATTATGAAGGAAACTAGACATCAATTTTTTCCCATAGAATGAGTATAAGTACATCTTTTAAAGTTAACACCCTTCCAGAAGTAAAACACAATTCAACATCTCCTGTTTCAAGCACTCGAGTAGTGTGAGAATCACTAAGCATTATGGAATTATGCTCCTCAAAATGAGTATATTTTTTATACCAGTCTTTGTTATAACAGACATGACAGTTTTCACCAGAATCAATCCACTATCCATCAATATTCTGAATCATGTTTATGTCGGTAATCACTGCCACAAAAAGTTCTTCGATAACATTTGTCTAAGGATTGGAAACACGTTTTCAAAATCTGCAAAATTGAGCAATAGACCCATTTTTGCCACAAATAAAGAATGGTCCCTTATCTTGAACTTGTTGGTTTTGGATGGTTATTTCACCAATTATTTTTCTTGAAAGCTTTAACATATTTTCTTGAATTTTTTCAGAGTAGTTTGTGAGTTTTAGGAGTAGAAGATTTTTTTTTTTTTTTTCCGTTATTTACATTGCATGTGTAATGTTGACTATATTTGTTTGTAAAATTGCATCTTGCCCCTTCTCTTATAGATCTCTATACGGATTTTCATTATCAACGTCTCAAGAGAGGTTTCCTTTTGTTTGTTGCACATAATTTTTCTGAAATTCCTTATAAGAAGGTGGATCTTTATCTACTATGTCACAAACAATAATGTTATCTCCAACTTTAACCTCCTTGGATCTGAGTTCTCCAACAACCATCATAAAGTCTTGAGGGTCTACACTGAATTTGGTCACCATTTGAAAATGAAAAAAAAAAAAAATCTATATTGCCACATAGTTTTCGCTCCCAATCTTTTCTGGTATCATACTTTTTGTGCAATGCTTTTCCAATTTTTCTTGCACTAGAGTAAATTCATCATAATATCATGAAAAATTATCGAAACATACAATTTAAAATTATAAGTACCGACAATTTGATAGGAATGCAGAATATTACATTGCACTTGGTCTAGATGGGGAAAAATAGTTTCATCATCATCTAGAGGTGTGTCTCTTTATTAGGATTTTCTCACATTAACACATAAGAGACATTAGGAATAATGTAAGTAGAAAAGTATTTTACCCTTCCAATACTCTTGAATGGCTACCATTGAAGCCGACATGGCTTCATTAAGGTCTCCCATTCTTGACATTTGCCCGTTTTCAATTGTTAGGAATTAAGACTATCCTTAAAAGTGTAAGTGGCGAAACTTAGTAGTATAACAAATTACAAGATTACAGTTGAAAATGAAATGAAGAAATAAAAATTTCTTCTGGATGAGGCACCAATATCTGTTCTCTATAAGGATATCCAGTCCCACTGGAGCAAATGTTTTCACCGGTCTAGTAGTATTCCTTATTGACTTGTACCCTCCATCATACAACAACCTAAAAACAAAGTATAACTCAACAAACTCTAGACAAAAGTTTATTTCAAAGCTTCACAAAAAGAACATCTCCCTTCAACTAATAAGAACTCTCTTTTTGAATAATTTTTATCACTCCATATTTTTGTTGTGAATTACCAAACCAATTCACCACTATTTATAGCTGAGAAAGTCTTTATAGAAATGAATAGAAAGATAATTGAGTAGTTAATTGAAGATAATTGGCCAGCGGGGCGGACCAACGTGGAGCTTAGGGAGTTCACCTAAACCCCCTCATCGAAAAATTTACATTGTATATATAAGGTATACTTCTGATTTTAAGCGTATAGATATTAAAATGAAACCCCTCCAACAACTAAAGAGGAGAGTGGATCACTGGCTAAGGGGTTCATTGTTGACCTGAATTTTGTGAGTTTGATTCTCGGTAAGTGCAATAATTTTAACCTTTTATTTTCCTTTGAAAAGGCTGAGATGGGCTCAGTTTTTGAGCTTAAATACCCAATAAAGGGCCTCATTGTTTTTGGATTTAATCTAAATAGTTGTACTCCATTTGTTCAATTATGTGACATATTAATTTTCAAGAGTCAAAAACAATTTAGTTTGATCAAGATTGGGTCATGGCCTTCTTCCAAATTATTTAAAATGACATTTTATATATTGTAAAACTACATAAAAGTATATGAGTCCATAATTTATAATTCAAAAATTTAAAAGATATATGAAAAATTTACGGTAAAAGATAGACTTGTTTTTTGAATCTAAAAATTAGAAAGGTATCACATTAAATGAGAGTCGAGGGAGTTGAGTATTATTTTTTTTGTTATCTTCTTTTTAAAATTTATCTGTCACAATTTTTTACTTGTTCTTTTATTATCTTATTATTATTGTGTTTTATATTACGTAACTATCTTTCTCATGACTACTTCAACCAGAAACTCTTTGAGAAAATGATGAATTGTTGTTTAAATTTAAAATAAAGAATTAAAATTAATCGAATGGATAAATGTAAAGTGTTTAAATATTATTTTATAAATATATTTTAATTGAATTTTTTTCTCTAAATTTATGTATCTACTTCTAAAATAATTGAGGTTGATCCTAAATGAGACTAAAACTAAATTAAACTTATTGATGAATTCATAATTTGTTTTTTTTCTAAATGATTAACCTATTACGTAAAGGAATATAAAAAATCAACAGATGTCATATTTATTTTTGAATATGCACTATAATATTAGTAACTCGAACTTTACACTTTTCTAAAAACTCTTGATGGTTTTAAAGTAAAATATGATTGATTGTGCACTAATTCAAAATTTGAAAAAAATTCAAAAAGTATAATACTGCAAAATACAAGGAAAAAACACTAGAAATTTTAAAAGCTCGATGGTGCAAAGTAAGAGTAGGAAAAACTTAACACAACATGAGAGTAAAAGTTAAATTTAATGGATTGAAATTAATATTTTTCTCCGTCGCGCTTGATTTTTCATCTTGTAATTTTTACGTGTTTACTTTTTTATATTTCAAATCCTCTCAAAAAAAAATCCTGAATCTGCCACTGTAAATGACCTAGAGATTACATAGGTTACAAAGAATAATAAAAAAATACATATTGTACTAGAAATGCTAATTAATGTTAGCCTTTTTTATTCTCAAACTCTCTAATATTTAAGTAATTGCTTTTTTGATGCATCGTTCAGGAAAAATGCGATGGTAAAAAATTGAATTACTTTTGGGACTATTAATTTCATTGTATAAAAAAAAAAGATATTTTTCTAAAAAAATGATGTTGGACTTTTCTTTTCTACAATTGTCAACTATATTTAAAACAAGACAAACATTGTAATGAATAACCTACTATTGCAGAAAACATGTTCTCTCCAGCACTATCTTTATTTATCTTTATATCCACCAAAATTTAGTACTAAGTAGAACATGTAAGGAAAAAAGTGTGAAGATATACAAGAATGTGAAGTATATTAACAGGCATTACAGTTCTGTGGGAAATAGAAATCGAACAATAAAGTAGTTTTGAGATGATAAAGAGAAGATATGGTGTTGTATGTTTACAATATGAGGAGATTGCCGGCAAAGAAGAAAAAGTATGCGGCAAAAAGAAAAAGTGCATAGTGAAAGAAGGGAAAAGAAGAAACAAATATGGAAATAACTAAAAGAAGGAATGAAATAAAGAGGAGCAATTAAGTCAAGAAATTAAAGAATAAAGAAGTAAGTTAACAATTCAAGTCAAATAATGAAAGAAGTAAATATAGATAAATTCAGAAGGACAAGGATTGTAATTCATTTCATTGTAGAAGGGAAGACAATCAAACTCTATAAAAGGATCAAGAAGTGAAGGAAAAAATCGGTATTTGCATACCACAAATCGAAGCGAAATTTATCAGCAAAAGCCAGAACAATAGCCATTGACTATTCACGAAAAATATATCATCTTGAGGCTATTCACGGAAATATATAATCTTTCCGAGAGCAGGTTTACTGGATAAAGACGCAGCCTTCGTCACAGCAACGCAAAAAAGCACCAGGTTCACCTTCATCACATTCAGTTAAGGACAGTTCACGAAACCTGTTCTACTCTGGAATATCAAATGTTGAAAGTCTGAATCAATTGAAGTTTGTTTTACATCCCTACTCTTTCGAAAATAGGTGTGATTGTGTGATGATGATAAACGTAGAGGCGGCGTGCGGGGGGCAACTCGAAAAATAAATAATTGATTCAATTTTAAACAAAATTTTAAAATAAACGAGTTTTTAAACACAGAGGTCACCACCTAAGTTTAGAAAACTGGAAGGGAAACCATTAAATGATTTACGAAACCATTCGTTCTAGGTAAGGGGTGTAAATTATTCCGAAGGGAAGGGTTAGACACCCTTCGGAATCCACAATTGTGGTTCCTACGAATTCATTTTTTTTTCAAATTGAGGATGAAAACTAAAATAATATTACACATATAATAAAACATGAAATACACAAATAAAATAATAATATCGGCCTCCTAAAGTTGCCTAACGTCAACTATTCATAAGATAATGAAATTAAAGTATAATTCGAACTTTTCGAAATAATTCAAGGAGAAAGCACCTCCGGACCTTGTAAAGACGCCGTAGTTAAAAGAGTTAGTGCCAAATAAATATAAATAAAAATGACTAATTAAATAAACAAATAAAAAAATCAAAAATCCGTCTATTACATGGGAGCCTTGGAATCGACGGTTTAATTTCTTCATGGGCCAATTTCAACAACTAAAATATGTAAACTTAAATTAAAATTCCGGCTTTTAAAAATGGAAAAGGCCTTCTGAACCGACGGATAGATTTTTCATCGGCCCTGTTCAAAAATTTTAACAAAACATTTATATAAACTTGAACTAAAAATTCCTCTTTTAAAAATGGAAAGACCCTAAATCCGACGGATAGATTTCATCGGCCCTTTTAAAAATATTAAAAATTATTAACTGAACATCAACAAAAAACATAACAAACTTATCCCAGAGATATGAAAAACCCAACAACCAAACTAAAAAATAACATAATTAGACATGG
Organism: Solanum habrochaites; assembly: GCA_027704765.1. NCBI lineage: Eukaryota > Viridiplantae > Streptophyta > Magnoliopsida > Solanales > Solanaceae > Solanum > Solanum habrochaites. The sequence goes on along the minus strand of JAKWJA010002499.1, from coordinate 52,756,142 downwards.
AAAAACAAACAACAACATAATAATAAAAAAACTAAAAAAAATAACATTTGAATAGTTAATCAAACAAAAACCATGAAAAAGTTAACCATAGCAAATTAGTTGACTAACAATTTAAAATAATTTCAATAATAAATAAATAAACATCGAAATCGTAAAATAATGCTTAATATGAAAACTACAATAAACACAAATCATTAATTGACTTTTAGAACTACATTAAACTAAAAAACAACACAAGCTAGATATAATAAACATAAAAATAAACGAGCTGGAAATTTAAATAAAACAAGGCTAAGAAAAAAAATTGTACCGGGTTCTGGACGCGAACCGGATCCCGATTGAAAGAGACGGACCTCCACCTCCTCAACTCGAAAATACACAAAAACACTTAAATTTTGTTGAACTATGGGAACCAAGAATTCTCAAATTATGAGTATTCTTTTTTCCCCTCCACCAATCCTCTTCCTAAAAATAGTGAAGGAAGTGGGCTTATATAGAAACCCAAAATCTCAAAAATGATGTGAAAACCGATGGGGACTATTGCAAAAAATTGAAAATTGTTTGAGAGACACTGTGGGAAAGGCAGATTTTTTTTTATATTTGACTCAAAAATGTATTGAATTAAAATTAGGACCCAAAATTTGCTTTAAATAAAGAAAGCTTCACAATCAGGATTTTAAATGTTAGGCCAAAATTCGGTGACAACAGCTGTCCTGTCATTGTTGTATGATTGATGAAATTGAAAGAAATGTGGAAACAAAAATTGACAAAAACAATTTTGACCGAACACATGATCTTTGTAGAGAAGTTGCGGTGGATGTGGTGGAAGTGAAATCTGCGAGGTATAGAGTGCGGGGTTAATGATCTAGTGATGCATGAATTCTGCGAGTATGAAATCTTCCGCTATGCATGAATGTTTTGCGAGGGTGGTATGAAAATCTCTCGCGATGCATGTGTTTAACGAGGAACCTGGATGGCGCGATAAGTTCCAACTGTTAACAAGGTGGATTGCTCGAATAATGTTCCAACTGTAATGAGGTGGATAAGCTCGATCATGTTCCAACTGTAACGAGGGGGAGTGGTCGGGGATAAGTTTAACTGTAACGAGGTGGATGGCTCAATAATAGTCCAAATGTAATCGAGGTGGATAGCTCGAGAATATTCCAACTGTAATGAGGTGGATGGCGGCTCGATAATGTCCACTGTAAATGTATGAGTGGTTGGATGTCTCGATAATGTTCCAACGTAACGATGGCTGGATTGGGCTCGAGAAATTGTTCAACGGTAACGAGTAGATGCTCGATAATATTCCAACTGTAACGAGGTGGATTGCTAGATCAAATCCAACTGTAAGATGGTGGCCGACGCGATAATATTCAGCTTGTTCCTGCCCCTTTTTTCTTTCACCCTGCTCCTTATCCCCCCACCCACCCCCACATGTGACGAGGGGAGGCTCGATAATGTTTCCAACTGTGTAACGAGGTGGATTTAGCTCGATAATGTTCCAACTATAACGAGCGGGATGGCTCGAGAATGTTCAACTTGTGTAACGAGGTGGGAGGCCTCGATAATAGTCCAACTGTAAGGATGGTGGATTGGCTCGATAAATTCCACTGAACGAGGGTATGGCTCGATAATGTTCCACTTTGTAAAGGTGGGGATGTCTCGATAATGTTCCAATGTAACGAGGGTGGTTGACTCGATTAATGTTCCAACTGAAACGAGGTGGTATGCTCGATTTTAATATTCCAACGTAACACGGTGGCTGTATCGATAATAGTTCAACTGTAACGAGGTGGACGAATCGATAAAATCCAACTGTAACGATGGTGGATAGCTCAATAATATTTCAAATCTGTAACGAGGTCGGATGCTTGATATATTCCAAACATTAAGAGGTGGAATGCTCGAAAATATACCAACGTAAACGTGATGGATGGCTCGATAATATGCCCATCTGTAACGAGGTGGTAGCTCGATAATGTTCAAACGTAACGGAGGTGGTAGTCGATAATATCCAACGTACGAGGGGGGATGCCCGATAATATTTCCCAAATGTAACCGGAGGTGATGCCCGATAATATTCCCTGTAACGAGGTGGATTTAGCCCTATAGTAGTCCAACTTCCAATGAATTTTTGAGATCCTCTCAAAAATTGTCCGTTTCCCTATTTAGAGAAATGGAAATTTATTGAGGTATATGACCAGCCCGTGTGCGCCCCTAGTATCCAGTATTTAGAGCAGGAGGAGGAAGGGAGGAAGGAATCAGGTTCAAACGTTAGTTCAAACCGACGAATTTTGGGTCTTCTGTAGGGACGTTGTAAAGAAGGTCCAACTTCAAAATGAATTTTTGAGATCCGCTCAAAAATTTCTGTCTCAGTTCACATTATGAAGAGAATGGAGAATCTTCTGGGTATATGATCGAGCGTGTGGCGCCTACGTATTCCGTTTGGAGCAGGAATAAGGTCAAACGTAGTCCCCTCTTGTGGATGATTGAGTGCTGCAAAGAATTGAAAGATATCAGTAGAAAATGCACAATAGGAAATGATGGAATATGCAAATGGTATCCTTTGCTACATTCAAAGCCGAAAACAACAAGACATATTCACATTTTGGGGATGGCAATCAATGAAAAGTAAAATAGGCAATATCACACATATAAGATTAACTTAATGAAACCTTTTATAATGAACAACTCAAAAAGACACTTTTTTTTTTTTCAAAATAATTAAAAAAATGATGAGATAGTAATCTTCACATCGGATTGGTACCAACAGGTAAGATTGCAGGTAAATATTTTTCTTTTTTTATTTTTTAAAAACTAGTGAATTAAGGTAATTCCTATAGCTCATAGTGGTTCCTCAAATATACTTAAGGAATCAACAAGATCCGTCATCTTGCTTCAAAACAAAGATTTTGAATTGTATAATCATCATGTTTGCAAGTGCCTCACGACAAGGCTTAGTCTATTTCACACATATTTGAAAAATTTGATTAATGACATTTTCAAAAGGCACTCACATCACAAGAGTGTTCATCTGACACAACGTGTATACCATATTCTGACCCTTAACGTAAACTTCCACTAATGTGAGAACATTTGGGAATGAGGAATATGTCGGGCTTGGTCATTGGCTTGTACGTGGGCTTAGGGAGGGTAAGATATTTATTTGGATAAAAAGTGACTTTTATTAATTCCTCCTTGAAGTGGTAAACAGGAGTTGTGCTCTTATATGATTGGGACGCCTTGGCATTTAGATCCTCTTCATTGTTCTTCCCACCTTCAATTCTTTTGAATTCTAATTTTGAACGCTTTTTTTTGTATTTTATTTTCTCATTTTTGAGCTTTCTATTTTTTTTTTCTTTGATTCTTATGCGTGGAGCGGTATTTATTTCATTTCTTTATTATAATAATTTTTCCCTTTTTTTGTTGGAGTATTTTCTGCCATCTTTCCTGACCCTGTAAGGGTCTATTTCATTAACCTTTCTGTATTTCTTTCCACTTTCTTTATTCCTTTCCTCTTCTTTTCTCTAGAGGGCTTTGCTTCTTTATTGTAGGAGATCAATATCTTTGCTTTTTGACATTTCAACATGTAGCTCCTCTTTTAGTAATTTGTTTTACATTCTTTGTGCACTCAAAGAAGGGTGGGCCAAGAGAGGATTAGCCAACTCGTAAGCACTCAAAAGGGAATGGTTAAGGATGTGGTTGTCCAAATGAAGGTTTCAGGCTCAAAGGGGAAAACGAGGGATTAATGTAATTTGGTAGGAGTTGTTGGAATGGAAAGGGCACAATCGGGTCAAAAAAAGGCCAACAATCCCTTTCTCAAACCAAACATTTATCATGATTTAGCCTAAAAAAAAACATTCAGGTCAAGTTCTAGAAATCACAGTGTAACACCAATTGAATTTTGATCAAAATCTCACAACACAATGACATTAAAACATAAGGTTAATTTTATTTTATATTGATTGCATGTCAAGAGAAAGAATTTCAAGCACAGAAACGGTACAGATAAGAGGGTAGGTACCTGAGAATCTATGGTTTACCGCCAAAATCAGTCTTTTATCTATCGAATATATTTACACGCTCTTAACCATATAGGTCCCGACCGGAGTTGACGACATGACGTTAACAGTAAGTACAGACAATTTATTTTTATTATTTTTTTTTATTTTTTTAAGAAAATTGATTACCGAACCCGAAAGGGCAGCGGGCTTGCTACGTATCTCATTAACATGAACGTCGGGGGTGCGAGCTCAAGGTAGATATGACTGAAAAAATATGCACACAAACTATTGTTTTGTTTTTACTTGGGTACTTGTCTTTTTTGGTTTAGAAAAGATTATACCAAACCCAAAAGTTGCTACGTATCTCACCGAAATGAGATCAGGAATGCGTAATTCGTTCAGATATGACTTGCAAAATATGCCCCAACTGTTATAATAATTGTTTTAGTTATTATATTTTTTTTTTGAAAAAGATAATACCAAAAACCCAAGAAGGGCTGCCTACATATCTCATGAAAATGAGAATGGAGGTACGCGGAGTTCGCCAGATGTGTAATTAATAATTTATTAAAAGATGTAGATCCCTTCTAAGAAGTTCCCAGCTAGCCCATTAACTTAAAAATTGAGTAATGAAGTTTTTTTTTTTGCGCACCAATATGTTTTATAGAACTTAATCGTAAAGATTTATACTGTCTGTTGAAGTACCTACGATTCTACAGTTTAATTGATTTGTTGTACTCTTTTGAATGTTTTCTTTTAGCCTTGTTCTTCCCAATTTTCACGAGAGATCCAGGACATTGTTATGACCATCCCCGACTGAGTCGGGCGATGGTATCCCTACAAAAATATGAGAAATAGGGAGAGCAGGACCGTCATGTAAAATAATAATAAAAAGACATGAATGTCACCTCATAGTCAAATACTCCCCTGATTATCGTTTTGACTTATATAATTGAGATATGGCAAGGACTCTTAATTTCGTTAATCCTCTTGTCTCTTGCAACTTTGGACAAATAATGATTTCTGAATTTGAATATAAATCAATTATTCGCTGTGAAGAAGAACAACTCAAAATGTAAGAGTGTTAGTTCCTATACATAATGGAAAATAACAAATATCACACCAATAATGAATAAACACATAAGACTGTTTTAATTAAAGACAAACTGAAATATATCACAGAGCATCAACAATTAATTGCCGTCCTATAACAATGTCCCCCTTTTAATGCCTAGGGTAAGGCCTATCGATTTGAAGGATGTAGACGTCATTTGAAATATTTCATTGCATCACAACCTCAATTTAATACAAAGTTCGTTATGAATAAAACTAATGATAATCATAATAGGGGAAGTGTATATCAAAATATCAGTCCCACGTAGGGTAATGATCCTAACTATGTCTCCGACGAAAGATCCCTTCTTGGTTTCTTTCTTGACTTTTATGTAATCTTCAGGTGCCGACAATCTTCCTAATAGCTAGGTAGCTTTGTGAACTCTTTCTTGCCCGTTGTATAAACTATCAACCTATTCTTCCTGTGGACAATGATTTTCTCAAACATACGTATAGCATCCTTCATTTAAACCATAGTATGACATCCCTTTAGGCTGGGCGTGTTTGGATTCAAGGTGGTCCGTCTAATGGGCACAATTCGCCTTGGGTGTTGGTCATCTTGGCTGATGCTTTACATTCGATTTCGTTGTTCTCCTATCCTAGGGTGACTAGAATTGTATAGAAGTGACGGTTACCCGAGTTGGACAACAACGGGTTGAAACCTAATAAACCATGTTGGAATGACCGCAAGCCAACTTTCGTTTATTACTTTCCCCAAGATTAAGACTTGTGTGTTTTTTTCTCTGAAGGAAGTCGTGTAAGCCACGTAACTTCCTTTGTCCTAATATGCAAACTATTTGGTCATTTGAACGGTAAATTATGGCATGAAATGCATGATAATATACATAAAATAAAATGAATACATGACTACATACATAACATAATCAGCAAAATAAAAATACAAGCTATAACTAATAATAGAACAAAAATTTACTCAAGTATAAAAAAAAATTAAATCCATTATTGTTTAAACCCAACTCTCCAGCGGAGTCGCCATTCTATTTACATCCTTAATCCTTTCGAATAGGCGAAACGTCGCAGGCAACCGAAAAAAATAACTAATGATTCAATTTTAACAAGTTTTTAAAAATAAACGGTTTAAAAAAAAAGAGTCGCCACCTACTTGTTAGGAAAAACTAGGAACCATTAATGATACGAAACCAATCTTCGATTCTAGGTAATGGGTTTTAGATTAATGCCGAAGGGAAGGAGTTAGGCCACCCCTTCGGAATCCAGCAATTGTGGTTCCCTGACTGAAATCCAATTTTTTTTTTTTTCACATTGAGGATGAAACCTACAATAATATACACATATAATAAACATGCAATAGACACATAAAATAATAATAAATCGGGCCTAAAGTTGCTAACGCAATCTTCACAAGATAATGAAGTAACAGTATATTTTCAAAACGTTTTTTCGAATAAGTCAAGTGAGAGCACTCCGGTACCTGTAAGCACACTATAGTAAAAGAGTAGTGCCAATAAATATAAATAAAAATGAATAACTTAAATTAACCAATAAAAAAACATAAAAATCCGGCTTCTTACATGGAGGCCTTGGAAATCGACGGTAATCTTCGTCATGCCCATTTCAACAACTAAATATGTAGACTTAAATTAAATTCCCATCTTTAAAAATGGAAAGGCGCCTCTAATCCGACGGATGACTTTTTTTCACTTCGGCCCTTTTTCAACAATTTTACCAAAACTTTATATAACTTTAACTAAAAATTTCCGTCCTTTAAATGGAAAGCACTCTAACTCCGACGGATAATTTTTTCAATCGGCCCTTTTCAACATATAAAACTATAACTGAACATCACAAACATAGACAAACTTATATCCAAGAGAATATGAAAAACAACAACCAAAAACCCAACACAATCATAATTTAGAAAACGGAAACAACAACAACATATTTATCAAAAATAAAAGAACATTAAATAGAATATACAAAACCCTGAAAATTAACATACGCACCCGACCGGTCCAATACGTTGAACTAACAATTTTAAAATAATTGTAATATAACTAAATAACATCGAATCGTAAAATAATGCTAGTTAAAACTCACAACAAAACCACAAATATTAATTTACTTTTAGAACTACAGTAACTAAAAAACAAAACACGCTACATCTAATAAACATCAAACATAAAGAGCTGGAATTAAATAAAACAGGCTAAGAAAAAGAATGTACGCCGGTTTCCTGGACAGCTGAACCCGAAACTCCGGTTTTTTTAAAAGAGACTACTCCACCTCCCAACTCGAAAACCACAAAAACACTTTAAAATTTTTGAACTATTGGAACCAAGAATTAACTCAAAATTTTTATGAGTATACTTTTGTTTTTCCCTTCCAAATCCCTCTTTTCCTAAAATATGAATGAAGTGGCTTATATAGAAATCCCAATCCTCAAAATTGATGAAATACCCGATGTGACTATTGCAAAATTGAAAATTGTTTGATAGACAATTTGGGAAAGGCCGATTTTTTTTTTATATTTGACTCAAATGTATAATTTTAAATCATACGACCAAAGTTGCTATTAATAAAATAATAGCTTCAAAATATTATTTTGTTAAAATGTTAGGCACAAATTCGGTGGTCAATAGTTAGGGTTTTAGTCTTGTTGATTGCTCTAGGTTTATATTGAGTTGGAATATTCCGAGGTTGTGTTAAGAAAGAAGTGGTTTGACTTCTTGGGAGGCCAGAGTCTTGAGAGAATTGTCACAAAGTGAGTTTGACTTCTGTGGAGATAGGTGGTTAAGAATTTGTAAACAAGACAGTGTGTTTTGATTTTTGGGTTGTTCGAGTTAAGAATATTTTGAGCGATTTTGTCAAACAAGAAGTGATTTGAACTTCTTGTTGAGTGGAGATTTTCGATTATACATATAATCAAGTGTAAGAAGTTACAGTTAGATTCATTGATTAACTGAGTTGTAAATCTTAAAAAATTAATAATAAAACTTCGGTTGGTTCTTTCCCTTCCCTTGAGTTTAGAAAAAGTTTTCACGATAATCTTTGTTTTTATTGGTGTTACCTACAAATTACAAAAATACTGTACTTGTATAGGGCGTAAAGTGTTCTCAAGTTTAATTCTATTATTTAGATTCATTACTAATCTTTTTCCACAAGCCTTGATTTTTTGTTTTATTTTTCATCTTTTACGAAATGGAAGTCTTTTTTTTTCCAAATATGTTAAGTAAACATATTTATGATATGGTAGGTCCCTCATAGCACTATAATAAGCTGTGTAGAAATCTGTCATTTTAAGCTCTTTTATTTTTTGAGTCCCCAGCTAGCCCTTCTTTCTACATCCCTAATAATTTCCTTTCCTGTTCCAATTAGTGAGTTGAGAATGTAATGAATTTTGGTTCAATTTATTATTGTCTTCATGTTGTTTGAAAAGTATTACTTTTGAAAGGAGAAAACAATGAAAGTTGGTGCCTTTCTCTCTTGAGCTTTGAGATGTTCCGTATCATTAACAGACGGTTAAGTAGTGCCAGAAAACAATAAAATATAAATACATTATATAAAACAGCTAGCACATTACGTTATTTTTTTTTTAGAGAAAAAAGTCTGTTATACGTGTAAACTTTGTGATTTGAAACTGATATAACTCTCCTTAAAAGAGTGGCTTACCTATACTTCTATTGTTACATAAATGACTCACATATATCCATTTTCCTCTAAAGAAAAATTCAAAACAAATCATTTAAATATTTTTTTTAACAAACAATCATTTGTGTATGGGATATATTTCATGATACCTTTCTCACATGCATTTTTCTTTCTTGTATAATTACATAATCTGCATATGTAGAGTAATTACATTCTATCCCTACTCTTTTTCTAATTACAATAATCCCTTAAAGTCTGCACCTTCTCCGACGACATTACATATCATCATCCAATACATTAATTCTATAACGAATAATCTTTTTGTCGCCGAACAAAGGAAAAAAGATTTGAAAATTAATTAAATCCTATAAATTATGTTTATGTTTATTCTTTTTCTCAATCATACATAGGAAAAATCTAACATAATGAAGAATTTAAATATTTCAAATTGCTCCCCCGTTCAACAAAGAAACCTTTCAGATTTAATTCAAAAAATTTTGTCGAAATATTGGGTATGAAACAAAAGTGATGAAATTGTTGTTGGACAGACGATTTCCTTTTGAATCTTCAAGTTCATCGAAGAGATTTTCAATTTTGATTCAAGATTGTCAAAAATTTTGAGATTCAAGATTTTTTCTTCTCCAGTTTATTATCGAAGACTTTCAATTCTAATTCAAAATTGTTGAAGTTTTGAGTTTCAAAATTCTTCTCCTAGTTATATTTGAAGATTCAGTTGTTAAAAAAATTTTTTGAGAGATCATCATAATATCTTTGCTACTTAGAATTTTTTTACTATTTACATCTCTGTTTAATTGATAATAGTGTATTTATACATATCATCATTAAATAACTACTTGTTGCCCATAGATGTTTGATTTGAGATTGCTACATTATTGTGTGATAGTTGTCTATGTAATTGATACAATTTTCTTATAAATTTGAATTTATTTCATCGCATATCTAAAAAATTAATGCTCGACAAAATTACTATTTAATGTATCTCGTTTAATTGAATACGTATTATATTTATCTAGATCCTTAAAAGTAATTGTTGCCCTCAAATGTTACATTTGATCGATACATACCGTGATAGTTGCTACGTAATTGTACAATAAGTATAGAACGTTATATTTACTATCCTATTAAACTTTATGCATATAACATTATTACTTATGTATCTCGTTTAAATTAATAAGGATGTATTTATAGTAGATACAGTAAAGAAGTAACTATTGCCCATATGGGGGGTTCATGGTTCAGATAAAAATCGATCCAAACACAATTGATAAATAAACCGATTTAATATGGATTTTGATTTGGTTTGTTTTTTAGATTGTTACGAACCAATACTATTTGGTTTTTGGTTAATTTTTTTAAAAAAAAACCCGAAAGAAATAATCGAAGTCGACCAATAAGAATTATATACATACATTTGATTTATTTACATACCTAACTATATCTATTCATTCACACTTTTAAAGAATTTTAGACATGCTCACAAAATTTATTTAGGGATAATGTACAGTACCCCTCAACCTATGCCCAAACTCCAGAGACACACTTTTATACGTATCCTAAGATCCCCATACCATTACCAATTACCCCTTGAACTTATTTGTATCTATATTTTCTATCCCTTTTCGGTCGCTACTATCTTGTGGGTCCAACGGCTGATTTGACTTTTTCTTTCAATCTAGTAAAAATTCATGATTAATTCTTCGGACAAAAGTGAAATTTATTCAACATTTTTGTAGGGCTATATTTGATCATTTTTGTTCAGCCTCAGATATCCAACTGTTTATATCCTCGCCATTAGTTGCCCATCTTTTTTTCAAATTTCATGATTGAATTCGTCCTCTTTCTATCACTACTGCAAAAAGTATCCCCATCTCCGGACGATCGTAGTAGTCGGAGATCAAATGGATTATGCGGATTCTATACTACTAATAATTCAATAATAGTGTTTCAAATAGGGACTACAGGCCTTAAAACAAGACTCATTAATTGGAAAGTAATTCTGTGGAATTCAATTGTGGAAGTAATTTTGTGCAATTCAAATATTGAGATGTTATCCGCGAGTGTGTTTCACACTTTAACGTATTTGGCTGAACCTTGTATTGATGTTTAAATAATACAAGTCTTTGGTCTCTATATGGTCCCCATTTTCTACAACAAACCCCAACAACCCTCATTTACTCAATTGAGAAAGCAATGAATATGCAATAGCAAACATAGTTGTACCAATTACAACTTCTTGTTTGCAAATTAACATTTGTACAGTTAAGTACGTTGTTAGTATTGAGTACAAACATCATCTTCTCAAATTCTTGAAAATCATTTTGTGTGGTGATTTTAGATTCATAAATGGAGTTGCTTCGCAGTTGTGAGTGCATTTTTACTCGTCCAGACCTGCAAGTTCTCTTTGATAGGCTTGCACCTCAGGGTGAGCTGCTCAACATGTTTCAGAAGCGCAAGAATGATGATGTTCGTGTCTTAAAGAAGATGAGAATTACATAGCTTGGTCTTCAAGCTGTGCTCAATGATGCAGAGAATAAGCAGGCATCAAATCAATTTGTGAGCCAGTGGCTTAATGAGTTTCGACATGCTGTCGATTCTGCTAAAAACTTAATGGATGAGGTCAATTATGAGGCTTTGAGACTTAAGGTTGAAGGTCAGCGTCAAAGTCTTAGTGATGATTTTTTGCTTAACATAAAGGAGAAGTTGGAAGACACTATTGAAACATTGAAAGATTTGCAAGAGCAAATTCGTGACCTTGGCTTAAAGGAACATTTTGGTTCCACTAAACAAGAAACTAGAACACCTTCAACTTCTTTGGTTGATGATTCTGATATCTTTGGTAGGCACAAGGAAATAGAGGATTTGATTGTTCGTTTATTGTCTGAAGATGCAAATGGGAAAAACTTGGCTGTAGTTCCAATCGTTGGAATGGGCGGCGTGGGTAAGACAACACTTGCTAAAGCCGTTTACACGATGAGAAGGGAAGGACCATCTTTGGTTTGAAAGCTTGGTTTGTGGTTCTGATGCAATGATGCTCCGAATAACGAAAGGGTTACTTTTAAGAAATTGGCTTACAGTTGTGATAAGTCTTAATCAGGCTACAAGTCAAATTGAAGAAAAGCCGGAAGGAAAAGATTTTCTTGTTTGTCCTTAATGATGTGTGTAATGATACTATAACGAATGGTTACTTGAGAAATCTTTTGTACAAGGAGAGTTGGGAAGTAGATCATTGTAACTACACACGGAGAATGGTTGCATTGATTATGGGTTTTTTTGGTAGCATCAACCGGTTACCTTGGTCTATTCAGGCTCTTGGCTTACTCAAACGACATTTCACTAGAAAACAGGGTTCCTGAGGAACGTCCAGAATTTGAAGAGGTTGGAAGAAAAATTGACAGAGAAGTGCCAAATGGTTGCCTTTAGTCTCTAAAGGCACTTGCTGTAAGTTTACTTTGCAAATCTAGGGGATGAGTGGGAGACATTTTACGAAGTGAAATTTTGGGAACTTCCAAGTTTGTTTTTAATGGTATTTCTAGCGTTGATGTTACTACAATGATCTTCTTGCACATTTGAAGGAATTTTTTTGCTTTTTGTGCCATATATCCAAAGATTCTATCCATCTGCAAAGCCAAGTTATTCACTTGTGGTATTGTCTATGGCTTGTACAACAATTCCGTTCAGGTAAATAATACTTCCTTGAGTTGAGATTAAAATCACTATTCGAAATGGTTCCAGTGTCTTCTGAAAGAGACTTAGAGAAATTCTTAATGCATGACCTTGTGTATGATTTCACCCAAATTGTATCTTCTAAACTTTGTATTAGGTTGGAAGAGAACAAAGGATCGCATATGTTGGAACAAAGTCAGCACACTCTCTGAGAAGCCTCTAATGATAGTATTCCAAGTGAAAGAAGTTGGATTTTCTATGTGAGTGAAAACCAAGTTTGCATAATTGATGTCACCAATAGGTGGAAACTTGGCTGAAAATGCAAGGACGCGGGCTATCTGCTATTTTATCCTTGATTAGATCACTTTTTATGAGATGAGCATGGATCTTTTTGAGGTATGTCACAGTGGTACATTTGGTTTCTAACATATGAAGATAAGGTTGATCTAAGATGAACTTAGAAATGAAAGTTGATGAACAAACACTTGATGACATCTCTTTTTTGTTTTTTTTTGTTGGAAAATTTATCAAAATGTGTCGAAAGAGAGCAATTTTGTTGAGTGTGAGAACATCTCCCACTGTAATAATAGATAGGTATTGGGCCATTGGGTTCTCACCTCCATCACTTTAGTATAGGCTATTAAGGTCATTCACACCTTTCCTTCTTTATTTTTCCTGTTTTTTCATTTATTTATGTTCTTTTTCTCTATTTTATTTTTTTTTTGACTTTTTCACCATTTTTCTCCTATATTGTTCCTCTATTTTTGTGCATTTTTTTAGTCCTATTGGACCAAGAACATCTTCATAATAATGTTGACAATTGAAGTATAATGAAAATATTTTTGGTTATTCTATTTATTAGGACAAAAATTGAGATCATTAGATGATGATAATTAAAAAAAAATATAGTCTAATCTTTAATTTTCTAAAACCTAATCTCATCCTTATTTTTGGGACAGTTTTTAGACTTATTTTCTTATAGAAGTGTTAATTGAAATCATAAACGTAGAAGACCATACTCTTATTGAGTTCTCAATCAAACAACACTTGATTTTTTTCCAATGCTTACAATTGTCCGAACAGTACTATGAGCAAAAGAAGTTTTTCAAATTTAAAAAATATGAAAATTCTTATTTAAGTCGACACATGTCTCAAGAAAGATAAGTGGTTGGCTATAATATCGATTGAAAAAAATTATTAGAAGAGATTGACTACACAAAAATCATTAACAACTTTACATCTCAAAAAGCTAGTTAAATAGATTTAAAATAAAACCATTTATAATTTTTTTTAAGACCTCTAGTTTGATTTTGGCATTTGACCACCAATAGGTTTGAGCCGCTCCTGATAAGACATAGATCACACAACAACAATAACATACTACCACTCTCGAAATACCCCAAAAAATAAGGCTTAATACATGAATAAGAAAACATGAATCGACCCCGCACCCGAGGACGTACCCTATCGCGTCTCCAGCCGTTGAGTCGGAGGAGGGGAGTGAGTGCGAAAAATCAAGACTCTGGGGGGGTACAATGGATGGAGAAAGGCGGGCCTTAGTCGAGGGGGGAAGGACCAAGGCGCGGGTGGGGACAGGGGGGATGTGGAAGGAGGTGAAGGGAATGCGGATCCGGGGGTGGAAGGTGTTGTGGTGGGGGGGAAGGAAAATTAGGGGTAAGGTCGTCGTAAGGCTGGGGGACGAAAAAGAGACGGCGACTTGAGAGGGAGAGATATGGAGTATAAAAGAAATTGTAATGAACGGGTTGGAGAAGTGAAGGTGGGGGCGGAGGAAACCCCGACAGCACCTCACGCATACACTCTCCCGCGGAGAACACGCACACGACACAACACCAGCGGAAAAGGGGGGTACAGGGGTATGACGGGTGGTTGGGCAGTCAGTGACGAGAGGTCTGTATGACACAAAGGGGGGGTTGGGGTCGGTAGGAACTGTCATGGGGGGGAAGTTTGAGGGAGGGGGGCTGGGAGGGAAGGGCTGAGCTCAAAGCGATGCGGGCTGGGAAAGGGGGATGGGATGGGGTTTAAGATGAGATTCGGGAAGGGGAAGGACCTAGAGCGATATAGCGAAGACGGGAAGGCGAGAATGGGATGGAGAAAGATATGAGAGGGGCGATATACGTGCCAGGGACTGGGAGGAGTAGGGAGGAGGTGGGGTAAGGCGGAAGGGTAGTTGTTACTACTGTGGGGACTGTAGTTCCGTGAAGCTATGACGGGGTGTTTGGCGAGGACCGTGGCGCTAGAAGACGGGGTCTGGTCCGGGAGTGCTTGGTACCATTTGAAAACTAAGAGTGGGGAAAATGGCAAGGGAGAATGAATGGGGCCAGGGGGAGAATAATTGCAAGGGCGGCCTGTAATTCTGCAGGAGTATTAGGTTACGGTGAAGGAGGATGCAGACTTGAGGACCCATTTTTGCATGAGGGGATCGTGTCAAGGCGAAGAAGGAAGGGAAAAGAAAGAGATCAAGGGCAGGAGAGGGGATTCGCCAGGGGCCAAGGGTACTGTGTGTAGGGGGGATGTGCGGTGGGCGGTGATGGGGGTTCATTCTGAGAGGGGAGGAGCAAGACGTTAGGGTAAAACGTTGCCGGTAGCCAATGAAGTGAGAAGCGATCCATGGCCTGACCTGTCTGGCGATAAGGGGGAGAAAGAGGCGGTGGGGAAAGTAGGTCGGAGTGGGGGCCAAAGGCTCTGGATAGGGAGTGTATTGTCAGGCAGGTTCTAATGGTGAAGCTGATGAGGGAGATGGACCTGGGAGTGGAGGTAGTGAAAGTGTGATAGTGTAAAGGATGGACCACTAGGGGGTGAGAGCGGAGGTACTTGGCCTAAGAAAACGTGGCGAAAGAGTCGTCGGGTACAGAGTGTACCCGCGGAGGAAAGTGGTGTAGTTGTCAAATCTCTTAGAAGCGAATGGGGCTACCGGAGATTGTGGGGATAGGTGTGGGGGGGCAGAGGGGAGGAGACCCGGTCAGGTTCACCATGGAGGGGGATCTTGGGGTCGGTGCGATATTCACTAGGAGGTATTGAGGGGGATGTGAGTGGGCCGGCGGGAAGTGTTTGTGGGAGAGGGGGTATAAAGGCGTGGGTAGCCCAGGGGGATTATGATGAGGCGGGGTGTGACGGTTAGAAAATGAGAGCCGGAAGCAAAAAATGGGGAGCCATAGAAAGAGCAGAGACGAGCCTGTGCAGTGCGTAGATGGGAGACTTTGTCCGAACAACAAGACGGGTAGTGGAGACGGGGTTTGTGTGGTGGCGAAAGGGAGTATCCGAGCGAGACCCAGCTCTCCCCCACTAAAGTAAGAGAGAGATGGGTAGGGCCAGTTTTGTAGCTGCGGGAGGGAGTAATGATGAGAGTGGCGTGGCTACTAGTCGTGAGCCGGGCGTTGGTGCGATGGAGGGGGACGTGGGGGTAGGCTGGGCGTTTATAGGTGAGGGTAGTCCCAGCACTAGGGGGGCGCGATGTCGCGAGGAGTCGACGTTTGGTCGGCACTGGGTTGGGGGGTGGGTGGGTTGAGAAGGGTCCGAGTCGCCGGGAGGGGGATGAGGGAGTGGGTGGGAGTATTAAGGCCTGCGAGTTCGGAGGCTTCCTATGTCCGGGTTGTGGTAAAAAGCCGCGGCAGCTGGGGCGTGTGGTGAAGAGGCGTGTGAGCGTGAGGGAGGAAGTGAGATATAAGGTGTATTCGACTCGGGGGTAGTAGACGTGTGGGGTCCTCTTAGTGCGGCCCGGAGGTCGGAGAGGCGTTGTGGGAGGTTTGGGCTGGTGCGGTAAAGGCTGGTAAAGGACGGAGGCGAGACAAGAGCCTCGGGGCCCGGATAGGGTGGGTTGCAGGTGTACCGTGGCGCGGGGCTTCAGGGGGGAGGCGGCGGTATGCATCGTTGGGTCTGTGCGGATGTTCGGCGACGTGGGCCGGTGCGATGAGCTGGAATTAGAAGGTCTATGAAAGAAGGGTATTGGGAAGTGGAGGAAGGATGGATGTTGGCAACCCTGAGAGCGGTGGTGGGGAAGAGTTTGAAGGCGGGATGGGTTGGCAGGTGATTGTGGGAATGTGTTGCGGGACAGGGGGGCGGGGGGTTAGTGCGTGAGCGAATCTGAAGAAATACGACGTGTGGAGTTAGAGCCATGTTGGATCGCTTAGATGGTTGCCGGGAGGGGTTTATTTCAGAGGGACTGCGAAGGTGAGTTACCAGCGAGCCACAAGTAAGATAAGCTGGGGATGGAGTGCATGCGGCGGTGCTGGGATGAAATAAGATGGATAGAGCATGTTGAATTTGAGTAGCCGTGGAGGGAGTGTTGGGATGGTCGCTGGACGGGGGGGAAACTGAACTTGCGCCGGACATGCACGAGGTCGTAATGAAAGTGGCGTGACTTCAGGGGAGGACAGCGCTGCGTCGGCACTGGGTGGCGCTTCACGCGGGTGCATAGGGAAGACGGTGAGACTCTTGTATTGCGAGAAGCTTGTATGAGGTGGGGGGTCCAACATTTGTCTTAGCAGAAGGAGAGAAATCTCACCGGGGGGTTGTGAAGAGTTACGGGGGGTAGCGAAGCGGTGACGGTTGATCAAGTTATCCGGATCGGACGGAAAATTGTGTCACGGCAGAGTGTGATGCTTTGGAGTACATTCCCGCGGACAGGTTCAGAATGAAAGAT
The DNA here is from genome assembly GCA_027704765.1 of Solanum habrochaites. Classification (NCBI taxonomy): domain Eukaryota; kingdom Viridiplantae; phylum Streptophyta; class Magnoliopsida; order Solanales; family Solanaceae; genus Solanum; species Solanum habrochaites. The sequence goes on along the minus strand of JAKWJA010002499.1, from coordinate 52,739,051 downwards.
GAAACCGGCCAGTCGGGCATGAATAGAGTATACGGGTTTCAGTACTTGTAAATTCTCTAGATCATAAACAAATGGTATAGTAGTCGGAGAGAGTGTGCCCACTGAGATTGGGGTGGGCGGGTGGAGACTAGGGGATACGTTCTGGGGAGATTGGTGGTTAGGAATGGATTTGTTGGGGGGGGTGATGATCTCCGTGCTTGGGGTGTAGTGAAATGGGGAGGGATGTGGGCGGGGGGGTGGGAGGGGGTGGGAGGCTGGAGTGCCGCAATGTACTTCGAGGGGCGCGGTTATACCCGGCGCGTGGTTGGATCTGTAGGGTGGCGTTGTTTGCTGGGAGCTACGTTGGACGTAGTGTGGGTTGAATGAAACTAACGATGGCGGGAAAGGAAAGGAAGGGAAAAGGGTGGCTGATGTAGAGCTAGGGGGGGTAAATGGCTTGATTGGGCGAGGGAGGGGGGCGTGTAGTGATAACGAGATCTTCCGCAGGTGTTGAGGGGTAGAGGACGTTAAGATGGCGGGGGTGTGGTAGTATATGTGGTAAGGGAACGTATGTGGGGGGTCAGGGTAAAGATTTGTCGATGCCGGGGAGGTTGTGGGTTTTGCGTGTGAACGAGGGGGAGGATGAAAGGCAGAGCCGGTCAGTGGAGTCGTGATGAGGGTGGTGCGTTTAGGTTTGAGAAGATAATAGGGAGGATAGAAGAAGGGGTCAGAGTTGGAGTCGCGTGGTGGGGAAGAGAGGAGTGGTGTTTGGGACGGTAAGTCGGGCAGGGTAAGGGAATATCGGAGGTGGAGGCGCGGTAAAGGAATCTGGGTGGGGAGAAGAGTCGTTGAGCAGGGGATGGTAGATGCTGACTGCGGGATGTGAGGTAAAGAGTGAGACAAACGTGTTGGGTTTTGAGGAATGGGGGGGGGGAGGGTCAGAAGCATTAGGGGGTCGGAGAAGTTCCAGTGCGCCCAGCCAAGGAAGGGAGGTGGGTGGTTAGCCGTGCGGAGGGCGAAGGATTTCTTAGGGGGGGGGCCCCGTTTGTTCGACGCATGAAGTTTGTGGGTTAGGTCGCTTTCGGAGTGGAGGTTGAAGATCTCCGCGCAAGTAGATGGTGAGATAGAAGGAGGGGGGAGCCAAGGGGAGAGATGGGGGGTAGGGGGGGGATTGAATTGTGTAAGTGGTGGTGGGTGAGAGGACCATAACTGATCTTGAACGGGTGAAGGTGAGCGAGAGTTGATGTGCGGGGGACGGGTCAGAAGTGCGCTGTTTGTAGGGGGAAAGGTACAAGAACTCAGGTGAAAGATTAGGGCCCGTCGGCGGGAAGGATGTCCAGTTATTGTATGGTGTGGTGGAATATGAGAGGTGGGGGAGGAGAACTTAGAGAGGCGAGCTGAAGAAGAAAACCTTTGGTATTGCGGAGGGCCGAGATGACTGAGAAATAAGGTAGGGGTTATAGTAATGGGTGAGAAGGAAAGCAAGCATCAGGTCGCGCGGGTGGGCGGTGGGAATGAGAGGAATCTATGAGGATGGTTGTGGACGGCAGAGACCCACCCCAATTCCTATCTAGCCAAAAGAATTTATACAGCAAGCTCCATTCTAAAACCTAAAAGTGTAGGCCTACCTCAATGCAAACCACACACACTCCAAAATCATAATTTCAAAGCTTTTCCCTTTCTAATGGTATCCAAATGTCTTCATGCTATGAAAAACATAATCACAACATCAAAGCACATTTTTGACACCAAAACACTACAATTGGCAACCGACAGTATTTAAGAACTTATCATTTGTCTTTAGCGAGGTGGTCAGTGGCACATTAGTCTACCGTCCACGAAGTATTAACATCTCTATTATTAATGCAGTACTATACACATAAGCAAACTGAGGGGTTGTAATGCATAATGTTACTTATTCTATTGCAGGCAATTCAGCGTCATGAACCTATCGTGTGGCAAGAATATCAATCTTTTTTGCCACTCATCTTTTTTAATCTGTAGTTTTCTCTCTTGTAATGAGATTTACCTTTTATTTGACTTGTCAAATCCCGGTTTTTTCTATCTTTCTTGTTCCTTTAAAGTCCAGCAAATTTAAGTTAGAAAAGCTTTGATCAATTGTTTAGAATTGTCCGACTCGCTCATCTCTAGACAAGATGTGTCCCGGTGCTTTAAAACTGGTACTTTCATTATGATTGTAGAATTTCGAATGTTTCCAATTAGCAAGAAGAGATCTTATAATAACTTTGCACTTGTTAGAAAGATTATATGAATAAGGGTGTAATCTTGAATTGTCAAAATGTGATAGATCAAGACAAAATGTCTTAAAGCTTGCAGATTTTGGACTGGCTAGAGCATTTAATATGTACATGGTTTTGAAATGAAATTAATCTCTAAACCTGCCTGTATCACTATCATTTCATGTTGTTCCACTTCAAACTTGATCATGCCACTTAAGTGGGTGTTTGATCATGCAATATCATATTAACATATAAAATCGTGAGATGGAATCAGTGTTTGGATATGCAATTTCACGTTGATTTCATCTCATGATTTCATGTCATGAGATGGAATACCATATTCTCCAAAAATCATGATATGAGAATTTTATATCATGATTTGAGATTTTTATTAGATACAAAATTGATCCAGAAGTTTGTGTTTGTCAAACATCCATTTGAGCTTTAAAAAATAGATCAGAATGCTGAAAAATCATACCCATTATTAATAGTTGACACAGAAGTAAAGTGGTCATAATTTTGTGCATGTTGCATAACTCATTTGCCATGAATGTCCCGAGGGTGATAAAATACTGATGGTCTCTGAGCATAAAATTCGTTGGTGGATGCTTTGATCAACGAATTACTCATACACCACAACAATATGAGAGATAGCTACAAAAATTATTAGCTACAACATTAGTTTCGTCATAATTATTCGCTTTTAGTACAATTTACTTTTTGTGCTTTAATATAGTGTGGACACATAATTTGTAGTGATGAACATCAAATTGTAGCAAATCTTTGTCACTATAGTTTTCCCACCAAAAATATAATCGGCGTCATTTTGGTTAAGTAGTGTTATCACGATAAAAGTGATCAGTGACACTTATTTCGTCACTAATAGATATATAATTCACGCAACCTACGACACGAATTCCGTCACTAATTATCGCGTGAACAAAAATTTTTTGTTCTCGTGCTTAAAATATGAGACACATCTTTTAGTGACGAAACATAAAAGACCCCTAACAAAGTTTTTTTGCCCCGAAAGTTTTTTCCACCAACTAAATAAATTGGCGTCATTTTAAAGTAGTTCAGTCACAACTTTTAATGTTTTCAGCGACGCCCCCACATTATTCTTCGAAATAATATATCTAAGCATGACAACATAGTTTTTTCGTCTTAAAATTTTTTTTTTTTTATTAAATTTTGGACACAAAAAAATTTCATCTAAACAATATGTTTTTTACAATTCGACATGTAGAGTTAGTAGTTAAATATTATAAATTTTAGCTATCAAAATTTAGATTTAATTATGACATATATTTCGTCACTAATAATATAAATAATTGGTGACAAATATTTTATTGCCTCTAATCAATATGTGATTTAGTGATGACAAAAAATTGTCACAAAATATTTAAGGTGTCAAATAGCGATGACTTAAAATTTTTAGTGACTAATTCAATTATTTGCTACCAATAAATTCATAGCCAAATACAATTTTTTTGCTACAATTGTTCATAGGTACAAATGACAACTTACAAAAGGAATAATACAAATGTTTCATAAGAAATAGACACAATTCATTCGTTAATTGGCAAGTGAAAATATTAGAATCAACGAATTCGATCGATTTTGTAAAAATGAAAAAAGTTCAATACATCATTTTTTTAAAGTTAGGCAACTATAAAATGCATTACTTCAAAAATACAACCTGGTTATAAGCATTGTGACTGGGACACAGTCTACCACTAGATCACTAATATTTGTTGGTTTAGCACTTTTGTTTTTCATTTGATACACTTTCATTGATAAGCACAATAAAAAAAGTTCTCAAGTTTTTGTGTTAATTTTTGTCCGTGTCTATTGATTTGTGATTGGTAAACTACATAGACTAAGTCATTATTTGTTTTTGTCTTAAATATGTACTATTTAATAGCATTCCACATACGTACATAAGTACTATAAAGAGATAACATCGACTTACACTTTGACTGCAAAGGTATGATATTTCATGAAGTTCTTTAACTTTCGTCACAGTGTGAAAATTGAAATAAACTCAAAATGAAATCACAATAAAAAGAAATGCAAAACTAGGAATCAAGTATATTATAATGAAGTTACTATAGTTTATGGTGTTGATACGGCCAAATTTACTCTCAAATGTAGAAGTAAAGCGGCCGCGTCAAGTAAAACCCACAGTGATGTGGTTGGATCGTTCCCACGGGAAAATAGCTATACCTAACTTTAACTTGTTATTACTATTTGTCTTGATACATTCTTAGAAAGTAAAAACATAAAAATGTTAAAAAGGGTGGTTGTGTACCTCAATAAGTAAAAGAACTAACGAATTGAACGAGACACTTACAACTTTAATGTTGGGTTTTAATCAACATCAAAGTACTAGGTTGACGTGTTTCTCCACAGTTCATAACTTGATAATCTAACTATAACAATTCTTTCCTAGTATCTTGCATGCAAAGTATAATTGTAGTATGTATTTCTAAATCCTTGGTCCGCATCTAGAAATCTCACTCCGCACCTTGGTCCTGCTACGTGGGTTCTTCCCTAACCCTTATCGTTACCTCATATTAAGCCTCGTATTCGATATTTGACGAAGTTAACTACCTCTTACGAATCACTAACAGCCTTTAGCTAGTATACACTAATCTATGTTATAATTCTTTTCCTATTATCTACCTCCTTGGTCGGCAAGTAGCAGTCAGGTCGAGTTCTAACGTTGATCATCCTTAAAAGACTTCTAAGGCGAAAGAATTATTAATACATCAAGACCATATTCTAAAATTGTTATTTTTAGCTAGGGTTTATCTCATTTTTGCCTATTGTCCCACAACCCTAAGTATGGAGTTTAGTTACTCATCGCCATAAACACAATATTCAAATATATTCAAGAAGAATTCATGTACTTACGTCAATGAGAAAGAATAAAAGTCCAAAAGATTGCTGATTAATCCCCAAAATTATTGTACGATCTCCAAGAATCAACACTAATCAATAAAGTCTAATAATTAATGATTCTAATATTGCCATTCTCAACTATCAGGTCTCTAACCTCAAAAACGAGGTTTTTCGAACTAGTTTATAAAAACACAAAAATCTAATTAAACAAGAATTCTAATTAACTGAAATCTGCCCAAACTCGGCTGGGTCGACGGACGCACGCAACGGACGTCCGTGTCGATGACGGACCGTTTGGACTCCGTCCGTCCATACGTGGTTTGTCTCTTCTGCTGCTTTCTTCTGCCCCTCAACGACAATGTGACGGACCGTCATAGGCACAACGGTCCGTCGGAGGGTCCTCGTTTCAAAGACTTCACCTGGAAATTTGGGTACTGGGATCACTTCTCTGAATCTTCAACGACGAACCTGCAGGACGGACCCGTCATGGCCATGACGGACCGGTCACAACCCTTGCGTAATCCCACCTTTGTCAGACGTCCCCATTTCCTTCAGCAGCTTCTCGACGCGGCCACCTACGGACCGGCACAGGCATGACGGACCCGTCCATAACGCGTAATGTCTCTTCTGCAATTTCTCTCTCAAAAGCTCGCGCATTGGCTCTGGACAGATTTCCTGCAAAACAAGAGAAACTTGTATAAATTAGTACAAAAAGGGTTTTGGACACACTAACCTAAGGAAAAAGTATTAATTATAACCGTGAAGCCACGGTATAATCAACACCCTCAACTTAAATTCGTTGTTTGCTTTCAAGCGACGCACTATGACTCTACACATCTTTGTACAATAGTATTCATGTTTTATCCTTGCATCCATTTGGCTTAAATCCGATTAAATCTCATCAAAATTCCTAAAATTGCTGCTATCACATAGGCTGAATTTTGTGGATTCGAACATGACACAGACCACCATCACTAACACCTATCCTCGTCAATTTCTCACCACGGTGCTAACAATTCTGGTATTGCAACTAATGTCCTCACTTTAACAAAAGCCTCATTTTTCACACAATGATTTCATTTGAGTATAAGGATGTACATTTCAACAAACTTCGCTCTCAGAACAAAGTCACACTCATTCATACCTATTGCCATAAAGCTTCCCTTCTTTCACTGCCTTAAGTTCGCTAAACAACCTTAGGATCACGAGAGACTTTTTTAGTTTTGTAACATAGGCTCAGGTCAGGTAGGGTCTTTTAGGAACTTGTTTCCCCCCCCTTAGTGCACTTTTTTCCCTCCTTGACATATCGCTAAAACCTTCCCTTTTTATCATCTTATCTCGCCCATTTTTCTCATATTCTTGTTCCCTTTGGCTCCATGTCTCTCTTTTTCTTCATTTGTTAGTGCGCTTTCTTTTTTTTTTTTTTTTTATAATCCGTGTAATACTTTTTCTTTTTCTTTACTTTCTTGCAACTACTTTTGAGTCACTTTTACTTTGTGTCTTGCTCTCTCTTTTGGTTCTTTCAATCCCACTTTTCCAGGGCATTCGCGTAATAGCCACCCTCAATCTCATGGCTTTGCCATTAGACAAGGTACACCATACCCAAAGTTGGGTTAGGCCGAACGAAGGTTGTTTAGCTGCATTAGCACTCCTCAACTTATTCTTTTGTGCATAAGCTGATGTGCACATGTCCTAGGAGGGACCAGGGCCACCACATTTTCCCGAAAAGAATCAGTTGGGATGAAAAAGAAGGTCTAATTAAGCTCAATTATTTGGATCAAAGAAGGATAAACTTTCCATTTGTTTCTTTATTTGGGTTCGAAATGTGCTTTCTTGAATAAGGGCCTAATGAGCCTTTCCTATTGTTTGTTAAGCTTACTTTTAGCAGGACTAACCAGGCAGTTCTGCTCCTTACCAATGTGGACTATCCAAATTTTTCCTCACCTCTCACTTAACATGTCAGCCTATACCAGATTATTAGACACCTAGTTTGAATTAAAGACTTAGGTAAGGCAATGGTGTACTCTAATTTCACGCTTAGAGGCCACACCATTGTCAGTTACTATGCTAGTCCATGCATTATTTTCAGTTTAATCAGGATATCATTTTACTCCATCATGCTTTCAGAGTTAAACTATGACAAAAGATCAAACAGCTGTTCAACACAAAATATCATTCTTTTGGGGAAAACAGCACTCAGCGAAACCCCAAAAGAGGATGTGAGTTGGGCTACTCAACTTCACCAACACTCACTTCCATTACCCC